>CM021109.1:210358516-210481333 GCA_007115665.2 Sequoiadendron giganteum
TACCTCTTAAAGGTGTTTATTATGAACTTAGAGGATATATCATTGAATTTGTGGAATCCCTTTTATGAAGAAGTAGAATATTTTGTTTCCAGTTTAACTCTCATTCCTTTATAGTTCCTTCCTCTAACACCTGCCTTCATTTTTCTATACTTTGTACCATTTACATAAAACCTGCAATGCATTTATGATGTAAGTATGTTAACTTTTTCTTAGAATGTGTAGGAATAAAATGAATGAACATCCAAAAATATTTTTGCTAGATCATTCCATACAACAACATGAAATCATCGATTACTAAAGCTTCAAACTTTAAATTATTGTGATTCTTTCCTTCAATTTGCTCTAGGAAAATATATAATTCACATACTTAATAAATGTTTCAAACAAGATTTTATGTATTTCCAACTTCTATTAAAAAAATATATAAAAACTGTAAACTACACTTCCTTACCATTTTCACTTACATATAATTGTTTATCAACGTACCCATTTCACCCCTCTTGGTGTAAGTGTTATTTAATACTACACCAAACTGCCATTAAATAAAGATTAAGTTGTTAAGAATGGTCAATCAACATGTGAAAGGTTGTGTCACTTGAGAAAGATAAGGTACATAAATAAGGTAGATCTAGAAGGAAAGGAAGGGAAATAATTATTACAACTGATTACAAGTAATACATAGCAGCACTAACAAATTAACTTATTTAAAATTAAATTATTATCTCCAAATGTAGTGATACATAGTTGTAACTATTGAGGTGAAGAGGTGTGACTCCCTCAAACTTGAGATATAAAAGGGAGATAATTTCATTTTGATAAAGAGATCCATAACATCATCAAATTCAATTGAGAATAGAACCTTATGTGGCTTTTCAATTTAATTTAATTATGTTCTCAAGAGTAGTGATGATGTGAGAAAGGATGTGAGTCTGAATGTGAAAGGTTGTGACTCTTAAAATGTGAAAGTTTTTGACTCCCTCAATAATAATATATAAAAATGGAATCATTTCCTTGTGAAGAAAACCTCAATGGGGAATAAATATATCAATCAATTTGGGAGTAAAGTATTATTCTCAAAATACAACAATGAAGGGTGGTGACTCATTTATAATGAAGGGTGGTGAATCCTTTGTTATGAAGGGTGGTGAATCCTTTGTTATGAAGGGTGGTGACTCATGATTTATTGGTGAAGGGTGGTGAATCCTTCAAGAAATGGATATAAAGGGTAAATCAATTCACAATCAATAAGAAATCATCACTCATCTATCCATCAAGAAATCAAAAAATTGAAATATCAAAAATATCAATCAAGAAAACATCGATAATTTTATTAATATATTCAATCATCAAATTATTCTAGCATCCAATCATTCAATCATCAAATAATTTAATGATCAATTCATCCAAGTAACACAAACTCAAATATCAACCGAGCAAGTGGATTGGATTGGAAATTGGAAGAAAATAAAAAATTTAGTCGTAATTTATAAATAAATAGTGTCTTAAACACTAATAATATTGTGAGATAAGTTTAAGAATAATATTAGATTAAAAATAAATAGATGCATAGATATTCCTTGTAGAAGTTAAGTGATTGCTAATTCTAATTAATTTAATTGCATTTCCCTTTAAGAATATTTAATAGTAAAATCATATAGGTAATTTATATAAATAATTGGTTTTGAATTTACTAGAAATGGCTCGCAAATAATGACAACTAGTCTTTTGAGTTCATGAGAGGTGAAGTATTGACATTTCCTTCATCAAGCATGCCACTCCAAGATGCAAGCTCATGGGTTAGGAGGTGTATGAGTGCTCTTGGACTTGTTGAGGAAGGTAATATTCATAATCTTATCAAGCATGCCACCTTGAGATGGATGGATTGGAGATCTTTCCATGTGTGTGCGCTGGAAGGTAAATGAGTTATCTTGGGCTTAATCAAGGAGGATGGTGCACCTCCAAGGTGGACTGAGGGGTGGATTGGACCCGAGATCCTACCATGTTTGTGGGCTAGGAGGTGAATGAGTGCTCCTAGGCTTGAAGGTCTTCTCAAGTACGCCACCCTGAGATGGATGAATGGGGATCCACCTATGCTCTTACAATACAAGGATAACCATCCTTGAGATTATGGTTTGCAATAATTTCATGTGAATTCCTAATATGATTGGCTATAGGAATATGCCTTGGAATAATCATTAACAATGTTTAGATATTTTGAATTCAAATATGCATAATATTATGAACTATTACAATGGCTTTAAGGTTTGGGGACTTAATCTTGACCATTATAAGTGGATATGCATGGAGATTTTGGAAATTTATTACAATTTAGCATATGATCTATAATTTAATTATAATTTTTGTTAGAGCATTGCCCATGGAGAATTTGGGCTAAAAAACTTTCCCTTAGGATGTCTTGAAATTGGCCTTTTACATTTTACTTGCACAAACTTCAATAGATGGAGATTGTCCATCCATTACTTTGGACATGTCTTAAGTCCTTCCAAGACACACCAAGGCACTAGTGACAATGCAATTGGACATTATGACTTTATTTGGAATTAACCATAACATTTTTATAAAGAATTTAATGCTTGATTCAAACTTGCATTGATGCGCCTATAATTAAACATATGGTACTTTATATACATAACAAACCTTTTCACCTATAACTAAAAATAACTATTATGACTAGTTTGGGATATTGAACATTCACACAATGACAAGGCAGGTTAGGAAAAATAAGAGCTTTGTACCTTTTTAAACATTTGACACTTACATCAACACAACCATCTTGGTACTTGTGTTTTGTGCAAGCATTCCACAACATGGAAAGCTTTAGAAATTGAAATACTAATGATTCAAGCATTTTATTTCCTACACTCACATTCTATGGGTTGACAACCACAACAACATGAACACATGAACCTCTAATTAAAGTACTAGGTCAATAATTCACATTTAACAACATAATCAAAGTCAAATTTGGTTTCTAACTACACATGTTGGTTTGTTTTAATGCATCTTTATTATTAAATTCTACACTTCACTTTCCTACATAGATATTTATTGTTAGTGTTGTTAGGAGGTTGCACAATATTACAAACAAAAAGTGTTGTTGAATTTTTTATGTTATTTTCTTGGCTATAAGTACATACATAATTGCAATAACAAATTTTCTCCATTAATTAAATATTATATGTATTAGTCCTTTGGATGTTTGAAACTATATAGACCTATGATTAGAACCTTAGATTTGTTTAGGTAAATTGAAGGGCTCATGGTCCATTCAGAGAGTGTGTGAGTGTGTATTAGAGTAAATTTTGAATGAGACACTTTTAGATTTGACATCTCATTCCAATCTAATAGATAACTAAGCTTTTGATAAAAGAGTAGTAATTATTACTTTAGCCATAATCCCTTGAATTAATCTACATTCTAGCATGTGATGCTATTTTTCATCTCGTAATAAAAGTGAGGTGTGGAATCTTTTTGTTTTCTTGTGCATGAGGAGGTTGTGCTAATTATATAACTGCAATAAAAATCCAAAGTTACAAGTGACTCATTGACAACAAGGCCCTAAGATCACATTGTTAGTAGATAAGAAGAAAGAGGGTGTGTTTTAATGAGAAAGATAAAAATAGGGTAAGTGAAGAAATGAAATGTTATCACACTTAAAGATGGAGGTAGTAGCATAGATGAAGTTAGTAATGTTGTAGCTGACTAGATTATTGGGAAGATAAAAATAATTATTTATAGAGTAAGCACACCAACTCCTATACTTCTAGAGCTCAAAATACTTCGACATGGGTGTGAGAAAAGCCTAAATTTGATGGTTAACTTTTCTCATTAAACAATTTTTTCATACAACATAGTCTTCACCATTATCCTTCACATGACAATTTTTTTCTTATTTTATACGTCAAATTATATACATGTATGCTTTTTCCTTAAAATTATTTTAATATATGTTTCATATTTATTCCAAATAAGTTTTTCCTTACAATACATTAGTCAAGAAATGTAGTCTATTTATTTAAATCATTTAAAAGAAATTTATATAAATAAATTTTATATATTATTATAAAAGTAAAATATTTACTAATATAACATATATTATAAGTACAATTTTTTGTAATTTTTTTTTTTAAAATATTTACTAATATAACATATATTATAAATATAAATTTTTGTAATTTATTTTTTCTAACACTAATTTATATGGTTTATATTTTTGAGAGGTAAGTGAATTGAAAAGGTTTCGTAAATTTCAAATTAATTATATATATGATAATTAATAGGCATTTTTCACAATATATCAAATTATGGTATTGTTACTAAGTTTCAATTATGTAGCTTATATATATAAGTTTTAACTCCATATTTAATAAAAAAACAATAATGGATATTTGTTGTACATTGTAGTGGTCCATGTCCATTAAATAAATCTAAAACAAGTAAATATCTATGAAATTAGGGGTGGTGGCTCCTGTAATGCCCTGCCAAGTGACCTTAAAGGAAGTTGCAATTAACGTCTTAAGCGAACCAATTTTTTTTTTATAAAGTACATTTAACATACACATTCACTTACTAATTAACAGCAACCTCTAAGGCTACAAGGTTAGGATTACTCAAACCCACACATACATATTACATATAACCATAGCATTATAAAATTTATGAAATAGACATCATACATCATAAGAGTACCACATAACATAATAAGATAATCAAACAAGATACAATATCATTAACTTAATCCAAAAGTTACATCACTCATTCCCAGAATGAGGCAATAGTACATAAAGTTACAATTACAGAATTCCACCTCATAAACATAAGAGGGATAAACTAACTTATACAAATTGAAATATTACAATGCAAGAAATTAAAACAGAACCGTGAGCTGTCCATCTAGATGTCTCGCCACCAAGTACTCAAGATAGATGGGGACCCAACGGTTTCGATGCATGTTCCACCCAACCAAGTGGTACCTGAAGGCCCACCCTCCATGCTAGGAGATATTAACAAAGTAACATGGACAAAGAATCTACTACCTCTAACCAAAGGCAAACTCATACTGACTCAAACTAACATAACCAAATAAATGCCATAAATAAGTACAAATCCAACTCAACTCAAGTACAACACAAGTACAAATCAAGTACAACTCCATTACAATACAAGTAAAAATCAAGTACAACTCAAACATCACTAACATAGGTCACATTGCTTCCAGACATAATAATAATCAGGTATGTTTACAAAACCATACACATAAAACAATTAAAAATAGTTGTCCTAGATAAAGTGTCATTGCATAGAAGTTATGAGATCTCCTCTGGGCATCCTTCATAGGCTTTGGTAATCCTGGTGGCCTCAACTAAATCCCGGCCCTCATACTCACTCATGCGGCATCAAATACCTCTTGTACTGACAAGATAAATGACTATGCCATTCCAGGCCTTCCCACTCATCCCAGGTCTAAACGAGCCCTTGTGTCTATGAGTGGGGATTAAATTATCTTAATTAGTATGAATGCATCCTAATCATATAAGTACATTAATTTAATTATCACTTGATTAACTCACTTTTGAAGGTTACCCGGTTTACCACTTTGGGCTCCGACCCCTAACAAAAGCCACTCTTCTATTCAACAACACACACCCACACAATCCACCAAGGGAATACAAGTGCATACCAACTAGGCATCATAATCCACTCCAACATAACAAGGAAACAATGATAGAACTCGCTCTAAATATCTTGGAGGCAACAAACACATAGTCCACTCCATTCCTAGGAGGTACAAAACATCCCTATTCATTCAACAACCCTTATCCTCTAAGTTCTTCTAAAAGACTTATAATTTAGGATTAACATTAAATCCCAAAACCCACAATGCAACTTGACAACATAGCAACAAAAGCATTCAAGTCATTAATCAAATCTAATATTTGGATTTCCTAAATCCATATTCATTCAATAGGTAACATTAACAAGGTCAAAAACACACTTACAGGGTTAACTCAAATAATCATATCCCATATTTCTATTTCCATTATAGGAAGTCTCAAACAATTTAAACTTACATCCCTTTACAAAATACAGAGAAACTAAAACATTTAAGACAATCACGAGAAAATTACTATTTTTGGATATACTAAATCCATATCTCTTTCATATTTCATTCACAATAAATTAATTGCTCTAACTGAAATATAATAAACTAAAATAACTGTTTGCCTCATCAATATAAACAACTTCTTAATTTACTTTTAAATTGACACAAATCCATGCAAGTAAACTCTTTCCATTTCCTACCAAATCTTACATCTCATTCAATTTTCTATTTAAAACATTCAATCACTTTAATATAATAAAATATTGTTTTTCTATCCATTTTCCCATATACACTAATCAATCCATTTTTAAATCTCTATTCAATAATATATTGCATGCATCTTATTAAAATGAAAAAAGATAATGAATTTACACTTAACATATTTATATATGCTCCATATTATATATACACCAAACATATATATTAATAAACTTAATTATATAGATTCTTTAATATTCCAATCACAACGATTAATTTGCTCTATGGGAATAAAACATAATAACTATTGCCCTTTCAAAATTAATTGAAATAACTAAATAAGTGCCTTTAATTTATAGTAAAGGATAGACTAGTTCAAATAATTTAAGTCGAATCCATTGTTTTCTTTTAAAACTAACATAAATCTTCTACAATAATTCTTTTCAATTTCCTAACCCAAACCTTATATTTCTTCTAGTTCAACAACACACTATATTAATTTCATCTAATAGTTTCCCTTTCCAAACTCTTATTGCATACATCCATTTATACAATACAAAAAGATTACATTATATTAATAAAATATATTAATATTCCATAACTAATTTTCCAATTGTTTATATTATCAAAATATTTAAAGTAAATTAGAATATTAAAAATATATTTAAATGTGTATAAATGCTCATACCCTATATTCATTAAATAAATATTTAATCACATGAATACATTTAAATATATCTTATGTCTTTTCAAAATATCAAATTATTTTATTCAAAAATAAAATAGAACATATTTAACCCAATTCTATAACTCTTTATTAAAAGTACACATGTAATATATACCTCTCACTATTCTCTTCAATTATATTACAAAATAATTATTCTCATAAACAAATATGTTTAATTCTTCAATAAAATATTCCTTCTTATATCTTCCAATTATCCAATCAAAATATTTAATTCCTTACTAAATTTCCACATATATTTAATATATATTAATCAATTTATAAATATATTTTAAATCTTTTAAACAACTATATATTTATATAAATATACAATATATATGTATCAAATATATCTTTTTAAACATACTAGATCTTTCTTTCTTTTTTTTTTAATTTATTCCCTGTGTTAGATGGACGCCATTGATCTCGGATGTCGGTGAAATAAAATAAAGTAAAAATAAAAAATAAAAACATATGCTTGGGGAGGGGTCGGCCATAGCCAAACCCCTGCCCCACCCTACATTGTTCGCAACCTCCAAGGGGGTTGAGGCAGCGCTCCCTCCACTTAGAGGAGGGCGTTGTCCTTGGGACAGCCACAACCTCCCAATGAGGAGCGGTGGGGTGTGCAATGCACCCCCACTCCAAAATATAAAACAAGGTCGATATACGAAAAAAAATACAGCAAATGGAAATTCGCTTGGCAAACATTTTGTGGTTTCTTAAAAACCCTTAGCGTCGTACGAAAGGCAGAAAAAAAATACAGACCAGTAAGATTTAATAAAATAAATTGTATGTATATATATATTATATATATATAACAAACAAATTTCAACAGTAATTAATTGGGGAAATTTTGTGAAAATAATCACCTACAGGCAAAATTATAAAGCTTTTCCAGAATCAACTCGAATTTCAAGAGATTTAAAACTAATTCTTTATAATCCATTTTTCTAAATTCTAAAACAATAAAAGAACAATTATATCAAAACGGATCTATATTAAATTTAGAAGTTTCAAAACCTCAAGATTTCTCCACCTAATTTCAACATAGGGTTTTCAAAATAAATTTGATTTTCTACAAAGCGTTTCATTTTTTAAAAACATTCTAAATGCATTGCTCAATCTCTATGTTCGATTCCAAAAACAAAATAATCGATTTCCTCAAACAAATTAAATTCAACTGAAGTTTTCACAATTTTCACTCAAGAAATTTTCACAAAAACAAAAGCTATAAATTTATTTAATTATTTTCTTCTAATAACAATTTTTTTTTCTAAAATAGATTTAACAAACAAATTTTAATTCACTACTATTCTAAAAGTAACCAAGAACAATAAAACACAAAGAGGAAAACCTGGTTCAAGAAGCTATAGGAAAGATGAATTTCTGATGCAAGCCTCCTCCAAAGATTTCCTAAATTTTCTTTAATCCTCCAATGAATCCAATCCAAAACTCAACAAATGCAATCAATCTTTCCTCCAATCAATTCTACAATCAAAACTCTCTTCAAACCCTTCTTGATGCAAATTCTCCAAAATTTCTTCTCTGCTGTAAAAATGAATTTTCCTAAAAACTTCCTCCCAAAATTAAAACAAGCATTCCTTATAAATCATAAATACCTAATGCAACCCTAATTCACATTACATGCAAATTAGATATTAATTTCAATTTTAATTTCAATTTTTGAAAACCCACTTTCAATGCAATTTCAAATAATAAATTAATTTCCAAATTTGCAACTAATTTCTCAAATAAACATTTAATTACAATTTCTAATTTAATTCTCACAAGTTGAAATTAAATTCCAAAATTAATTTTAATTCTTTTATTTCCTTTCATTCTCTTGCATCACGTTTAATTAATTAATTTAATTATTTAATAACTAAATTCAACCCCCTTGGATTAAATTTAATTAATCGAATAAATTAAATATAATTAATTAATTTAAATATAAACTTTTATCCACATTGCATTATTTAAATTAAATAACCATCAACATGATTTAAATGCAATTATTCTAAATATCTATTTCCAAAACAAGAACCCTTTAGAATTAAATAACATTAAAGCAAGACCGACAATGACTCGCCACACACAATTGACAACACACTAAGGCTAGGACGTAGACTTGACACATGTTACCTAGCTACTATCTCCCATTCAGCTTAACCGTTGGATCGACACACTCAAACTTGTGAAACCAGGTCGAGTCGATGTCATGTACCTGCAATCCTAAAACCAAGTAAACAGCATCATATAATATATCTAGCATATAATACACACCGTGAAGAAGAAATTATGGATTTGCAGGGCGCTCGCGAGCGAGTGATGTGAAACCACCCTCTTCACCAATACACTCAATAAGAACTGACATTAACATCATAATCAATAATCTCATAATAAAATCTCATGTTAACTCTACTAACAACATTAAACCATTAAAGCATGTGAAACAATAATTAGGTCAACACATCACACAATAATAGTTGTTGTTCAATAGTAGCGATCAAAACATCATAACAAAATGTATCCAGTATCAAAGTAGCTGTAACCAAACATAGCATAAAGCAAACCGAACAAAAGGAAAAACAGAGGGGTATTACAGCTCCAACGACTTGCAATTCAGGGTTTATATATATATACTTCTGAGCATTTTGTATAGGTCAAAAAATCTACAAAACATAGAAAAGTTCTGCAAAGAATTTATGTTTTAAAAAAAAGGTTAAAGAATATGAATAATAAAGGTATACATATTTACTCTTTGTAATTATGATAAAAAAAATGAATAAATACTAGCATGGTTTTGCATTCTCTCTCTTGTCAGATTTCTTTCATTTCAACCCTACAAAGCTACTTTGATATCTACTGAAGAAAATTACAATCAAATTTCGAACATGAAGATAATTATATATAGAAGGAGTTGCAAAGGAATCCAACAATAAATATTACTGTAGGAAAAATATGGTAGTATTTTAGAACTAAGGTCATTTTGGGATAGATCGGATAAATAGCATTGATAATTGAGAACTAATTTGGCAACAAATATACAAGTACAATAGGATATTTATTTAGAGTTATAGTGTGTTAATTAAAATTGCGAGTAGAAAAAATATTAGGTTATCTCAACCATTAGTTATTTATGAGAAATATTAAGAGGATATAAGTATGGATATGGTAGTGGGTCCATATCCATTTTGATCCTATTTATGACTTATGGGGCAAGGAGACCCATAGTTGTTATTTATGACCATGGTATCTTTACCGCCCATTGGTTTTTTCATATTCTTCAATTTTCTATTATTCCTTAGTTATTTCTTCTTGGGATTCTTTTCCTTTCTTCTTACTTTCAAGGTTTTTACTATCATTTCCTCCCTCTCTAGATGTAGATTGGAATTTATATTAGCTAAGGTTTCAATGGGCTTATTAAGGTTGACAATTTGATAGTAGGGAGGGTTTTCTATTCTTCTTTTTTATTAATAGAACTTATCATGGAATTAGAGATAGAGTCCAATCTAAGATTAATCTCATAATAAGTTTCATGGAAATCACTGCCATTAGACAAGTCATATCATCATCCATAATTTTAGGTTCTTCATTTCCACTAGAACTAACCTCATTTATGATCTCATGTATGGGAGACTTCTTCAACTTAGGATTTTGGGAGGAGAGCCTAGCAAAGCATCTCTTATTCTTAAGTATTTGGTGGGTGTTTTCCATACCCTTAGAGTTGGAAGAATGTTTTTTTTTACTTTCACATATAAGGGTTTCTTAGCTATCATAATCTCCTTTAGAAATTTTGTACTATAGCAACCAATATTTTTCTTTTGAAGTCTCATGTGGATGATTCAGGCAAAAAAAAGGGGATATTAGGGTTAAGAGTAAGATTTTTAAACTATAGGGGATTAATCACAAGTGTGGTAGATAGAAGTGGTGATACAAATAGAAGATTAACCCTTGGTGTAGGATAATGTGTAATGCCCTAAATTTGATCGAAGGGAAAAATATAACAAACAATTTTCTTATTCATATATGTAAATATGATCTAAAATGTTCTACAGTACTTGACATGGTAACACTACTACACACATTAGATGACATTTCTTTTGAAAAGTCAACATCAACACTTTGCCCAAGAGTGGGGGATGGGGAAGTAAGAGTAGATAGGTGCAAAAAGTCCCTCACATGCACCCTAAATTGATGAAGGGAAACCCTAGCAACCTAAGTTAGACTTGAGAATATTTATTTACCATCCAATGGGAGAGTTAGAAAGGAGTTTTGTTTGAAAATGGTATTTCCCTAGGGAGTAATTATTAAATTGTTATGTTATTATGTTTTCCCACCTATACCTAAAACACCATCAATTAACCATACCTTGTTTCATCAATGATTTAATAGAATTAAAATATTGGTAAGATGATACTCTTAATATTAGCGTTAACATTCATACCCATATTAGTAATAAAATCTCTAATGATAACCCCCTTGATAGTAATATTTAATCTTTGTGTTAATATTAATAATCTTATTAACTCTTCATGAAATTAATTCTCGCACTCATTTATTAATATTAATATCATTATTAACCCTAATGATATTAAGATTGATTCACTTTAGCATTAAAATGATTATTTTGAATCCTACCAAGTTAATAATACTAATTTTCACTTCCAATTTAATATTAATATCTTGCGGTGAAAAAATTAGGTGAATATCAATATGATAATTGATATTGACCTAGAGATAATAATAATTTTATTATTTATCTTTAAATCACTTCGTATTAATGTTAATATTATTCATAATATTAATATTAATAATCATTAATACCACTCTTTAATATTAATAATAATATTAATATTGATATTAAAATTTATCTTAATATTAATATTACTCTTGATAAAATTATTGACATTTAATATTAGTAACATTATTAATAATACTAACATTAATATCGTTCCTCTTTTCTTCTTGTTAGCGGAACTAATATTATTTTTCACCTTCCCCATGATACTACACTAAACGACTTCAATTTTGTATATTAAAACTATACATATATAATTTTACTTCAAAAACTTGATAAGTATTGTGTCGCAAAAAAAAAATATCTTTGGATAGTTTTTGCTCATTTGAGTCTTTATTAGGGATTTCGGCCTAGTTTTGCCTAGATTTAATGTTGAAATATGGTCAACACATTCACATTAGCTCTTGGACCCTTGCGAATCAATAAGAATTCTATGATGTCTTATAAAGGTGTTGTGAAGTGTTGTAACCCACTTTCACACTTCTCTAGGACCCTTCTATAATAATTCACTTAAATAACCTCTTTTTATCATTTACCAAGCCTTATTTCAAAGTGTTGTAAGGAGTTGTAACAAACTAACACTTTTCTAGGCTTGGCATCAATAATTATACCTTTCTTATGCCTTTAATTGGCCCCATTTTATAGTTACATAGCTTATTTAATTATCTTTTTGAGAATAAGCCTGATAAACATCATTTAATATATCTTAATCCTCGACACCCACTTGAAATGCCTAAGTGGGACCAGGTCACCACTTAGGGTGACTTAGTCCCATTTGGCTCAAAAATCAAAACAAGTTCAAAATTTTGGTGGGTTTTTATTTTCTAAGACCTAAAGTTGGCTTATGATGTGGTATTTTCATGAATCAGGGCATAATTGTGTATAAATATGAGGTTTTCCACTTATTTTGGGGCCTTCTATCTTCTTCTCATTCTCTTCTCTTTTGATTCATTCATCATTCTTCTCAAGCAAGCTAGGGTTTAAGCATTCTAAGTCATCAAGAAGCATTCAAGGGAAGATTCTTCATCCATTGTAGAAATTCAAGTTCAATCATCATGGAAATTTTTTAATCCCTTCATTTCATGTTCATGCTTCTCTTATTTCTTCATTTGGTTTAATTACCTAAAAGGGGTTTGACCAAGGCAAACCTCTATTTGTAATACCCCTTCGTTTTGATTCTTGTTCAAGCTGCTTTATGCTATGTTTGGTTGCAATTACTTTGATACTGGATACATTTTGTTATGATGTTTTGATTGCTACTATTGAACGACAACTATTATTGTGGGATGTAGTTATCTGATTATTGTTTCACATGCATTATGGATTAATGATGTTGTAGAATTAACATGAGATGTTATTATGAGATTACTGGATTATGATGGAAGTGTCAGTTTCAATGAGTGTATTAGTGAAGAGGACGGTTTCGCATCACTCGCTTGCGAGCGCCCTACGAATTCGTAATTCCTTCTTCACGGTGTGTATTATATGCTAGATATATTGTATGATGTTTACTTGGTTGCAGGATTGCAGGTACATGACATCGACTACACCTGGCTTCACAGGTTTGAGCGTGTCGATCCAACGGTTAAGTTGAACGGGAGATAGTAGCTAGGTAACATGTGTCAAGTCTATACCCTAGCCTTAGTGTGTTGTCAGTTGTGTGTGTCGAGTCATTGTCTGTCTTGCTTTGATGTTATTTAATTCTGAAGCATTCTTGATTTGAAAATAGATATTTAGAATAATTGCATTTAAATCATGTTGATGGTTATTTAACTTAAATAATGCAATGTGGATAAAAGTTTATATTTAAATTAATTAATTATATTTAATTTATTTAAGTAATTAAATTTAATCCATGGGGGTTGAGTTTAGTTATTAAATAATTAAATTAATTAATTAAACGTGATGCAAGAGAATGAAAGGAAATAAAAGAATTAAAATTAATTTTGAAATTTTATATAGACGTGTGGGAATTAAATTAGAAATTGTAATTAAATGTTTATTTGGGAAATTGGTTGCAACTTTGGAAATTAATTTATTATTTGAAATTGCATTTTAAATTGAAAGTGGGTTTTTGAAAAGTGATATTGAAATTGAAATTGAAATTGAAATATCTAATTTGCATGTATTGTGAATTAGGGTTGAATTAGGTATTTTTGATTTATAAAGAATACATGTTTTAATTTTAGGGAGAAAAATCTTTTAGAAAGAAAAAAATACATTTTTACAGCAGGGAAATTTTTTTGAAAAATTTGCACAAGGGTTTGAAGAAAGTTTGATTGTAGAATTGATTGAAGAAAAGATTGTTTGCATTTGTTGGATTTTGGATTGGATTCATTGGAGGATTGAAGAAAATTCAGTAAATCTTTGGAGGAGGCTTGCATCAAAAATTCATCTCTTCCTATAGCTTCTTGTACCAGGTTTTCCTCTTTGTATTTTATTGTTCTTGATTGTTTTTTTTAAAATAGTAGTGATTAAAGATTTATTTGTTAAATCTGTTTTAGAAAATAAATTTGATATTAGAAGAAAAGAATTAAACAAATTTATAGCTTTTGCTTGTGAAAATTCTTGAGTGAAAATTGTGAAAACCTTAGTTGAATTTAAATTATTTGGAGAAATTGATTTTATTGTTATTGAAATTAAACATAGAGATTGAACAAGGCATTTAGAATGTTTTTTAGAAAATGAAACCTTCTGTTATTATTAAAAATCGGATTTTAAAATCTACAGTATAGTTATATTTTCATGGTAAAATGGTCTGATTGCGTCGCCTATAACTTTACTTTCACAAACTGGGTTTTCAAAAAATTTAAAGGGTTTTTGCATTTTGATATTTTCTTACCTCTGTCCAAAAATCGCAAATACCCAGATCGTAGTTTTTGATTTATTCTTGAAACATGAGACTGCTGTTAAATTATTTTCCCATGGCTGTTCTGAAAATAAAATAATAATAAATTGATATTTATAAATATTAATATTTTATGTATTGTTATTATAATATTAAAATATTATTTAATAATATTTTATATTATAATTTATAATACTAAAGTATTATATTTATTTATATTATTTTAAATAAAATTTGTATATTAGATTAGTGGAATTAAAATTATAAACATATGGGGAAATTATTGTTATTTTAAAATGGCATGTTAAAGTTTAATTGAAGGAGTTAAATATTTGATTTAAAGAATGCATAATTTAAAATTGAATTGTGAAATTTAAATCCATATGTAAAAGGTCCAATTATTAATTTGATTTAATTGGAAAAATATATTTATATTTTGAAATATTGATGATAAAGGATATTTTATTTTGAATTAATCAATTTGATATTCTGCAAAGGATAGAAGATATGTTAATGATTAAATATATTTAAATATATTAATTTATATTTAGTAGATATATATAGTGAAGGTATATATCCATTTGAGAGAATAAATAATATTTTATCTTATTTTATTTTGTTGTTTGCAAATTGGGTATTATTAGTTTTTTAAAAGAAATAATTAGTATGTGTAGAAAATGTATAGAGAAAGATATTTTTTAATAGAAGTAATTACTTGATTTAAAAGAAAATATTTATTTTGTTAATATGATTGAATAAAATATATTGAAATGTATATATATATCCATGAGTATTTTCAATCAGTATTTAGCTTTGCATTAAGAATTTAAATGATAAGTTTTGAATGTATGGTCAAAATTGATAAGGAAAAGGATATTTAAATATATTGAAGAATTATAGAAATATATATATTTAAATGTTTGTTTTAATTATGAGATTTAATTATAAACAATATGAATGCGTGGTCAATTAGACAAGCCAAAAGATATTTTTATTCATTGATGAAATTTCATGTTTTTAAATGGATAGTTGAAGAAATATAGACTCTAGATAGAAAATTGAAAAAAGATTGTTTGCAATAGTGTTAAGTTGCATTAGAAGTAAATTTAGGAACTAACTATATTGAAAAAGGCAAATAGTTATTTTGTTTTATTTAGTTCCATAGAGTAATCTAGTCATTGTGAATGAAATACTAATGGTGTCTATGAATATATATATATATATATATATATATATATATATATATATTCAGTGTAAAATTCATTATCGTATTTCATTTTTATAAGATGTATGCAATGTATTATTGAATAGAGATTTGAAAATGGATTGATTAGTGTATATGGAAATGGATAGAGAAACAATATGTTATTATATTAAAGTTATTGAATTTTTTAAATAGAAAATTGAATGAGATGTAAGATTTGGTTAAGAAATGGAAAGAGTTATTTGCATGGATTTGTGTCGATTCAAAAGTAAATTAAGAAGTGTTATTGATGAGACAATCAATTATGTTATTTATTAATTTCTATTTAGATTAATTGAATCATTGTGATTGGATTATGAAAGAGGTATGGATTTAGTATATCCAAAAGTAGTATCTTTCTCATGATTATCTTAAAGGATTTAATTCTTTGTATTCAGTAAAAGGAATTACGTTTAATTGTTTTAGATTTCCAATAATGAAAAGGGAAATAGGGGTTATGATTATTTTAGATGATCTACTTATCATGTCTTTGACTTTTTCAACACTACCTACTGAATGAGTATGGATTTAGGAAATCCAAATGTTAGATTTGATTGATGACTTGAATGCTTTTGTTGCTATATCGTCAAGTTGCATTGTTGGTTTTGGGATTTAGTGTTAGTCCTAAATTATAAGTCTTCTAGAAGAACTTAGAGGATAAGGGTTATTAAATCTTTATGCCATCCAGTTGTTTTCCTTTGGGTAGTGCATGACGCCTTTTCAGTTTTACCCAATTTTCATGAACGGGGATGTTTGTACCTCCTTAGTTTAGGAGCGGATTATGGGATCCGTGTCTCCTTGTATGGAGTGACCTTGTTATGTGTTGTTGCCTCCAAGATGTTTGGAGTGGGATCTTTTGTTACTTCCTGTGAAAGGAGTGGACTATGTGTTATTGCCTCCAAGATGGTTGGAGTGGGATCTTTTGTATGTCTTGTGAAAGGAGTGGATTATGTGATTGTTTCCTCCAAGATGGTTGGAGTGAGTTTCTATTATTTGTATCTTCCTTGTGTTGGAGTGGATTATGATGCCTAGTTGGTATGCACTTGTGGTTCCTTGGTGGATTGTTTGGATGTGTGTTGTCGAATAGAAGAGTGGCTTCTGTTAGGCGCCAGAGCCCAAAGAGGTAAACTGGATAACCTTCAGGACTGATTTAATCAAGTGATAATTTAAATAATGTACTTAGAAGATTAGGACTAACTTCTCACATTAATCAAGATAATTTAATCCTCACTCATAGACACAAGGGCTTGTTTAGACTTGGGATGAGTGAGAAGGCTTGGAATGGCAAGATCAACTATCTAGTTCTTGCGAGAGGTAGTTGATTCCGCATGAGTGAGTATGAGTGCCGGGATTCGGTTGAGGCCACCAGGATTACTTGTGCCGGAGCCTATGAAGAATTCCCAGAGGAGATCTCATGACAAACCTTGCGATGACACTCTATCTATGACAACTGTTGTTAATTGTTTTATGTGTATGGTTTTGTGAGCATACTTGATTATTATTATGTCTGGAAGCAATGTGACCTATGTCAGTGATGTTGGAGTTGTAGTTGTATTGTATTTTATTTGTAATTGTATTGTACTTGAGTTGTACTTGATTCGTACTTGTATAGTGAATGAGTTGTACTTGTTAATTCATTTGGTTGGTTATTACAGTATGAGTCAGTTTGAGTCTGCCTTTGGTTAGAGGTAGTAGAATCTTTTCCATGTTACTTTGTTACTATCTCCTAGCATGGGGGGTGGGCCTTCGGGTACCACATTGGTTGGGTGGAACATGCACCAAAATCGTTGGGTCCCCATCGATCTTCAGTACTTGGTGGCGAGACATCCAGATGGACAGCTCGCGGTTCTTGTTGTATTATCTTGTATTGTAATATTTTAACTTGTATAAGTTATTTTATCCCTCTTATGTTTATGAGGTGGAATTTTGTAATTGTAATCTTTTGTACTACTGCCTCATTCTAGGAATGAGTGATATAACTATTGGTTTAAGATAATGTTTATGAGATTGTATCTCCGTTGATTATCTTTTTATCTTATGTGATATTCTTATGATGTATGATGGTGATTTCATAAAGTTCATAAGGCTATGGTTATATGTAATATGTATGTGTGGGTTTAAGTAATCCTAACCTTGTAGCCTTAGAGGTTGTTGTTAACTAGTAAGTGAATGTGTATGTTAAATGCATTTTATAAAAAAAAATTTGGTTCGCTTATGATGTTAATTGCAACTTCTTTTAAGGTTGCAAGGCGGGGCATTACACTATTCCCTAACATTTAACATTTTTCTTTCTCTCTTTGTGTGTTTACAAATTTAGGTACTTTGAAGACTTAGAGATCATTGAATAATAGGTTGAAAACTTGTTGAAGACATCTCCTTGTTGGCTAGGGAAAAACATCCACAAAAAGTCACTTACAGTGCTGAAGATCGAGGTTTCGGATTCAAATACCTAGACGAGGAAAAAGTGCAGACCAAGAGCTTTTGTTTCCACTTTCAAATTTTTTAAAAAAGCCAGAGTGGACTAAGTCACCATTAGTGGTGAAATAGTCCCACTGCACATGTTTTTCATAGATTTTTGTAGATTCAGATACCCATTTGGTTGAAACGGGCTTCTAAACAATTTTCCCGATCTGGGACTGTCTCTCAGAATGGCATAAGTGTCCTAGTAGGTCAAAATTATAGAATCAACAACATTTCCAGTCCTCATTCTAGTTCCCAACACATTTTCAGGTGCACATCTTCAATTCTAAAGTTTTTTGTTATGTTTCATAGTCATTTCTAGGTCATTTAGCATATGTTTGCATACTACATCATGTTTTCAAATATTCTATGTTTTTCAAGTTTACAGTTGGTGGTGAACCCCTTCTATCTATTTTCATCCCCAAGAACTCTCCCTTTGACAAATTTTAATCTCTTCTTGCATTGAAATCTCAAGGATTTATTTTCTTGAATGAATTGTAGATCTTTGCATTGAAATTTAGGGTAGTCATTCTTGAAATCATTTCACCATTAGATCTGAAAATGCTCACATTTCTAAAATTTTGCATAACATGGATAAAATTAATTTTAACTTTTGCATACACGATGTTTCTATTCATAAAAAAATGCATAAGTTTGATAAAATTGGTTTTTATTCTTGCATATACATTGTTTACATTCTTAAGGCTTTGCATATATTGGATAAAAATATTTTGTATCTTTGGATATACATTGTTTGTATTGCTGAAACATTGCATGACATGGTTACAAGTGCTTTTAATTTTTGTTAAAAAAATGTTAGTGTCTTACATATCTAGACATGCCAAGTAAAATTTCCTATCCCCTCCCTATGAGAGTGTTTTAGTGAAAGAGAATACAACCTTGTCCATTCCTAATGATCATATTTGTTCCTCTCCTGATATCTCTCCTATTGCTGATGAAGATATTTTGGTAGAAGAACCAATCAATGAGAGTTTTCATAATCCTAGTTGTTTCTCTCCTCTTACATCTCTTAGTGTAAAAGAAATTAATGAACAAGACAACATAACCATAAGTAATCATGGCAATAACATTTGTTCTTCTCCTAGTATCTCTCATAGTTGTGAACAAGATGCTTTGATATTAGAAAACACAATCAATGAAGGTCATGACAATATTAGTTGTCCCACTTTACCTAGAGAAACCCTTAGTACACAATAAAATTCAACCATTGATCATTCCTCTACTTTTGATGAAGTCATTTTAGAAGAACCAACCATTGATTGTCAAGAGTAGTTGGTTTTTAGTTCTCCTAAAACCCTTCCTCCTAGGGAGGATATAATGATACACGACAAGGTTAACATTGACAATAATCATATTGTATCCTTAGAAGAAGATGAAGAGACAACATTAGCCTCTCACTCGCTACGAGATGCTAATATTTTTCAACCTCAAATCATCCTTTACCCACCATCATGCAAACCTTCAATCAATACCAACACTGTCACAAACAATTCTTCCAAGAAAAATTTAACCTTGGTACATCCTAAACTGATAGATACCTCATTAAATATGTATCAAGGAAAAACTTTGATTCATTATCCACATAAATAACATTTATTGTTGCTCCTTGCCATGTAATAGTTGTAGGATCATAGCATACTAACTATTGCAAGGAGCAACATATCATCATCCGTTCTAGGCTCACCTTTTCCCTGCACTCAATGGGGGAAAGGGGTTAGGTAGCCTTGTCCTTGTATGTCACTCGTCATTGTCTCTTTTGGCTAGTCGTTAACCTTTTGTGAAAATATAAGAGAAATCTTGGGATGTGGATGACATGTCTTAAGTTGACTTGCATGTGACATACTATCTTTTCCATGGTGTCTCTTCATTTGGATACATATCACTTAGCATAAGGCTTTTCGAATAAGCTCTCGTGTATTCTTCCACTTTACATAAATTTTTCATAGTAATTGTGTTACCAACCACTTTAAAGTGGGGGCATACATCAACGCTCATTTTTCATTGTGCGATTTTCTTTTTCTTGTGATTCCATCTCTTGGAAACATTAGGTACAATGTTGCCTAGGATGAGACCTTGCACCTTTCCTGTCTTGGAAACATTAGAAACAATGCTGCTCAAGAAGAGACCTTTCACTTTTCCTCTCTTGGAAACAAGATGAGACCTTTTGCACTTATCCTCTCTTGGAGACATTATGCACGATGTTCTCTAAGGTGAGACCTTGCACGAACTAAGCAAAATATATTTGAACAAACCTTACACTATTACAATGTCTCATTTTTGTGTGGTGCCTTATTAAACTTATCAGGAGGTATAACTCCTGTATGGTTGAGCGAGAAGCCCATTCTAAGGCATGACTTTCCCCATAGCCACTTGTGTGTGTGAGTGTATACTAGCCATGAGTGTATGTTCCTTTTTGGACTTCTTACTAGATGGACAACCAAGAGTTATGTTGCCTCAGAGTGATTATGCATTTTTGGACAAACACCCTAGATCTGATCCACAATGCGTTGGACAAACGGTCGAAGCTTGATCTACCTTTTTTTACTTTTTTTCTTCTCTTCCTTCTAGTTATTTCCACTGCATGATCATGTATCTTGTTTTACTGCAAATAATTCACCTTGTGTGTGTCCTTTTGTGCTTATGATGGTTTGACTTAGGATCTTGGATCCTAGGGGCTTGACCAAGCCTCCTTCATCTTTTTCATCCTATACCATCCACATTGGTACAATTGGACCCCTCTTAAATGTCTAATTTAGTGTGAGTTTTAAGCAAGTTCATCCTCTCACTAAAGTGGGGGATAAATGTGTCACAAAAAATATGTACCTTTGGACATTTTTACACTCATTTGAGTCTTTCTTGTGGATTTCAAACTAGTTTTTCCTAGATTTAATGTTGTAATGTGGTCAACACATTCACATTAGTCTTGGACCCTTGTAAATCAATAAGAATTCTAAAGGTGTTGTGAAGTGTTGTAATCCACTTTAGTGCCTCTCTAAGACCCTTTTATTATAATTCACTTAAATAACCTGTTTTTATCATTTACTAAACCTTATTTCAAAGTGTTGTGAGTATTTGTAACAAACTCTCACACTTTTCTAGGCTTATCATCAATAATTACACCTTTCTGATGCCTTTAATTGGCCCCATTTTACAATTGCAGGCCTTATTTAAGTGTATTTTTTAGAATAAACTTGATAAAAATCATTTAATATATCTTAATCCCCAACACCCACTGAAAATGTTTAAGTGGGACCAAGTCGCCACTTGGGGCGACTTAGTCCCATTTGGCTCAAAAATCAAAACAAGTTCAAAATCCCTTTAGGTTTTTATTTTCTAAGACCTAAAGTCGGTCTGTGATGTATTTTTTGGGAATGAGGGAATAATTGTGTATAAATATGAGGTTTTCCACTCATTTTGGGAGCTTCTATCTTCTTCTTCTTCTCTTATCTCTTGATTCATTCATCATTCTTCTCAAGCAACCTAGGGTTTTGGCATTCTAAGTCATCAAGAAGCATTAGAGGGCAAATTCTTCATCCATTGTTGCAGAAATTCAAGATCAACCACCATGGAAATTTTCTAATCCCTTCATTTCATGTTCATGCTTCATCTTATTTCTTCATTTGGTTTAATTACCTAAAAGGGGTTTGACCAAGGCAAACCCCTATTCCCTAACATTCAACATTTCTCTTTCTCTCTTTGTGTGTTTCTAGATTTAGGTACTTTGAAGGCTTGGATATCATTGAAGAATAGGTTGAAAACTTGTTGAAGACATCTCCTTGTTGTCTAGGGAAAAAAATTCACAAAAACTCACTTATAGTGTTGAAGATTGGGGTTTTGGATCTAGATACCTAGAAGAACAAAAAGTGCAGATCGAGAGCTTCTGTTTCCACTTTCAGATTTTCCGAAAAGTCGGAGTGGACTAAGTCACCATTAGTGGAGAATTAGTCCCACTGCACATGTTTTTTAGAGATTTTTGTAGATTCAGATACCCATTTGGATAAAACAGGCTTTAGAACAGTTTTCCTGATCTTGGAGTAAGTCACCCAGAATGGCGTAAGTGTCTCAGTAGGTCAAAATTCCAAAATTAGAACCATTTCTAGTCTCCATTCTAGTTCCCAACACATTTACAGGTGCACATCTTTAGTTCTATAGTTTTTTGTTTTGTTTCATAGTCATTTCTAGGTCATTTAGCATATGTTTGCATACTACATTGCGTTTTCAAAAATTCTATTTTTTCCATGTTTACACTTGATGGTGAACCCCTTATATCTATTTTCATCCCCAAGAACTCTCCCTTTGACACCATTAAAGGCTTTATTTAAAAATTATTTTGAACTATATAAATATCCATAAAAGTGGTTTCCAAATTTTCTCTTTGATTGACCCTTATAATTCTTGAAAAAAAGAAAGAAATAAAAACATAGTTTGTTGCTCCCAAAAGTTCCATTAAGAGTTTTTGAACCATATAAAATCTCTTTCTGTTGTATATTCCTTTGGAAAATTAATAAAATAAATAACCAAGTCATGCTCATTCACCCCACATTGGAAATCGAAGTCATTTATTTGTGTTCCAAAAATTACTAGTTTTTTCTCCATTTTAGGAGCCAAAACTAAAAGACTAAGACCAAAATGGAATGCAAAGATTCACTTATATTATGCACACTTTCTTAGGTTCCCGAGTTGAGAATTTTTTTTTTTTAATTAATCTTCCTTCAAAATATCCTTTGACCATGGTAAATTGACCATTGCAACCCGTAGAACCTTGAAATTGCCTAATTTTTGAAATCACATTACGAACCTTGTTTGACCTTAATGTATGAAATGGAAATAAATTTCTCACAAATAAAAACTTCAAAATATGCTCTTGAAGTTCAAGCCCACACCAAAAATGCAAAATACTGAACATTAAAGGAAAATGTTTTTTTGGTGATGTAGGATTGCTTGTGAGCCTAGATGCTCCTGCTTTATACACATCAGGTAAGAAGTTTGTGATAATGGCTCACAAAATGTATTTGAGTGTTTCAAACACCCTTTCAAATAGTAAACTATTTGCAACATAATCCAATGCTTTCAAAGGTGTCCTTCTAATCTTTTCTTTCATCTTCTTTTCCAACATCTTGTCGAAACATTTTCCATTCTCCTCCTACAAATCTTCACACTAATCTTCTCTCCTCTTGTGGATTTGCATCCACCATGTAGGATTGCTTGTGAGCCTAGATTCTCTTGCATTAGAAACACCAGGTAATAAGTTTTTGAGAATGGCTCACAAAATGGAGTTGAGTGTTTGAAACACTCTTTCAAATAGTAAACTATTTGCAACATACTCTAATGCTTTCATAGGTATCCTTGTGATCTTTTCTTTCATCTTCTTTTCCAGCATATTTTTGAAACATTCACCGTTATCCTCCTATAACTCTTCACACTAATCTTCTCTCCTCTTGTGGATTTATCCTCTCCTCTTACCCTTCTTGGGATCCATCCCACCACAAAATGACCACCTCCACCAACTTCTACCTGCAACATCCTCTACAATTTCTATACACAACTCTGTAACCTCAAATTTATCCTCTACAAAAACATCCTCTTCTACTCTCACTATGCAAGAATAATCACAAATGAAACCAAAATCTTCATAGACTAACTCTTTTTCCTTTGCTGCAACATTCATCTTCTTTCCTCCATTAGCAAGTTTACCAAACCACTCTTCTTCTACTGCTAAAATTTGTACCAATAAGTCATCCTTGTCTTCGCCATTTGCAATCTCTTCATATTACATCCCTACAATCACATCCGTTATATATGCATATTCATTCTCTTCTACCATCATTGTTGCTACACTTGCATCCTCTTGTTCATTTTTTTCTTCTTTCTCCATACCTTCCTCATGGCATGTCTTTGCTGCAAGATTATTCTTCCCTTCCTCTTTCAAGATGTTTTCTTCTTCATTACTATCTATTGGACTCTTTGCTTCATATTTTATTCTACCTACACATGAAAAGGCATTAGAAAAATTATAGGATTCAACTTATCCCATCTTGTTTTTTCGTTTCTTTCCTCTTTTCTTTCAAAATAATTTCCTTCAAGACATCCAACCTCCTTGATATTTATGCACACTTATTCCAAATAGCCCAACTCTCTTCCTCTATTTTTTTCTCTCCTCTCAATAAAATAATTTTTTACATCCTTACCCAAGGCCAACCTCATACTCTTCTTCCTTGAAATTTCTACAAACACTTGCAACCCACTCACAATTTGCAACAAAACATACACAAAACCATAACTATTCTCTACCCAACAAAGATTATAGAAGATGTACCTCTCAAAACCCCCTTCTACCCACTTTCACACACTCGAGGATGTTTGTACACCTTCTACCCAACCTTATCTCTATTGGAGGATAAACTAAATCAATTACACACAGCAAATCATTATATCTCATCAAACCCTATCTCTCTCAAATCTGAAATCATTCTCTCCACATACATTATAGCATAATACTTGCTCAGATACCAATTGGTGCAGTCAAGATTGGGGGGTCTTATCAAACTACCCAATCTTGCAACCTTATCATGTCATCCAACCCACATTAATATTTAATAAGGGAGAATTCATTTTAAAAAATATCTTTATTTCAATGTTCATACACATCCATACATAAAAATTCCTCAAGAACAATTACATATATTGAGGATTTCAACAAGAAATTAAATTATGAAATTTTACAAGGGTTTCCAAGCACTTCATGCCTTGAAATCCTCAAGGTCTCTTTCCTTCAACTTCCTTGGATTTACTCTTTGTAAATATGATTTATTCTCTTCATGGACTACAACTCTCATGGTTTCTTTAAACACCTGCAAAATCCCTTTCCTCTTCTTATATTTCTCTTATGTTCACAAGCTGATATTTTTTCACTCCTTGTGCTACTCCCACAAGCAACCTACAATATCTTTCTCCAATCTTGTTTTTGTTGATTTTTGTCTCTTAAAACCATCAAAGGCTTTATTTAAAGAGGTTTTGAACTATGTGGAAACCCGAAAAAGGGGTTTCCAAATCTTCTCTTTGACTGACCCTTAAAATTCTTGCAAAAAATGAAATAAAACATATATTTTGTTGCTCCTAGAAGTGTCATTAAGAGTTTTTGAATCCCATCCAATGTATTTGTATTCTATATTACTTATGAAAATGAATAAAATCAATAACCAATTCGTGTGCGTTCATCCCAAATTGGAAATTGAAGAGTCATTTATTTGTGTTCCAAAAATTACTTGTTTTTTCTCCATTTTAGGAACCAAAAATGAAAGAATAAGACCAAAATAGAATTCCAAGAGTCACTTATCTTATGCACACTTTCTTAGGTGTCCAAGTTGAGAAAATTAATTAATTTTAATTAATATTCCTTCAAAATCTCCTTCAACCATGGTAAATTGACCATTTCAACCTCTAGAGCCTTGAAATTGCATAATTTTGTAAATCACATTAAACACCTTGCTTGACCTTGATGTATGAAATGAAAATAGATTCCTCACAAATAAAAACTTCACAATATGCTCTTTAATCTCAATCCCACACAAAAAATGAAAATATTAAACATGAAAGGAAAATATTTTTTTGGTGATGCAAGATTGCTTGTGAGCTCAAATGCTCCTGCATCATTTTTGTTATTGTTTGGCATAAGACCAATTAGTTATGACATTGTATCAAAGAGATAATAAATGTAGACACCTAAATATTTCTCTAGTGCACCTAGTCCTAATTGACCAAACACATCACCTATAACAGTCTCCTCACCTAATGTCTCCCACTTAATTAATAATCCTATAATTTAAGTATCCCCCTTTTCCATCTCACCTCACAATAAAATAAATAAATAAATACAGATTACACCTATTTTCCACCTCACACATGGCTAAAATAATTAAATAAAATTATTATTTAATTATAGCTATATTTCCTCCACCTAAATTCCAAGAACAAAAGATACCAAAGAACACTTGTCCTTATGAATCTAATATTTTCTTCACTAAACCTAAGAATAAAAGGATTTTAAGTGCATATGTCCCTTATATCCCTCATGGTTATGTAACTACTTACCAAATTTACTAAGTCAATCCTAGCCCTTCGCATTCCAAAAACCTCCATCTAAACGCTCCATTCTCTCCTTGATCTTCAGGAATAATCTCCAACATCCTTTATCATTGATCTCACAATCAAATCTCAATCATCCATTGCCTCCTCCAAAATTCTATAAATTTAGGCATTCTCTTATCCATTTCATATACATGAAATTTGAGCTAATTATATGCTATCAAACTTGGTACCTTCAACAAAAGAGCATTCACATATCAACTAATCATAGGAGAAAATCATTCAACAATTGAGTTTGTGGTAACATTTGATTTGGTTTTTGATGTTATTGTGTTGTTCTAAACTCTTTTTTTGATCTCTATCTAGATACTTTTTTTTTTTTGAATATGAAACTTGCATGCTTGTTTGCTTCCATATGCAATTTTAAATCATATCATTATAGTAATTATGAATATTTATATTTTATTTTATCTCTTAAATTATATTTATGATATGGACAATGCTTAAATTTTAGTATTTAAGTGGGGGTTAAATGCTCAAGGAATTTTTTATGTTTGTAAATATAGACAATGGTAGTTGCAACTTTTATAATTTTATTTTCAATAACAAGTATAATATATTAACCTTAATATAGTTTTTGTTTTATTGTGAAAATTCCATTTATCTCCTAGTAATGTACATTAAATGGAAATGCTTACCTTTTATGGGAATCCATTAAAAGTTAATTAATAAAGGGTAATATTTTTGATTTTGTTCTTGTAGCTATTACATAACATCATCAAGTTGTGCACACCTATTAATATATGAGTGGGTTTTAACTAAAAATTTAATTTAAAATCAATATAATCGCTAGATGCCATAGAGATTTTTTTTCTTAACACAAAGATGATTCTAGGGTATGGTTAATTCTTATTTATGTATAGATTTATATTTTAATTTTCTTTTTTAGTGGTATTAAATCATAGAAACTTCAATAAAATTTAGAAAATGCTAGTAGAGTGTGTACATTTTAACATTATATGGATGTTTAAATGAAATTTCATCTATTATATGTTCTTTGATTTTTTTTAAATGTTTCTTGTTTTAAATTTTGTAAGTGATCATAAACTTGGGAGTCTTGTTTTGTGAACACATTAAGCTCTCTAAGAACATTTGGTTTCTTGGGATTAATTTTTTCATGCAAAACTTATTGAATTGTTACTATTTTTTTAATATCTTCTCCTTATGCTTATAATATACTCCATTATTTCTAAAGATTTTTTTTTATCTATTATTTAAATTAATTTAAATATATTCCACCATAAATCCATACTAAGGCAACTTTCACTATAATTTAGGTGCAAATCATTTTGAAAGCATTCTTATTGCATCTATTATCAAACTAATAGAGATGGTTGAGTATGTGTTATATAGGTTTATCATTTAATTACTAAGGAGAATTATACCACTAGATATATAAGGTGTATTGAAAACCATTACATAGATTGTGAAGGAGGAAAAAAATTGACTATATGTCGGATTTTTAGGGCATCCATTACTTATTGGGAAACAAGTAACATGTTTCATCTTTTAATTTTTCTACTTAAATTTGTTATCAACAACTTAATTTGATGTTTTTTTTTTAAGAAACACCTCAAGTCCCGACTCACTTATGTGATTATATTAATTTAGACTTTAGTAAATGTTGGTATATTTAATATTTCCCTTGTCCAACACAATATATGGTTAGTTCTATGGGTGTTTTATATTTTAGCTATTGTTACATATTTTAACTCTTAGATGACAATTCTAAATGATCTCATGTTTTTAGATGTATTTAAAGGGGAATTGAATAAAATGATGTTTCCTTTTACATGCAGGGGATTTTAAACTTGATATAGCTTGCCCACTATCCTTATGGGATGTATGGAGTTTAGGATTGTTTGAATATAGAATTCACATTATTAGTAGGGAAAATTACTATTATATGTTTAATAGTTTGTTGATAGATTCTTGGTAACTTAAAAAATTAGCAAGAGGCACACCCAAAACACCCCTAGGAACCAAAGGGGGATTATAAACAATCAACACCCTATTAAAACCAAGACTTGATTAGATTCAACAATAATATGACTTACTTAGAATCCTTTGAATCAATGTCATCCTTGAGAACCTTCATAGTAAGGTGTTCTTGATGAGAATTCTTCCACCACAAGGAGGAACATGAAACCTTCAAGTGAGGATAATATAATTCCAAGCGACCAGTAGAAAATCATTGTAGACACCAAAAAGGGATGCCTTCATAATCCAAATATTGGATCTAAGAGCTATCCCCAAGCTATAAAATAACCTCCATCATGAGAGGTGAAGATGATTTTTTTTGTAAGGATACAAGTGTAGGTGGTGTGAGATAACATGGAAATGGAATTATTCATTGGATAATTCAATGCCCCAAGGAGTTACCAATGCCCATATAACATGAATTACACCAAAAATGGAGTGGGAGATTCAAGAGGAAAATATGTGATAGTCGTACTTATAAATCTAAATGGTTTTTTTTCATTTCGTTAAAAAATTATTTTTTAAAAAGATGTAAAATCCCCTTCATGGGCACGACAACTTTTTTTTATAAACAATGCACAACTACCACTTAACCAACCAAACATATTCCATGTAAACTAGAAGTATTAAATTTCTATAGATTTGCATTCACCAATGTGGAAAAAAAAATCACACCACTACTTATATGCTTACACTCAAACCTAAGGTCCCAAGGACAAGGTCTTTCCTAGACCTACAACCTAAGCCTTGAGGGTTCATGATGACCCTACCTACTTATCCCCTCATGGGAAATCAGAGGCTTCATAATTTGCCCCATAATGCCAAAGGGAGTTCAATCTCTCCTCTTGTATGAGATCTATTATCTCACCTTAACCCATCAGTGTTAATTAAGTGTAAGTCATCACTTACTAAATTATATTATAATAATAATAACTTTGCCATCAAGTGTTGAATCCATACCAAACATTGCCAAGAATTAGTGTACAAATATTCACAATATTCACAAGGGGCTTATCATACCATAATCCAAAAGATCATTCACAACATATAAGTCACGAGCATCCCTCCATATACACAAGCTAACTAGCTTGTACACATAACAAGTGCAACAGTGATTGGATAATACACAGTTCACAAGTGCAACAATGACTAGATCATACATTGATCACAAGTATAATAGTGATTGGATCATACACAAATCACAACCACAATGGATTAGCTCATATGTACATCACAAGTACAACAATGATTGTCTCATTTGCATATCACTTTTACATTAGTGACTGGCTCAATCATATATTGCCAATACAAAACGACAAGCTCCAACATACATATCATACATAGTGACGAGCTCCTACATACATCACAAATACATAGTGATGAGCTCCAACATACATATCATACACAATGACGAGATCCTGCATACATCACAAATACATAATAATGAGCTCCAATATACATCACATACATATTGACACATCACAATGGCTGGATGACACATGTCTATAATGCATCCCAAATAGAAAGAATATCGATGCATTGTGCACTACACTACAAGTCCTATCATTTCCTCTAGTCTTCTGCACCATTCGACAAATGGGAAGAGCATTTGATGCATCCCATACTACACCATGGGTCCGTCCTCAACCACACAAGGCTAGGTATATAGTCTAACAACTGAGAAGGGGATTTGGTGCATCCCATACTACACCACGGGTTTGTCCACCATCCCAAGGGTTTCCGGAAGTAATGAACCTACCAAACCTGGTGGATTTTGACTTCAATTACCTATAGGCCATTGGCGATAAGTATATCCACTCAGGAAGAAGTAACTCCTGACATATACCACATTGTGACCTTAGTGATATTGTTAGCTATCTTCTTCATAATCCCGAGTAACACTTGGCATCAGTCACTTCTGTGCTTACTAGTGGCAACTAGTGAACCCTCTCAAAACACGGTTAGCCCTAGATTACCATTACCTACACAAATGGGTCCCTACCCATGCAACCACTATGGTCATATCATAACCAGGGTAGCCTTCTACCTTCACCTCCATGAACCAGGTGAATGATGAATAATCCCTAGTAGTAGGCTAGACATCGGTCATTGATATGGTCCAATGAGTGCCTGTCAATGCTCAAATATCCTAGAGGTTCACTCTTGGGTGGGTCATACATAACATGAATCACAATTTCAATCCACAGATACACGGTCCTATACATAAAACATCGATATGGAATTTAATTTACACAAACATGTAAGAGATACATGGAACCAACACGAGATGGAATTTACCCATCATATACATATAATCAAATACCCATATAATGTAACTATCAGTCTTTCCTTATTATGTAAAAGCATATTATCTATTAAATACACAATATTAGATTCCCTTAACTCGTTCATACCCATCTGGTACCCATTCAACTTCAAAATGAAGTCTACTAAAGGGATTTAAGGTTAAACCAATAAGGAACAACCTCGACATCTGTGAGTTATCCCCCCTAGACCCCCCCCCCCCTCGAACTTGAAGTCACAAGGGCATCTTCGCCCAAGGACTGCCTATGTTCCCACTTTGAAATGAGTCAAAGTCACACATAGTTCTCCTCACAAGGTCTCTCAAGGATACCTATGCACCGATTTCCCCTAATCAAGGCTTCATTAGTGGTTTCCTTAAATTATTATTGACTGTTAGTTTGTAGGAAGATGGTTAACTGAGCTCACAATATAGTAAGCCTATACTAAGGAAATTCCAACTAGGTCATCCCTATCACACTTGACCTAATATAGATGTTGATCCTAATTCAATTTGAACATCTTAGAATACTTGCAGTGAACTATTGAGGATATCATGCATTATTTGGTACCCTAATGATAATACCATATAGTTATAACATAAGGATCACTATTGAGGTTCTTATACTCAAGGGATAAATAGATGCCTTTGCAAGACATACAATAGTATTTATGAGTTCGTTTTATGTTATAATCATAGTCTAAATCCTACTTAAGGAAGTTGGCAACACTATATCAATTAGACCAATATATGAAAACATAGTCCCATTAATAATATTGCTAATAATACTCTTTATCTTCTAAGTTCTTTTACCTTATGGTGCCACCTCACATTCTTATGATAATCTATTTAATAGACTAGATAGTTTAATCATACTCATTATTTAGTCTAATACTGACATTAATGATCATTAGTAAGGCATCAAGAGTTGCTACAAGGATTTATCTCATAACATGATCTCAACCACATTGTCAAATTAACAATAATCATCTTTCATTTGGTATACAATTAAATTGAGGTTCATTATAGCTATAATAATAAATTCATTATCAAATTTCTCCCATCTAAAATATTTATAGACATCATAGAATCATATAAAAATTTTACCATGGCATCAATGGATTATCAAAAATACCAAGATTCAACATTCAAGAGATGTTTAATAATATATGGTCTTAGTGCTACTAAAATAAGTCGCCCTTGCAATTATTATGCAACCAAATGTCAAGGCTCATATTGATTATATATGATTCTTGGTTCATATTGTAAGGTTATCTTGTAGCTAAATATCTGATCTAGGACTCTTTGTCATCTTATTTCTTTTAAAGTTCAAGCATAAAGTATCTAAATACTTAACCCTTGATTATATTGATTTCTTAGTTAATAAATATTCCAAAGCACCCTATAAGTTCATTTACATGACACAAAGGTTAGGATGATTAGTTAACAAGAAATTATGTTTGTTTGCACAAATCATACTTATCACTAAACCAAGATGCTATGTCATAGTGAAAATGTAAGCATAAGTGATAACCTTGAACTACACCATAGTGTTTTAGATAAATATTTAAATCAACATTTATTTATTATGAATTTAATGACTTGTAATTCAAGACCTTTTTAAGCATAGTTGTGGTCTACAAAATTTTTTTTGAGCACCTTCCATTTACCTACTGTTTCCTTGAAGGGGTAATACTTCTCTTGCTCAAAATTCTATAACTTGAAGCTCACCGATAATCTACCCCAACATTAGAGAGTATAGCCATAAGGAACTAGTAAGTATACAATAGTGATCAATTTTTTATTATCTACATAACATTTAACTTTGCAATTAAATATAACCAACAGTGAACCAATGTTTGAAACATGTTATATCACCAACAATTTTGACATATAGCCTCATTGCCATAATCTTACCATGTAGATGGCCTAATGAGTAGACTTAGATTAAGAATTTAAAACCAAAACATATTCTTCATAACCTATTCTAACCTCTTGTTCATAAGATTTTTACCATACTGTTAAGGGATTGTTTTGAAAACTGTGAGTGCAAGTGAAGGCCAACTTTTTGGTTAATTTAAGGGCTAAACCTTTTTCTTTTCAACTGAGTGTTAATGTGATAACATTTTTCATTTCATAGTTCCTTTTATTAATTAATACCTTTATTAGTGAAACAATTTGCTCCTTTCCTTCTATCAGTGGTAGAGTTCATATATTTATTGGAGTTATAAAATCTCATTTCATGATGGTAAAATTAGTAATAACATTTCTTGGTTATTGGATTGAACATTTTTGGGAAACTTGCAGCTACTATAAATCTACTCTCCATGAAATTATGAATGAGTGTAAAGCTAAAACAAAAATTCATGTTATATATAATGATATTATTAAGAAAAATCTTTTGTGGGTTTCAACAGGTTTTGGTTTCAAGGCTTATTGGATAAAATCAAACAAATTGTAAGATGTTCTTAGACCTACATATAATTCTGAAATTCTTTACAACTACTTTTCATAATACAATTAGAAGAAAATGGAATCCTTAGCCACCAAAGGTAGGAAAATTGTAGCTAATTGTTATATATGCAAATTTAAATAGCTATTGCTAAGAACAAACCCCAATGAGCAATTTATAACTTGACAAGGAGATGTTCTACCTGTAAAAATGTCATCAATCTGTCATTTCCAACACTTCATTGCCTTGCAATCCTCCCTAAACTCTAGTCAAATTCATTCCAACATGTTTCTTTTCCTTCCCCCACACGGTTTCTCTCTCCTTATCCAAAGCGACTCCTTCCTCTCATTCCTCCATTTCTCCTTCATCTAAAGTCCCCTCTTTCTTCCTCTGCATTTTCTATGTGCCACCTTTTCCTTCTACCCTTTTCACTCCCATTTTCCTTCAAAATCAAAGGTTGAATGAGTAGATAGGGGGTCGTGGGGGTTTAAATTTTTTCCCAGATGCCTTTTTTCTTTCACGACCTATCATTTGGATGTCTTAGGAAATGGGGTGCCATGCCTTACAATCTGTTGGCCATACTCAAGTCCATGCCCATTTATTTCAACTTGTCTCCTATCGTGGAATGGAGGAAATTGCCCCCATAAAGTTTTCTTTGATTTCTTCTCCCAGTCCTTTTTCTTGTCTTGAAAGGAATTTATAAATTACTTCTTTTATTTATTTATTCTTGACATAACCTTGATCGACATGGATGTGACAAAAAATTTAGACAAAATGCATGTTCTTATAAGTTTCAATTAGGGGTTCTAGTATACAAGTAAGTAATTAATCTATAGGAGAATAGTGTTGTGTTTGAGAGGTTTGTTATAATTTGATATAAATGTTAATTTAAACTTAATTTATTTTTATTTGTTAATAACATAAGTATGAACTCATTTTTTTTTTTGTTAATTGACATATGGGTATTGTTGACGAGTGTTTTATGACCACACCAACGCATAATAAAATTTCCAACGATCACTCTATTCTCTCTTGATCACAGTATTTTGCATGAAAGTTCATGCATTCAACTCCAACGTTCCTTTTATCGCGAATAGACTCAGTTAGTTTATGTGAATATGTTGGGTATTCCAAGGGGACTTACGTAATTGTTCGACTTCATGAAGCAGATGAAATATTTGACTATGATGCTCTGATTCCTAAACTAATCGGGAAATGCTGAATTTAAAAGCATAAGGGGGGTAGGGATTCTAAAATCTATTTCTAAAGGATGGAATGCGAGGGACGACTTCGACAATCTTCAAACCAGACTTTGTTTCACCTCCCCTTCGGACAACTCTGACAAAGTTGGTGCAATCTTCAAAGGATGAGTAAGATATTCAAATTATGACTCAACATGCGCACCCCATCACAAGGATGCAAGTGAACACATGAATCACAACCGAAGTTAGCTACTGATATTCCAGTTGACCACGCAGGGCAGACTTACCATCATTAAGCCTGATAGTGGTATGGATAAAGAAAGACTTGTCCAAACCAAACGCCACACTCCATAATTAACAACTACTTGCATAAAACAAAGTCTACTTTACTCTAATCTACTTGAATTGGAAAGACAAAAAAGTCTTGTCAACTGCTCACAATGAAAGAAAGAATCACCAATCAATAAAAATATTTATATTATGAGAGTCTTACACAACAACCTTTTACAAAAACCTTCAAAGGGAAAGCTTTTCTTTCCTTTTCAAACTAAGCTAACTCCAAGCTCTACTCTCTAAATTCTATCTCCAATTTTGTCTAGCTCTGGTCTATCTCTATTCTATGTCTAATAATTACAAATAAGGGGGGATACCCCTTTTATATCAAGCCCAGTCTAGTGGACGACTTAGATTCAGATACAATGGAAGACCTAGATTGAGCCACCTAAGCCCTGATTAGGGTTCTAGCCCTAAAAACCGACACTGAGAGGAGTGGGGCAATGAATGCATTGGAGATTCTCTACTCATTAGGAATCACTACGTGCAATCAATGCACATCATCTCCTTCTAGAAGATCATCATCTAGAAGGGCATTTCCTTTCTCCTTTTCGCTGGCTACAAACCTGATGAATCTGGCCAACACCGCCTCAACTTCTTGATCCGAAATAGGAGGAATGTGATCCAATTGAAACTCTAATACTGTAACTGTTCATTCTTGCCATAATATTGGAGGCTTGCCGATAGGCATGTGCAAGGTCCTCTATAAAATTTTCTGCTTTGACACGAACATTGGCAACCCACTTGTCTGCCTGTTGTGTCATTCTTTTCAAGTCCTCTAAGCCATTGATTGACTCTCTGTAAAATTCAGCTCGAAGCTGAATCGCCGGATTTTCTTGCCCACAAGGACAGGACAAGTGCTGCACATAGCCAATTGTGTTTGGTTCCCTACCTTCAATTTCTTATATTTTCCCTTGATATAGGACAATCTATCCTTGAGTGCCTGATATGAATTATTGCACTCCTCAACCACTTATGCTCTAGTAGGGCGTCCAAGTTCCACAGTTGTAATCACATAATTTTATGGAATGGCCTCATCCCGATCACACTCCACCCTAGGCACTGCCACATGCAAAGTTAAAGAGCCATCCCCATCTGTTGAGATCTTGGAGAATTTTCTGGCCTTCTTCTTTATTAGAGGTGCACTGATCCTTGCAACAACTCTTCCATCTCCGCTGCGGGATCAATCTCATCCACAAGATCATGTCCCATCTTGTCCCTTGGCCATTCTGGTACCTCCTGCCACATATTTGAGATAACAAAAGGCTGCTTGACCTCAGCCTCAACCTCATGAACTTCCTCCCTTCCTTCGTTTCGATGAGGTTCATCATCGTCTATAGGTTCAGTATCTCTTGAGCTTTGGGCATCCTGATTAGAAGTAGCGTCATCCTCAAGAGCTGCCTCAATTTCCTGCTGAAATTGGGTATCAGTGGCCATCCCCTCATCTATTTCCTGCTGATTTTCTTCTCTAGGCATGTTGATGCTTTGGCCCACTAATTCTCGATGAGATTGCTAACTTGCCACTTGCCTTGCCTGCTCTACATTCAATCCTTCCCTCTGATCAGCAAACAATGATTATTCCTGCATACTCGGAGAATGTGCCCAAGATGGTGTATGCATGGATTCCTCAATTCTTAGAAGCTTAGGTTGAATCGACTCTTTTCCTCGTGGCTCTAGAGCTTGATCAACCTACCTTCTCTGTCTAGCTATCGGTGATCTGTGATTTCCCATTAAATTGTATGTGAGGGGAATTGATTTTCCCTTAAGTCGGCTGACATGCCACTTTACCCAACTCTGTGTGAATGTTAAGACTGGGATACAAACTGTATCCAAGTCGGTAATCTTCAGATCTAACCAATCCGGGAGTGGTAACGGCGTATCCCTCACTGTCTCATAATTAGTTTGTACAACCTTTATATCCTTTCCAATTTGATCTAGCACTGGGACAATCTCGCATTCCCTGATCATCCCCAACGGTATCCAAGAAAACATCCTCCTCCTAACCTCAATCTCATCCATTACACTTGCCCAAAAGTCTTCAATCTGTGCTTTGTGTCTAAACTCTTCGAACAATATCCATCTGATGTTTATGTGGGGACCGTAGTGTTGTCTAATGGTATGGTAGGAGAGGTGGAAGAATTGGAGTTCGTTTTCTGCCTCCCTTGCTACTTGTAGTGATCGACAAACCTCGTCAGAATTCCCCATGGTAATTGGGAATCCAAGTAACCCTTTCTTCTTCTTCTTTTGAATCTTATCATAGGCAATAAGTTTCCTAGATATCTCCAGCATCACTATTCTATTTGTGGGATACTGGGGCAATCTGTATGGATAAGAAGAAAATCCTTGCAGCCTTATGTAGGAAAACTTCACAAATTGGATAAACTAACATCCGAACTTCTCAATTAGCTCCTATGCCTCTCTAGATATTATGTGGTGAGCCCTTTGCTGCAAGGTCTTGGTTATGTGCATGGTGAAGGCATCATTGACCCTTTTGTAGTTGGTGGTGCTTTTCAAATGCAACTGTGGACAAGCCTCATGTATTTTGAACTTATGAGAGCCACACCTGATTTGTTCTTTATATGAAATTCCTCTGTACTTAGTCATTTGGGCTAGCATGTAGATAATGTAAGAGCTCATGTAGAATATTTTTGTTCTCCTCAAACCATGGAGTTGCTCGTGTATGTTGTCACTGATCATTAGTGCCCATTCCACGTAATCCTTGCCTTCCAACGCCAAGTTGACATAATAAAGCATCCAAGGTTCAAAGATGAATGCTTGGGGGCACCCTCCAACTCTGCTCAACATCATTATCAAGTCACAAAACTCTTGCCTCAAATCTTCTGAAATTATCTGCTTGGGCAATTTTGTGCAAGTTGGCTTGGGCTTGTTCATCCACATGGTATTTATCAAATTAGCACATCAATCAAATGTGGATGAGTACATATTTTTAACCCTCTCCCTTGTTTTATAAATCATCTTCTCATGGATTGGAATTCCAAAAGCTTCCCCAATTGCCTCTAGTGTAAGGTTGGCCAATATCTTGCCATCTGGAAAAATGATAGTCCTCTGCTCTATGTTGTAGTAGTTGGTGCATTCCATGATCAGCTCTGGACACCGGATGGCTAGAGGAAAACTGGCAACTACGTAGAGTTCGGTCCTTATGATGTTCTGTGAAGTAATTGATGGGTGATGACCTCCAGTCCCCATTATTCTTCTCCTGAATGTCTCCAAGTTGAATGAGCCAATGTTTGTGTCACTTAGTTTGCCCAACCTTGATGAAAATTTTGATTTTGGCAAGAAGGATTTGCTCAATTTCTTAATCACTTCCTGTCTTGATGTGCTTTCTCTCATGGATTCAACGTGGTTTCCTCTACCTGCAACTCTTCTACTTGATTCAGCCATTCTGCAAAAAAAGGCAAGAGAGTCATTAGAAAACTAGATTTTATAAAATGATATACCACTTTAAGGGTGCCAATAGATCTTTAAATAAAAAGGCTGCAATACTTTGTCACTTTCATATGCAAACCTCAACTGCGCCTATTTACTTCAATTTTTTTAGAAGTTTCTCCTTTGGTTGCAGCAACACAATGCCAAATGCTGGGAAATGTCTACCTCCAGCAATTTACTTTCATCAAATTTGAGACCTCTTCCTTGAAGTTCATACTTCAACCCCTTGACTCTTCACCTTGCAAATTCACGCCTTCAACAACTGCAAGCTCCTTTCTCAAATTCGTACTTCAATACTTCACTTCTCAGCAACTCAAGTTTCTTCACAAATTCGAATTTCTCAGCAACTTGAGAATTTTCTATCTCTGCAAACTCGTACTTTTCAGCCTTAGAAGATGTCTTGGATCCAGCAACCTATGAGAGATATGAAAAGAACTTGAAACCTTATAGCTAGGTTGAATTCTAGGAGAGGCTAAACTTAGCAAATTTTTGAATTCCATTTCCCCCCCTTGGCAAGTTGCAACACTTGTCATCCAGAGCATCGAAATCCTGAAGTTCTAGAATCTTGAAATTTCGTCACTCCTGCATAGGCCTGCTTCATCATAATTGATTCTTTTTAAATATTAAATCAGTCACCTCCATGAACATTTTCATTTCATCTGGCTAAGTCATTTTTTTGTTCTTCGGCAAAATTACTCCATTCATCTAGTTCAATTCTCAAGCAAAAACACTTCATGAAGACATATTCTCCTCATTTTCCTTAGAGAAATTTCTTGAATTTTCCTTAGGAATTTATCAAAACAGGCACCGGGAAAAATTCCCTTTCAAAATGACACAAGCGAGGTGTGGAGCAAGTTCAAATCATCTCTGAATTGAAAACGTACAATACCCAGAAGAAAATTCCCTTTAGAACTTGTCATTTTCATGTGTATCCGGATGAAGGGGTACATTTAATTTTTATTATTTTGAAAAAAAATAATAAAATTGCTAAGGTTCATTCTTTTTCACTTTGGGCATCTTCCACACATGCAATCCCTAATTTCTTTGCCTTGGCACTTCCTGTGATTCTCTCAAAAAATTTCCTCTTGTCTAGCCCTGGGAGCATTTCATCATGTTCTTGGAAATTTTAATACCACCTCTCACTTAGCCGTATTTTTATTTTGCCTTAGAAAAATGCCTTTGGAAATTTTATTAAATTAAGTCACCTTTCTAGCCTTGGGCGCATTTCCTATGGGGTGGAGGAAATCTTACCTTAAGAGTGCATTTCATACATCACAGTTCCATTTTAATCCCTTAGGCATTTCCACGCCTAGGCTTCTTTTATCACATTTTTCACAAACAAGGGCGCATTTCCTAGCATGAGAAAGAACTTTCATGCCTTGGCGCTTTTTACGTTTACCTTCTCCACGTTTTCTCTTGTGGCCACCTTGGGCGCATTTCCTATAGGGTGAAGGAACTTGAAGGCACATTTGAAGGGGTGGGGAGGAATTTCCCACGCCTTAGTGACTCTTCACCTACCTTGGGCGCATTTTTCCTAGGCTTCTTCCACTTTTTCCTTGAGGGTGCATTTGAGCATGAAGACTTCCACTCTTGGGTGCATTTCTCCTAGCATGAAGGAATTTCCCATGCCTTAGTACATTTTGCTATGCCTTTACTTTTTGTGGGCGCATTTGACCCATGCTCAAGGAATTTTTGGGCACATTTCTCCTAGCATGAAGGAATTTCCCATGCCTTAGTACATTTTTCTATGCCTTTACTTCTTATGGGCGCATTTGACCCATGCTCAAGGAATTTTTGGGCTCATTTAGCCTAGGCTACTTCCTTTCTTGGGCGCATATAGGGTAGTGTGAGGGAATTTCATGACTTAGAAATTTTTTAAACCTCTTCACCTCCCCTTTTACGTCTTGGATGCATTTAGCTTGGTGTGAAGGAATTCCCACAAGGCTTGGGTGCATTTCACCCAATGAGGAGGAATTTTAACACTTAGCAATTTTAGCAAATTTCTCCCATGCCTTGGGAGCAGGCGTGGCTGTGCTTCCACTAACTTTGCCACCTTGTTTATACCCTCAGTCCACACTGGTATGCTATTTTTAGCAAACCCTAAAATTGATCAACCTTTCTAGCTCCGTTTGACCTAAAATTTGCTCCACCTGTCCTTGATGACCTAAGTGTCCTGTTCACACCTGCCTCCAGCACAAACGTGTTATTTATAGCCATGAAGTGACTTCCTAAAAATAGTAAGTATTCATATTGTGCTCTAATTTTTCCAGTAGGAAGCTTGGAAGATGCTGATCATGGCAGTGTACTTCATTTTGACAACTCTGCATTTCATTCCCTCTATTTTTAGGCATAGCAGTGGAAACCCTAATCTAACTTGCATGTGTCCTGAACTGCTTCCATTTGACTTAGTTTCTGTTGCTTGTCATTCTGTTTGCTAGACTGAAGTGTTGGGTAGTTGTTGGAGCGAGACTGCTATTTATAGTAAGTGTCTAAAAAGTGATCAATCTGATGTCTAATGAGTTTGCATGTCATAGTGCCCCTGGGATCTCAAAAAACCCAAAAAGACCCAGAAAATTGGTCAACATGTGGGCACTGGCTAAAAATAGTAAGTCCTTGAGAACCGATCCATTCTGCTCGCCCATCACATCACTGTGAAGCTCTCGCAAAACCCATAAGGAATATTCGGACATGCACTGAAAATATCTGCATGCATACCCTAAAAATAGCCTCTAAAGGCTATACCATTGAAAGTCACCATCTCGATTTACATGTTACACCATTGCGAGTGACTTGAAAAACCTAGATCGATCCTCCAATCATGTATTGGAAAATCATATGTTTAAACCTTGAAAATGGCCTTTGGAGGCTGAACTACTAAAAATAGCTAGTTGTCTGAATCTATTCAAATTTCATGTGTAGGCACCCTGAAGTTGCCTAGATGTGCTGAAGTAGTTAGAATCCCAAAATCCTGAGGAAAAGGCCTCCATATTAGGTACTTACTAAAAATAGTAAGTTGTTTGATTTTAGTAAGATTTCAGTGGGATCTTGCCTTGAGCCTTTTGACTGTACTGCTACACTCAGATTTCACCTTGATAACTTTATTTGACCTCAAAACAAGCCTGAAGGATAGAAATCCTAATTTCATAGACCTAGCTAACATTTCAATCTAGGCCAAATGATGGGACATCTAGGAAGGACAAAGACCAAAGAGAGAGAACCAAAGTCAAAAGACCAGAATGGAGCAAAAATTAGGGGGTCCCCATCTTGGATGGGGTGATGTGTGAAAAGGTCACAACATCTGGCGACTCCATTGGAAATTATTGAAAAAAACTTTAAGATTGAACCTTGGCCAGTTCCCTCTAACCATTATACAGAAAGGATACTTACTCAAAAGGGGAGAAGAATCTGATATTGGATCAAAACACCTTCATTCAAGATCTTCTGAACATATGCGTTTATCTTACCTCTAAACCATCTTGACTCCCCAGATTAACCACAACAAGATTTATAAGTGTCTTAACTTCAAAAGCATCCTGGACATTGCCTCGCTGCCAGTCAGGCGTCCATAGCCCCGACGAGGTTGTCGCTACAATTCTCACGAATATTGCTCCACTGCCGATTAGGCATCCATAGCCCCGGTGGAGTTATCTGTATATTCCCAAACCAAAATTCAAAGTATGATATTTCTTTCATTTTTCTTTCTTGTGATATTTCTCTTTTAGCATATTTTCTTGTTTTCTCTTGATTTTTCATCAATTCCATAATTGGTTGGCAAGCAATAAAGCTACCAATGGGTTCAAGAATTGCAGTGGCACTGAAGCAAGATGTAAAATTTTCACTTGCCATAACCTCTCCCAAGAAATCAAAATGACTCAAAGTATCTCATTGAGCAGATAGGACACTATGATCTCAGACTCATGTGTTAAGACACAATAAATGATTAATCTTCCAAGTCGAGTTTATACGAAACCGGATGATGACAAGAGGAAAACAATCATGGCATTATATCTTTTGCAAAAATCCATAAGAACCGATGGAAGTAGACCAAACTGTGAAATGAAAGACATCATCACCCCTTACAATAGGAAACCCAAAACTCATGCCCATTCCAAACCCAAACCAAAAGCACTCGAGCGGACAACTCAAGGGAAGAAACACCAAAACCAAAAACCTAAAGGGCAACAAACCAAAAGGGAAAGTGGGAAACAAAACAACCTAATCTAACTATGTACAAAGCAGGACCCAAGAGGGAACCTACACTTGGAAATAATGCTTGAGGAACCGCCCATTGACTGGCAATAGGATATCCTCTCCTGTTAATGCTTTCAATCTAAATGCATTATCTCCTAGGATCTCAAAAATCTGATATGGGCCTAGCCATAATTTATCGAACTTGTCATGATCACCTTTTCTTTCATGGGCCTTGTCCCAATATAAAACTAAATCTGAAATCCTGAAGGCCTTGATCTTGGCCTGCTTATCGAACCACCTCTTTACGACTCCTTGATGTTTAGCTAGATTTTCCAATGCTTCATCTCTTTTCTCCTCCAAATGCATCAATTGGGATAACCTGACTTGAACTCGGTCCTCTCCTTCCAGATATTCCTAAATGAACTAAAGAGTAGGGATCCTTAACTGAACTGGGAAGATGGGGTCTTTCCCATATACCAAGTGATAGGGAGATGTTCCCAAAGAATTCTTCGTTCTGGTTCTGTCTGCCCACAAAGCAAACCTCAACTGCATATGCCAATCTTTGGGGTTCTTATCCAGTAGTTTCTTAATAGCATTCAGCAAATTCTTATTCGTGGACTTTGCAAGTCCATTTCCCTGTGGATAGTAATTGGATGAGAATTTTAACGCAATCCCATACTCAAATGCCCAGTTTGAAAACTTCAACAATGAAAAGGCGGGGCCATTGTCGCATACCAATGCGTGAGGACATCCAAATCTTGTAATAATATTTTCCTCAAGGAACTTAGTGACCACATCTATTGTGCAAAGCTTGAGAGCTTGAGCCTCTGTCCATCTGGTGCAATAATCTGTAGCTGTTAAAATGTACTTGTGCTATGCCGAGGAAGGTGGATTAATCATTCCGGATTAAATCCAATCCCCATTTTGCAAATGACCTGACTTCAATCACTGGCTGCAAGGGCATAGCCAGATTCTTCTCTCTATATGCACTTGTTTGACAAATGTGGCAAGTCTTTACATGTTCATAAGAATTTTTAAAAATTGTGGGCCAGTAATATCCAGCCCTTGAGATTTGATGAGCTATGGCCAAACCACCTCCGTGACCTATTCCAAATTTCTCATGAAAGTGTTCCAGTAGCTGCTTAGCTTCTCTTTTCCTTACACATCTCAGATAAATTCCTTCATGATTTCTTCTATAGAGTGCTGATCCTTGCAGCATAAACCTTTGGCTCTTCATTCTTAAAGCTCTTCGTTGCACTGGATTCAAATGTAAAGGACACCTGTGATTCAATAGGTAGTAGACAACTTCATCGTACCATTCTCCTAGAGACACTTCTTCCAACACATATGTTTGTTGCACCAATCCAGGTCCTACCATTGTAATTGTTTGTGATAAATCTTGTCCTCAGACCAACTTCATAGGCTGCATTTCCATATCGTATTGTTGCAAAGTGGCAACCCACTTGCCTCTTCTTTCTCCTAGTTCATTCTACATTAGTAAGGTCTTCATCGTGGCATCTAGAACTATTGCATAGACTTTGCTCCTACAGATGTAGTGCCTGAATTTCTTAATTGATTTCACTAGAGCATAAGCCTACTTCTCCAGATTAGTGTATCTTAATTCTGCTTCTTTCAATGGTGCACTCATAAAGGAAATTGGATGTTCATCCTTTTCCTCTGTCCTCTAGGTTAATACTGCTACACAGGTGTGCTCCGAAGCAAAAGAGTATAGATAAAATGACTATGAATAATTTGGATTGACCAGTACTGGGGCATCCACTATCGCTTGCTTGATTTCCTAAAATGATTTCCTTGTTTGAGGAGTCCAGTCTATCTTTGCATCTTTCTTTAACATCTCATTCAATGGTCTGATGATCTCAGCAAACCAAGTTATAAACTTTCTTACAAAATTAATCTTTCCAAAGAATGACCTCAACTCTTTCTCACTCCCTGGCATGCCGATCTTTGAGATCACTTCGATGAGGTCTGGGTCAATTGATATGCCCTGTTCTAAGAGGACATGTCCTAACAATCTTCCTTTAGTAACCCCAAACATGCAATTCTTTGAATTGAGAGAAATGCCAAACCTTCTGCATCTCTGGAAGATCTTCCTCAAATCTTCAACATGATCTTCTCTCTTCTTAGAAAATACAGTCAAGTCATCCATATATATAATAATGCATTTTCCAACTAAATCTTAGAAAGTGATGTCCATGGCTCATTGAAATGTGGCTCTGGCGTTGATTAAGCCAAAAGGCATCCTTCTGTAGGCAAAATTTCCCCACTTGGTGGTGAAGGCTGTTTTTAGTCTATATGTTTCTTCAACCATCACCTAGTTGTATCCTACTTAGCCGTCCAAGAAGGACATCATTTGAGAACCATTTGCAATTTGTAGCACCTCATCCAATGAGGGAAAGGGATAGTTATCTTTCTCAGATGCTATGTTTAGATTGCAGAAGTCAACACACAACCTTATCTCGCCATTCTTCTTCCTGACGGGTACCAGATTGGTGACCCATGTTGAGTGCCTTACTAGAAAGATTATTCTGGCCGAAAGGAGCTTCTTAACCTCCTAATATATCAATAGTTCTAGCAGTGGGTTCACCGGCCTTTGCCTTTGTCTGAATGGTTTATTTCCCGGCTTCAATGTGATTGTGTGCGTGATCAAGGAGGTGTCGTACGTCTTCGATTCCTTGTATCCCTAGGCTACTACATCGGAGAACTCTCTCAATGCTTGCACTATTCCTTCCCTTTCTCTTGGGGTACAAACCTTACCCACAAATACATTCTTTACGCGCTCATCATTTCCCAAGTTGACTATCTCACATCCATTTCCTTGAGCGCCCTGATTTCTACTCAGTTTATCAAGATCAAAAAGCCTCTCTAGATCGACCATTCCTCTAGGAATGACGCTTGTCTTGAAATTTAATATCCCTTCGGTGTTGAATTCTGCTTCCTCAATTTCTTTTTCATCTATAATTTGTGCTTCGAACACTCTAAAGCTAGTTAAGAATTCCAAAATCTGTTTATCGTCATCGAACACCTAGAAATTCTTTATGTTATCTAGAATTGATGGTGTGGAGATTAACTCCACTGTGAATTTATTTAAACCTTCCATGGCCAATGGTTCTAATGAACTAGCTACCTATGCAAGAGATTTTTCCACTGGATTCCTAGACCTGTATACCTGTTTGATGTTAAAGGCATCGAAGCTTTCGATCAAGTCCTAGACCCTATTCTAGTAACGGCCCAATCTTTTGTTGTGACAAGCATATTTCTTTCTTACCTAGTGGACTACTATGTCTGAATCCCCAATGGCATGCACAATTTTGGCACCCTTCTCTATTGCCAGGATTAATCCATGAATCAAAGATTCATATTCAGTAACATTGTTGGTGCAAGAGAACTAGAGCCTGTAAGCACATAGATATGCTTCTCCCTTAGGGCTAATAAGTTCAAACCCCGCTCCATTCCCTTTCTTAGATTTCAACCCATCAAATCTCATAGTCCATACTTGATCTCCAATGTGACCGCTACGGGTATTGGGATCATCCTTTTCCATTGTGGGCTCAACTTTCTCACTTTCTATCCACTCCTTCATCAGGCAGCCTTTTCTCTCATTTACTTCTTCCTGTTCTTCTACCAAAGAGACTTTCAGAACTCTTTTTGAAACCTGCTCTATGGCCATTTTGCACATGGTGCATGTAAATTCTAGATGGAATGCCTCATGGATCCTACACCAATTGGACATTAGCATACTGCTGATGGAAGAATTCTTCCCTGATTCTATTCTTTGCCTAACATTCTTCAGCACAAAATTTCTAAAATTTTCAAACATCCCCTCACTCTCGCCTGAGTCATCTTCAATCAATACTTCAGTAGAGGAGGATGTGGCTTCTTAGCGTTTCTCCTCAATCACACTCTGTAGGATGAGTACCTCTTGCTTGACTGGCTTGTAAGAGCCCAGATCAGCTTCTGCAAACAATACTTCATTGTTATCACCATACTCGGTGATCATCAACCTGAGTCGTGGTGTACTCTCCACTCTTATCCAATTAGGGATTCCTCTCCAAGGCAACCACATGTGAGAAAAGTCAGTGGAGATATATTTGTTCAACTTTTGGGACCAATCTTTGCTAAGCAGCATGCCATTTCCATCTGGTATATCTACAATGAAGATATCAATACGGCTCTAGATTCTAGGATCCGTGACTAGCTGCATGTGAATGTCATTTAGTTCCCCAACAATAGGAACTTTAGTTTTATCTAATTGAGTCACCTTCTTGTTAGTGTGGAGTGGGATTACGCCCAACCTTTCACATACCTTTAAAGGCATGACGTTGCTCGAAGCTCCAAAATCAATCAAACAGTTGTGTAGATTTTTCTGAATATTCTGACTGAAACTAAGAATGGGGGCAGTTCATCTTTCCCCTGATAAAACACTACTGGTTTTCTCCTTTCATCTACTACATCATTTCTCTTTTCATCTTCTCTGTCCGACTGAACTTGTCTACTTTGAGTCTCATCTCTTGTATTCTGTTTAAGGTCATCAGGCTAAGAACCTCTCTCAGTTTCGGTCTTTCCAGGAGTGCCTAAAGTATTTAATACCATGCCCTCAAAGTTCTGAGGCTGTTGTTGTCCCTCCCAAGAATTATAGGATGTTTGTGGCACATTTTGCACCATGTTTGTGTTCTGTGTAGAACAGGACTGCATGACAATTTGGGGATTTCTTGGCACATTGGGTGCCTCTTGTGATGTGCTTCTTGTGGAGGTATTTTCAGTCAATATCCCTAGAAGAGTGTCTCTTACTTACTCAACCTTCATCAAATCATAAAGTGGCAGACTAACTTTCATCTTCTTCAATTCCTCCAAACGTAGGAGCTAAGCTTCTTTATGTCTTCTCTAGGAGAATTCCCCTTTTGTCCGCATTCAGTCTGGTAAATAGGTTGCTGAGGCATTTATGGTCCATTTGATCTTGCTTGTGTGGGACCCTATTGAGTGTACTTGGGAGAGTCTTTTGGTGCAACTAGCACGTTGCTCTCATTAGGATGCAGAGGTGTTGTAAAGTTATTTGGGGGTATTGATGAGGTCAATGGCTCACAGGGTAACCTCTTTGATACACTTTAGGGGGCCTGCCTCCAATGGTCTAGAGAGCTTGTACTTCTCTAACTCCTTCCACCAAGACACTATTGTTAAGAGATGGGAAACTGTAACCATCTCTGCTTAGGGGTTCATCCGGTGATGCATATGTAGCATGGGCCTCTGAAGGCACTTGAGCTTTCGGTGTCCCCACAAGACCATTTGCTGAAGCGGGCAGAAATTTATGATTGACCGGCAGTGGTGTATAACTCTGGAATTCACGTGGGAACTTGAAATCTTCTAAGATCAAGGCTTGATCATACCGGGGTGCTGGAACTATTTCATACCTCGTAACTGGAGGATTCTCCACAACTTCTGTATTCTTCACTTCCCCTCTAAAGATGTTAGAAGCTACTTGGAACTCATGGCATTGTAACTCAGAGTGCTGACTATTATTATGCAATCTACACCATCCTGACAAGGCGGCTTCTGCCAAGTATACTCTGTCTGCATGACGGTTCTTAGGAGGTGGCGGGTTATCTAATGGTGAAGGGACACCTCCATTGTTGGGCCCTGTATTCCAGGATCTCTTCTGGAATCCTTGATTATTGTTTCTATACCCATGGCTGTTCTCATGACTATATCCGTGATGGGTATCTTGATGGTGACTTGGAGGATTATTGGAATATCCTCGGTTAGCATTTTGATGTGCATGATTATTCCATTGCATGGCTTGTATCTGATTATTTTGATTCCTGAGGTATGTTACCTCAGTTGACAACTTCTTTACTTGTTCCACCAACTCCTTTATTTCCTCTCTTTCCTCTTGAGTCTTTGTCAGTGGCACTATGTTTTGCAGATAAATAGGCTACGTTTCCGGCACTTGAGAAAAGGTTGCTCCAGGATGGAGGACTAATTGATTGGATGGCGCGACTACCTAGTAAGCTGGTTGTGGAACTGGATTCAATGCTGGAACTTGTTGATTCTAGGTTTGTATCTGACCGCTTGTAGAATTCAAGCCAGTGTATAATGAGGGACTAGTTGTATTTTTTCCCATGTTTTGACTCACTTCGATTGCTTTAGCATAAGCTAAGTTCATATTTGTTGGTGCGAGGTGAGCTTCTCTCACGAACATTGTAGTTAAGGGATCCAAGGTAGCATAGTAATTCTCTCGAGCGTCTGTGATGGTGTAAGGAGTGCCCAGCCTTGTGAGAGCCTTTTGAAATCTATTGTTAAACACATGAATAGGCTCTTTTTCTTGTCTCCTTACTTCTACAAACTGACTAAACAGTTACACGGGAGTGATAGGAATGCCAAACTTTCCAATGAAGGTCATCTTCATCTACTCCCATGTTCTGATAGAACCGAATGGAAAATGTATGAACCAATAATGGGCCTCTTCCCTCAAGGAGTATGGGAATAGCCTACATGCTACATCCCCATATGCAATCTATCTATTGCATAGGTGGTCTTCAAACATCTTGATGTGATCCTCGGCAGTGCGGTTCACATCGTGGATGTGGAACTTGGAGCAAAAACTCTCTAGATTTTTTGGCATGTCGTGATAGTTGCCGAACTCCAGCGGGGACGGGTTGGTGATAAACCAAGTAGCACCATTTGCAGTTGGCTGAGCCATTGCTTGTCTTCACCAATATACAGCTGCTTGAGCTGGTTGCTACTAAACAACAACTGGCATAACTTGAACTGGTTGCTATTGTTGAATAGCTACTGGCGTGATATCTTGTGTTGCTCCTTGTTGGGAAAACCTTGAAATGCTAGGCGGAGTTCTGAATAAACTTGAGACTTCTTGACCACTTATTGCTTCCTCACTTGATTGAACTTCTTCATTTGATAAAATCTCCTCGCTTGAGGGAGCCTCTCCATCTGATCGAGTACCCTTCTGCTTCCTTGTTTTGGTGGGTCATTCTAGTTCTACAAGTTCTTTGGACGAACTAGGTGCAGATCTCAAAATTATCTTCAACCTATCCGGCGAGAATGAACTAATGCGATCCAGGATGAAGCTACTTCTTTTATTGGTGATGCACGGGAGCAAGTGGTTGTCTTTGATTCAGCAAATCTCTTTCAATAGTGACATGGATTTTGATAACCTTTTCTTCTTTTTCTTCCAACACAAAGCTTGTTCGCATGTACTCAGTTGCACTTCTCTTCATCCTCCACGTGAGATTGTTCAGCCCTGAAAGGATGTCTTCCTGATCGTCGTTGAATCCTAGATTTGGCTGCAACATCAGAAATATCTCTCTATGAGGTAGCACCATCTTGGTACATTATATTTTTATAATTCCTTTCTGATTTACTATAAAAAATAGCCCTCCTTCCAGTGCCAATTCTGTTCACGGGTGTTTTATGACCACACCAACACAGAATAAAATGTCCAATGGTCACTCTATTCTCTCTTGATCAAAGTATTCTGCATGCTAAGATTGCATGAAAGTTCATGCGTTCAACTCCAAGGTTCCTTTTATCGTGAATAGACTCAGTTGGTTGATGTGAATATGCTAGGTATTCCAAGGGGACTTACGTAATTGTTCGAATTCATGAAGCAGATGAAAGATTTGATTGTGATGCTTTGATTCCTAAACTAACTGGGAAATGTTGAATTTAAAAGGATAAGGGGGATAGGGATTCTACAATCTATTTCTAAAGGATGGAATACAAGGGACGACTTCGAAAATCTTCAAATCGGACTTTGTTTCGCCTCCCCTTCGGACAACTCTAACAAAGTTGGTGCAATCTTCAAAGGATGAGTAAGATATTCAAATTATGATTCAACATGCGCACCCAATCACAACGATGCAAGTGAACACACAAATCACAACCGAACTTAGGTACTGATATTCCAGTTGACCATACATGGTAGACTTACCATCATTAAGCCTAATAGTGGTATGGATAAAGGAAGACTTGTCCAAACCAAATGCCACACTCCACAATTAACAACTACTTGCATAAAACAAAGTCTACTTTACTCTAATCTACTCGAATTGGAAAGACGAAAAAGTCTTGTCAACTACTCACAATGAAAGAAAGAATCACCAATCAGTGAAAATCTTTATATTATGAGAGTCTTACACAACAACCTTTTACAAAAACCTTCAAAGGGAAAGCTTTTCTTTCCTTTTCAAACTAAGCCAACTCCTAGTTCTACTCTCTAACTTCTATCTCCAATTTTGTCTAGCTTTGGTATATCTCTATTCTATGTCTAATAATTACAAATGAGGGGGGATACCCCTTTTATATCAAGCCCAATCCAGTGGACGGCTTAGATTCAAATACAATGGAAGGCCTAGCTTGTGTCACCTAAGGCCTAATTAGGGTTCCAGCCCTAAAAACCGACATTGAGAGGAGTGGGGCAATGAATGCACTGGAGATTCTCTACTCCTCATTAGGAACCACTACCTACAATCAATACACATTGTCTCCTTCTAGAAGATCATCATCTAGAAGGGCGTTTCCTTTCTCCTTTTCGCTGGCTACAAACCTGATGAATCTGGCCAACACCGCCTCAACTTCTTGATCCGAAATAGGAGGAATGCGATCCAACTGAAACTCTAATACTATAATTGTTCATTCTTGCCATAATATTGGAGGCTTGCCGATAGGCATGTGCAAGGTCCTCCATAAAAATTTATGCTTCGACACGAACGTTGGCAACCCACTTGTCTGCCTATTGTGCCATTCTTTTCAAGTCCTCCAAGCCACTGATTGACTCTTTGGAAATTAGGTCGGAAGCTCAATCGTCGGATTTTCTTGCCCACAAGGACAGGACAAGTGCTGCACATAGCCAATCAATTTTTTTTGCTCTACCTTCAATTTCTTATATTTTCCCTCGATATAGGACAATCTATCCTTGAGTGCCTGATATGAATTATTGCACTTCTCAACCACTTGTGCTCCAATAGGGCGGCCAAGTTCCACAGTTGTAATCACATAACTTTTTGGAATGGCCTCATCCTGATCACACTCCACCCTAGGCACTGCCACATGCAAAGTTCGAGAGCCATCCCCATCTGTTGAGTTCTTGGAGAATTTCCTGGCCTTCTTCTTTGTTGGAGGTGCACTGATCCTTTGCAACAACTCTTCCATCTTAGTTGTTAGATCATTCTCATCCATAAGATCATGTCTCATCCTGTCCCTTAGTCATTCTAGCACCTCCTGCCCCATGTCTGAGATAAAAAAAGGTTGCTCGACCTCGGCCTCAAACTCATGAACTACCTCCCCGCCTTCGTTTCGATGAGGTTCATCATCATCTATAGGATCAGTATCTCTCGAGCTCTGGGCATCCTAATCAGAAGTAGTGTTATCCTCAAGAGCTGCCTAAATTTCCTACTGAAATTGGGTATCATTAGCCGTCCCCTCATCTGTTTCCTGCTGATTTTCTTCCCTGGGCATGTTGATGCTTTGGCCCACTGATTCTCTATGAGGTGGCTAATTTGCCACTTGCACTGCCTGCTCTACATTAAATCCTTCCCTCTAATCATGAAATAATGATACTTCCTGCATACTCATAGAATGTGCCCGAGATGGTCTATGCACAGATTCCTCAATTCTTAGAGGCTTAGGTTGAACTAGCTCTTTTCCTCGTGGCTCTGGAGCTTGATCAACCTACCTTCTCTGTCTAGTTGTCGGTGATCTGTGATCTCCCATGAAATTGTATGTGAGGGGAATTGATCTGCCCTTAAGTCGGTTGACATGCTGCTCTACCCAACTTCGTGTGAATGTTGAGACTGGGATACAAACTATATCCAAGTCAATAATCTTCGGCTCTGACCAATTCGAGAGTGTTAATGACATATCCCTCACTATCTCAGAATTAGTTTGTACAACATTTATATCCTCTTCAATTTGATCTGGCACTAGGACAATCTCGCATTCCCTGATCATCCCCAATGGTAGCTGAGAAAACATCCTCCTCCTAACCTCGATCTCATCCACTGCACTTGCCCAAAAGTCTTCAATTTGTGCTTTGTGCCTGAACTCTTCAGACAATATCCATCTGATGTTTATGTGGGGATCGTAGTGTTGTCTGCTGGTATGGTAGGAGAGGTGGAAGAATTAGAGTTCGTTTTTTGCCTCCCTTGCTGCTTGTAGTTATGGACAAACCTCATCAGAATTCCCCATAGTAATTGGGAATCCAAGTCCACCTTTCTTCTTCTTCTTTTGAATCTTATCATAGGTAATAAGTTGCATAGATATCTCCAACATCACTATTCTTTTTGTGGGATACTGGGGAAATCTGTACGGATAAGAGGAAAATCCTTGTAGCCTTATGTAGGTAAACTTTGGAAATTGCATAAACCAACATTTGAACTTCTCAATCAACTCCTATGCCTCTCTAGATATTTTGTGGTGAGTCCTTTGTTGCAAGGTCCTCATTATGTGCATGGTGAAGGTGTCATTGACCCTTTTGTAGTTGGTGGTGCTTGTCAAATGCAACTACGGACAAGCCTCATGTATTTTGAACTGATGGGAGCCACACCCGATTGGTTCTTTATATGAAATTCCTCTGTACTTAGTCATTTGAGCTAGCATGCAGATAATGTAAGAGCTCATGTAGAATGTTTTTGTTCTCCTCAAACCACAGAGTTGCTCATGTATGTTGTCACTGATCATTAGTGCCCAATCCACGTAATCCTTGCCTTCCAGCACCAAGTTGACATAATAAAACATCCAAGGTTCAAAGATGAATGCTTGGGGGCACCCTCCAACTCTGCTCAAAATCATTATCAAGTCACAAAACTCTTGCCTCAAATCTTCTGAAATTATCTGCTTTCGCAATTTTGTACAAGTTGGTTTGGGCTTGTTTATCTACCTGGTATTTATCAAATCAACACATCGATCAAACGTGGATGAGTACATATTTTCAGCCCTCTCCCTTGTTTTATAAATCATCTTCTCATGGACTAGAATTCCAAACGCTTCCCCAATTGCCTCCGGTGTAAGGTTGGCCAATATCTTTCCATCTGGCAAAATGACAGTCCTCTGCTCTATGTTGTAGTAGTTGGCGCATTCCATGATTAGCTATGGACACTGGATGGCTGGACGAAAACTGGTAGCTACGTAGAGTCCCCTCCTTACGATGTTGTGCGAAGTAACTAATGGGTGATGACCTCCAGTCCCCATTATTCTTCTCCTGAATGTCTCCAAGTTGAACGAGCCAATGTTTGTGTCGCTTAGTTTGCCCAACATTGAGGAAAATTTTGATTATGGCAGGAAGGATTTGCTCAATTTCTTAATCACTGCCTATCTTGATGTGCTTGCTCTCGTGGATTCAGCGTGGTTCCCTCTGCTTGCAACTCTTCTGCTTGATTCAACCATTTTGCAAAAAAAGGCAAGAGAGTCATTAGATAACAAGATTTTATAAAACGATATACCACTTTGAGGGCTCCAGCAGATTTTTAAATAAAAAGGCTGCAACACTTTGTCACTTTTAGCTGCAAACCAAAACTGTGCCTGTTTACTTCAATGTTTTTAGAAGTTTCTCCTTTGGTTGCAGCAACACAATGCCAAATGCTGGGAAATGTCTGCCTACAGCAATTTACTTTGCACAAATTTGAGACCTCTTCCTTGAAGTTCGTACTTTAGCCCCTTGACTCTCCACCTTGCAAAGTCACGCCTTCAACAACTGTAAGCTCCTTTCTCAAATTCATACTTCAATACTTCACTTCTCAGCAACTCAAGTTTCTTCACAAATTCGAATTTCTCAACAACTTGAGAATTTTCTATCTCTGCAAACTCGTACTGTTCAGCCTTAGAAGATGTCTTGCATCCAGCAACTTGTGAGAGATATGAAAAGAACTTGAAACCTTATAGCCAGGTCGAATTCCAGGAGAGGCTAAACTTAGCAAATTTTTGAATTCTATTTCCCCCCCTTGTCCAGTTGCAACACTTGTCTTCCGGAGCATTGGAATCTTGAAGTTCTAGAATCTTGAAATTTCATCACTCCTACACAGGCGTGCTTCATCATATTTTCTTCTTTTAAAATATTAACTCAATAACCTCCATGAACAATTTCATTTCATTTGGCTAAGTCATTTTTTCTGCTTCGGTAAAATTACTCCATTCATCCAATTCAATTCTCAAGCAAAAACACTTCGTGAAGAGATATTCTTGTCATTTTTCTTAGAGAAATTTCTTGAATTTGCCTTGGGAATTTATCAAAATAGGCACCGTGCAAAATTCCCTGTCAAAACGACACGAGCAAGGTGTGGAGCAAGTTGTAGATCATCTTTGAATTGAAAATGTTCAATACCCAGAAGAAAATTCCTTTTAGAACTCGTCATTTTCATGTGTATCCGGATGAAGGGGTACATTTAATTTTTATTATTTTGAAAAAAAATAATAAAATTGCTAAGGTTCATTCATTTTCACTTCGGGCGTCTTCCACACCTGCAATCCTTGATTTCTCTACCTTGGCACTTCTTGTGATTCTCCCGAAAAATTTCCTCTTGTCTGGCCCTGGGCGCATTTCATCATGTTCTTGGAAATTTTAATACCACCTCTCACTTAGGCGTATTTTCATTTTTCCTTAGAAAAATACCTTAGGAAATTTTATTAAATTAACTCACCTTTTTAACCTTGGGCGCATTTCCTATGGGGTGGAGGAAATCTTACCTTAAGAGCACATTTCATACATCACAGTTCCATTTTAATCCCTTAGGCATTTCCACATCTAGGCTTCTTTTATCACATTTTTCACAAACAAGGGCGCATTTCCTAGCATGAGAAAGAACTTTCATGCCTTAGTGCTTTTTACCTTTACCTTCTCCATGTTTTCCCTTGTGGCCACCTTGGGCACATTTCCTATGGGGTGAAGGAACTTGAAGGCGCATTTGAAGGGGTGGGGAGGAATTTCCCACGCCTTAGTGACTCTTCACCTACCTTGGGCGCGTTTTGCCTAGGCTTCTTCCACTTTTGCCTTGAGGGCACATTTGAGCATGAAGACTTCCACTCTTGGGCACATTTCTCCTAGCATGAAGGAATTTCCCATGCCTTAGTACATTTTGCTATGCCTTTACTTCTTGTGGGCGCATTTGACCCATGCTCAAGGAATTTTTGGGCACATTTCTCCTAGCATGAAGGAATTTCCCATGCCTTAGTACATTTTGCTATGCCTTTACTTCTTGTGGGCGCATTTGACCCATGCTCAAGGAATTTTTGGGCACATTTAGCCTCGACTACTTCCATTCTTGGGCACATATAGGGTAGTGTGAGGGAATTTCATGACTTAGAAATTTTTTAAACCTATTCACCTCCCCTTTTACCTCTTGGGCGCATTTAGCCTAGGCTGAAGGAATTTCCTCAAGCCTTGGGCGCATTTCACCCTATGAGGAGGAATTTTAAAACTTAGCAATTTTAGCAACTTTCTCCCATGCCTGGGCGCATTTCATGTGTCTTCATACCGGTTTCCAGCCATAAATCTCCAACGCCCTAGCCACGCCTTGGCCTTCTATTTTTAGCAAATCTGGAGAAGTGAGGACTTCCATGCATTTCGCTGTTCTGAGCTAGAGCAGGTGTGGCTGTGCTTCCACTAACTTTGCCACCTAGTTTATACCCTCAGTCCACACTGGTATGCTATTTTTAGCAAACCCAAAAATCGATCAACCTTTCTAGCTCCGTTTGACCTGAAATTTGCTCCACCTATCCTTGATGACCTAAGTGTCCTGTTCACACCTGCCTCCAGCATAGACGTGTTATTTATAGCCATGAAGTGACTTACTAAAAATAGTAAGTATTCAGATTGTGCTCAAATTTTGCCAATAGGCAGCCTGGAAGATGTTGATCATGGTGGTGTGCTTCATTTTGACAACTCTGTATTTCATTCCCTCTATTTTTAGGCATAGTAGTGGAAACCCTAATCTGACTTGCATGTGTCCTGAACTGCTTCCATTTGACTTGGTTTCTGTTGCCTATCGTTTTGATTGCTGGACTGAAGTGTTGGGTAGCTACTAGAGTGAGACTACTATTTATAGTAAGTGTCCAGAAAGTGATCAATCTGATGTTGGATGAGTTTGCATGTCACAGTGCCCATGGGATCTCAAAAAACCCAAAAAAGCCCAGAAAACTGGTCAGCATGCGGGCACTGGCTATAAATAGTCAGTCCTTGAGAACCAATCCATTCTGCTCCCTAGTCACATCATTACGAAGCTCTCACAAAACCCATAAGGAATATTTGGACATGCACTGAAAATCTCTACATGTAGACCCTAAAAACAGCCTCCGAAGGCTATACCGTTGAAAGTCACCATCCCGATTTACATGTTACACCATTGCGAATGTCTTGAAAAACCCAGATCAATCCTCCAATCATGTATTGGAAAATCATATGTTTAAACCTTGAAAATGGCCTCTGGACGCTGAACTGCTAAAAATAGTCAGTTGTCTGAATCTATTCAAATTTCATGTGTAGGCACCCTGAAGTTGCCTATATGTGTTGAAGTAGTTAGAATCCCGAAATCCTGAGGAAAAGGCCTCCATATTAGGTACTTACTAAAAATAGTAAGTTGTCAGATTTTAGTAAGATTTCAGTGGGATCCTGCCTTGAGCCTTCTGACTGTACTGCTGCACTCACATTTCACCTTGATAACTTTATTTGACCTCAAAACAAGCCTGAAGGATAGAAACCCTAATTTCACAGACTTAACTAACATTTCAATCTAGGCCAAATGACAGGACATCCCGGAAGGACAAAGACTAGAGAGAGAGAACCAAAGCCAAAAGACCAGAATGGAGCAAAAATTAGGGGGTCCCCATCTTGGATGGGGTGATGGTGAAAAGGTCACAACAGGTATTTCACAATTTTATTTATTGAATGAATATGAGTACAATATGACGATACTTTTTGATTTTTTAATATTAACTCCTATTTTAAATTTCTCTCTAAACTCATTTACATATAGCTAGAAAAACATATACAATCAAATTTTGCTACACTTTCCATACATTAATGTGTAATTTTCCATGTTATATAGATTTAATGTAATTTATACCCTATACAAATGAAAATATATAAAAAGTTAAATAGTGACAAGGTCCTTTTTATTTGTAATCCTATGTTAAAATTTGTAAGATTGTCAACATTATCAAGGACAAACACAAAATACAACAATGTGCTCCATGTTGAAATATTTTAAAGGTAATGACTAATTGTTTTTAGAGGGATTAATAAAGAACAAATAGAATGAGGGATGTGGTTTATACAAATAAAATTATCTTGATTCAATTATTTAAAATAAACTCTTTTCACAAAGAACTTTCTATTGAGGACAAATAAATTTATCATGATGAATTTTATTTGTGTGTGTCAATTATACAAATTCATTTCCATATCAATAAAATAATTACTATTTGAATTCATACCATCAATCATCTTGACCACCCAAAACATAAAAAAATAAGAAAAAAATAACAACAAACAAAAATTTAAAAAACTAAAAGAATGAAATTATAATAAAAACATGCCATTAGAAATGAGCTGAACAAGCGGAGTATTTTTTTAATTCTATTTTAAAACTAAAACTAAAAAAAGAGAAATAAGAATGTGGGAAAACCTCAATTCCTAATCGCTTACTGTTAAAAGAATATATAAAAAGTTTAGTTATTTTTTTCTATGTGCATGCACATGAATATAATCAAGATAGCCGTTGAGAGTAAAAAAATGACAATTCAAATTCTGTTGAGAATAACAAACTAACCGGATAGAAAATTCAAATTTCTGAAATAACACTTCAAATTATGAAATAGATAAACAATTCTATTTCTTTCAAATGAAAATGTTTTGTTCTTTCTTTCATTGTTAATTTTTCCAGGACCAAAATTGCCAGGGAAAGCGAGATTGCCAGGTATGGAGGAGATGTGTGAAAATGTGCTTTACTGAGATATTGAGATATTGATAGAGCAAGAGACCTAAACAAGGCAACAGGCCTGCTTTAGGTTTGTGCATTATGGGGAGGTCCCAAGAGACAAGAAAGCTTCTGGACAAAATGGCTGTGAAAGGCTGTGCTCCAGATTTATTTACATATAATATTGTGCTCTGTGCAATGCACACGGAGGGAAGAGCAGAAGCATCTATTGAGCTTTTATATGAGCTCACTAGCAAGGGTGCATACCTGATGATTATACTTACAGTATCATTTTTTTCCTCTGCAAGGATGGCAATCTCAATGCTGCTTTGAAGTTCATATATCGTATGCTTGCCAGGGATTGTATTCCAGACGGTAAGACTTCCTAAATCTCATCAAGCAACGCAGCTTATGAAAGAACTGGAAGCGAAGGGCTTTTATAGTCAAAGCCCATCACATTCTGAAATCAGTTTCTCAGAAAAGCAATGATTCTTAGGCCATTTCTGGCCTGCTATAAGTAACTGTTCAAATCAGGAAATCACATTTAGAGAACATACTACTCCACTATTTGGTTACCATTTCAACATTTGTTCATAGTAGTTGTTTTTTCCGCACTGAAATGGGTTCTGATTATTGAGCTCTATAGTATTCGGGATGTAAGCTTGCCATCAGGACCTTGACCATAAAAAGGATGATCCATGCTACAAGGGAAACAAAAAACTATGGTAATTTATAGAGAAATTCTAGAGAAAGTTTCAATTGGAGAAGCAATAGAATTTAGTGAAATTTGATGGAGAAGGGCTTCCATTCAGAGATCATGACTTTTATGACACTTATTGAATGTCTCTGTGTATTAGGAAAGGGAAAAGGATATGGTAAAGCTTGCTACGCAGTAACAGTGCCTTAAAAAGACAATGGCGAATGGATTTCTCAAAATTAGGAAAAGTGCAAGAAACTATCATTGTCTTGGACAAGTTGGATAAAAATTAATGAATGAGCTTGAATTTTATATGCAACTGGAATAACAGAACTCTTACCAAGGAGGAAATATACTGCAATTTCTTCATTGGAATTTGTTGTCATAACCCCTTGTTTGGTATCACACTATCAAGCAACATTTAGTTTCAACAAGGTGACAAAACTTGAGGTCAGCATTCTTTTCACATATTGTCAGGGAATTGTGTAATTGTACATTATTAGAACCACATCAGTATAGGTTTGATCCTATTAATATTATGATTTTTTTAACAAAATTAGTAGCAGAGATGTTTATGTTTTGTGGTTTTATTCTTCTAAGTTGTTAAAGTTTATATTAGAAGATTGGTTATAATCATAATTAGTGAAGCATTGATGTGTATTTCCTAAGTCACTGTCGAAAGGAAAAAGCATCACTATCGCCACTGCTTCTGCTGCCTCTTTTGATGCCACTGCCAGCAGCAGCAGCAACAAAATTTGAAAGAAGAAGAAAAAAAAGAGAAAGGTTTGGTGGTAATATACATTATTCAACCTAGACAATGTAACACTCTAATATGAGTAGTGTGAAGTCCAACTTTTCTTTTATAAAAGGGAGTTAGTAGATCCGATTAGGGTGGTTAGAAGAAAACTGAGTTAGTTTGCTAATGGACATTCAGTGAATCAGTACATTAAGTACAGACAATTTTGTTGATTTCACGACTTATATTATACATTGTATGAACAATGTATATTTTTTGATTAAACTGTGTATGGTTTTTGCTCTAAAAACTGCGTATGTTTGGTTGTTCAAAAAACATACACAGTTTAATTCAGAAGTATATATTGTTCTTATTGATAGACTGTGGAAAATTAATACCAATTACACATTGTATATTATTTGAATTCCTTACATTTTAAATATGTCATCCTCAATTTGTTCCCCATCTCTAAAAGGAGTTTGATCCACCACGGAAGAAGTATCAACACAACCTTTTTTGAATAAAAAGGTAGTACAAGTGAAATATTTTCTATGCCCTGCAATTATAAAGCCATTAATAGTGCCTCTATTCATATTTCCATTTTTCTCTACACATGGTGAATCTCCTTGCTCTTCTAAATGTTGCAATCTCATGATTGCAGATATTCCCTGTCTTGTACGTCATTCGGTCTTCAGACCTTCAGTACATTGAGAAGATAGTCAAAATGGTGGGGACATGGAAAATTTTCCTTTAAAGCCTCCAAGATTTCTAATCTAGAGTTCAACAAGGATACAGGATAAAGTTTTTTTTTTTTTTAAATTATAAATTGACTAACATATGCCATAAATATGAATTTGTATTATTGTGTTTGGTGGATATCTGGTGTGATGCCTCATTTATTGTTGATCATTACAATACTGTTTTATAATTACATATTAAAGATCTTTTAGAGGAATCCTAGTATCAACATATTTGATTAGTTGTAAACATATTTTCTATTTATGAAAGGATTTACTATATATTAATAAATAGAAAAATTGACGCTACTTATGCTTCTCACTTCCATCCTTACTATAGTTTGTATTATGTATTTTAATTTTATTAACTATTATATAGTATTAACTTGCAACTATCAAAACATTTCTTGATGCATTAAGTATTCTTTTTACTGCAGTCACTTCCCTCATTGAGCCCATATACACATCAATAGTTTATAGACAAAACAAGAAATTAAATCTCAGTTGAAAACACAATTAACAAAAGGAAAATCCAAAACTTTGAAGACTAAAATTTATTGTTAAATATATCAAAGAGTGCAATCCATAGTTAGCTCATGTAATTGTCATTAATTTGATAAAACAAATGAATTCTTCTTTCATAGACACACTTTTCACCCAGGATTGAAATGCCTAAATTTATTTAATGCTGACAACCATTTCTATTGACTCTCGCATGGCATGGAAGCAAAAAATCATTAAGACTTTGCTAAAAAAATCATTTCTATTTATTTAATGCATGTGTCTGCTCAATGTTGTCAACTAAATTACAGGGTTCTTCCCTGAAGGTCCCTGTACCCGTATCATACGGTTCTGGTACCGGCACTGGTCCAGGTCCAGGTACCTGTTGGTTCTTATATTATCTTGGGTATTCAGCTGTCATAATAAAAACTAAGTTAAAAAAATGCTAGCCCTGGTACATTCATAATAAAAATAAAAATAAATTAAAAAACACAATAAAAGTATTAAATAAACACACAATTAACTAATCTACTGCTAGTCTTATAGCAAAAGATTTTCTATTTTAGCAGATGTAGCCCTGTTTTGACATTTTGCCATATGGAGGATTCCCCATATTTCTGTAGAGAAGTTCCATCTATGAGTTATGTACCTCAAGTAGATTACTTTTTCCCGATTTTCTAGCCTTGCTCATGAAGCCTCCAAGCTAGTTTTATTGCCAGTGTCTAATTAAACATGTTTGGATCCTTAACATTGAGACTTCCTGTTGGTTATTTTGTCACATCATTTTTGTGGATATTTAAATTTCATGGATAGCACTCTCCACATAAACTTCCTTTTGATATTGGTTAATGCCTCCTGCACCGTCATTGGGATTAACAGAAGCAAGGACACTAGGTTTGCCTGTAGTTTCTCTTTCAATAGTTCTGTTTTTACCTACTAATGTCAACCACTTAGCTGCTTTGGAACTTAATTATGTTGTCAAGGCAAGGAAGATGAACAGGTAAGGGGTAGTGAGTTCCACTATCTTAGCCCTCTTGCCATAAATAGCAGACTTATGACTCCGTTAATCATTACTGAGAATGATAGGAGAGTTATGCAGCTCTGTATCCATTTTATGAAGTGTGACCAATTGGTAATGGCTAATTAACATTGCTTAAGACAGAATTTTTGTATGATCAATTGCCAATTAGCCTGACTAGAGGCTTTGGACATATCTAGTTTAAAATGCAAACCTTCTATCTTCTAGGTTGTTAATTAGCATTTAATCTCTTAAGCAGAAATTTTGTCCCAAAGCTGCTTATACTCTAACTGGGCCTGTGAGATTATCTCATGCAGTAAGAGTTGGAAAATTCCAAAATGATTTGAAAATGATGCAAGCACAGAGGATCAACTCAGCTCAAACTCACTTTCATGAAGCATAACCTCTACAAAGGCACAAACTGAGTTTTTACTTTCCTGACCCAAGCAAGGTTTCCCAAGACCTTCAATCTTCTTAGAAATCTTAAACTTAAGATACACAAACCTTTACATAAACTGCCCTTTCAAGTTTCCCCCTTTTCATCATAAATCAAGACATTGACCTTGACAATGGCACAATATTTTTGGATTTTAGCTTCTCAGGCCCAAACCTGACTTTTCAAGACCTCCTCATCCTTTAAGAGCCCTAACTCAACACAACTAAACACTCCTCAAGGTCTGCCCTCACATCCTTTTCCCCTTTACTTCATTGACTCATTCATTTCCTAGTAACCATACCATTAAGGACTGTCAGACATATCTTTTCATGCAAACCCTTAAACCTGACTGTAATCATAATTCTGAGTACCCCTTTAAATGTTTTAATAACATATCCAAAATTAAATATTTGTTGCTTTAATGAAAAGTGCTCAAAACTGGACTGGTAACGTGCAAATTAGGCTCATTAGGCCAAGGTCAGCATAGGGCTTATTGATTCTTCTAGTTCCAAAGTCAATATCTCACGACCAATTCTTCAAAAATTCATTATTTGACCTGTACAAGCTGATTTCACCTTCAAAAGTTCATTTACCAAGATATTTCTACAAACCCTAAGTGATAACTACCTTGATTGCTCTGTTCTCAGACTGTAACACAGATTTGAAGACTTACACCTCAACTTTCCACACAACAATCTTATCCAAACGGTCTAAAACTTCAAGAATATTAAATCAGATGTTACCAAGATTTCCTCCACCAAATATTAGCCAATTTTAATGAATAAAATGGGAGAAACACAATTGTTAATAACTCTTTTTACCCTAGAACAGGGTTTTATCTGTTTATAGGAAAAACTCAATATCTCTTTCAAAACTGCTTAAATTTGCATGAGACAAAATATGTATGGAAGGTGATTGAGACCATTACCACATACAACCAATTAAGCATCCATTTATGCCCGTACAATTCCGAACATAGGCCTGAAACCACTGAAATTCTGAAGAAAATGCACAAAATCAGAGTTTCTCATTGATCTAAAACATGAATTCAATCACCCACACGTACAAAAGTGTCTACAAAGCCTTTTTAAAGGAATTCAAGCATGAATTTACAACTTCTAACTGATTTCTAACTTCCTACCAACGTTCAGACCCTAATGACCTTTCAACTTCCTAATGTTGCTTTGTGCTACTTTTACATTTTTTTGCAATTTTACTAATGTTTGTTGACAACCTTTTACATTTTTGCAAAATACACATCAAATGACCTTTAAATGACTCCTACATGTGATAAATGGTCTGAATGACCTTGGAACATTGAAAAATCAACATGATTGAATCAACCTTCAAGATTTGCTTTATGGAACCATAAGTTGTCCTGATGCTCCTGCATCAGAAAATAATTTTGAATATTGTCTTACATAGAGAAATGAGTTGGAAAGCTTTGAACGAGTTAGTGCCCACCTGCCTGGGACTTGGAACAAAATTAGGGGTATTGAAAACCTTGACATCTTTTTTATTTTCCTAGACTCTTCCACTGCCCTGAGCAAATCATCTAGAATAACTGGCTAGAATTTTTAATTAACTAATAGAAACCCATCAAGTCCACGAGCTACTCTTGCCAATGACAACACTACTCTTCTTAATTCTTCTAATTTAAGAGTTTGAGTTTGTACACAAACGTGTACATCTCACATACCTGAATAGAGTTGATTTCTTCCCACCATTCATAGATTCGGTAATGAATTTCAGGATGTGATATTCATATATTTAAAAGTTGAAGAAAGAAATCTAAATTGCTTTTATTGATGGTAAGTTTATTTGTCTGTAGAAAGTTGGTGAACAGATCTTCGGTCTTGTGGTTTAATTTGCAGTAGTTGCTTTCATCACTGGTGCGCAGTAGATTGGTTTGTTATTGGATGATGTGTATAAGAAGCTATCTTATTATTAGTAATTTAGGGGAAAATAGCTTTCAAGCCCCTAGGTTGAGTGTGTTGGATATCGGTGTTAATCATCCAGTCAAGCTCATAGCGATATCGGTGTTTCAGGGGATGGACAGAATTTGGGTAATGTGATGGGTCATCTAAATGCTTTCTGGGGTATGCATCGACCATGGTTCAGTCTAGAGCATGGTTGCTGGAGTGCTCGGACATGTAATACAAGTTTACTTTGTGTGAAGGGAGGATCTGACATTGTAAATATGAGGATCTGAGATTGTCTGCGATACCCTGTTACTGTCACACAACAAACCTTCTTGTTGGTATGCCGCAGGAATACTTTGGGCATGCGTTTTGGGTAGTACACCTCTTGAGCATACAAAAGTGAGATTGTTGAGCTTTTAACATTTACAGGATTGTTGCCGCCAGCAACCAGTGTATATTGCTGCAGGAGAATTTACCCATGGAAGAGCTCAAAACCTCCATTGTCTTGACTCTTATCACATGCTGGTTAGTTTTAGCATCTTTGTTTTAGTTTCTAGAAATTTTTCTATAACTTACACTCATATTTCTTAAGGATTTTCCCAACCTTTCTTAAGTTAAAAAGTAAATCAACATCACATTTTGAGATTTTATGCCTGTACATTGTAACGAGTCACCTTATTATAAGCATTACTGCGGTCATTGGGCTTTTGGGTTCCCTGATTGCAGTGAGGGCATTACTTCGGTCATGGGTTACTGTGAGGCATTACGCCACAACCCCTTGGACAATGAAGTTTCTAGTTTATATATACAGATTTGGAGGGTCTATGTTTTTAAATAAAGATTTTTGTGTAGGCATAAGATCTGGTAGACTGTTGCACATTTTGCATTGAAATTAAAGTTGGATTATTTTTATATATTTTATTGTATATATATTTCTGCAGTAGCTTATATGTATATATATAGGTAGATTATTATTTGCTTACAATATCTTTGTGTATATATGTTTCTATTATTTATTTTTAAAATTTGTGATATTGTAAAATACAGATATTACTTTTATAGCATACTGTAGAAAAATCAGCAGCTGAAATAAGGAATATGAGAAAGTTCATAAAGAAAACTAATCAGAAAAAAAAAATGGAGGAAGGCCAAAAGAATTTAGTCTTATTTTGTCCTATATCTACATAGGATATGTGATTGAAATTTAGCATCCATCATTCACAATATTCTATGTAATTGTAGTTGTGCCCTTGTTTATAAATGTTCCATGAATTTTCCCCTAGCATTAGAAATGAATATTCTAAAAGATAATTTTAGGATGCTTGGATTTAAAGCCTATTTGATATGAAAATAATTGTTCGATTTTTTATAGTTTGTAGGAATGAGACCTAACGAGGCCATGATCACTGTAATGCATTTCTCATTTTGATTACATGTTTTTTAATATACTTTTAGTTCTAGTTGGAGAGGAGCTTATGTTATAGTTTAATATACTTCTTGGTTTTGATTGTAGGTGGGGAGGAACTTGGGTCAATTGTATGAAAATAAGGAGAAAGTTGAGAGAACCCAGGTTCTTTTCCAAACCATGAGCCAGGTTGATGTGCTGGATAAGGGATATAAATGGAGAAAATACAGCCAAAATATTTTTAAGAACACTCACCATCCCAGGTTTTTCTCTTTGCCAATATACACATTTTCTCTAAATGAAACAGATGACAAAATTAAACAATAGGATGCCTACTTTGCCTATAAATCTAAATTATAGTTAATGTCAAAAGAGACAATGAAATTTTACGTAAATATCAAAATTTTGTCTTTTGAAGTAAATTGCAATTTCAATATAAGAAAGTTTCAATTTACATTTGTTTGTTCGATGTTTTTATGCAATACACAAAAAAATTACAAAATATAGTGATATTGAGCTAGATGTATAAGAGTTTTTAATTTTAATTATGTATATTTTTCGATCATATTTTCTCTTTTTATTGTCGATCATTAAATGCAATTTAAAACATCAATTGAATTTAAATATCTTTTCATTGTCGATCATTAAATGTAATTAACATCAATTGAATTTAAATATTCTCTACCTCTCTCCCTCTTACCCTTTTTTTTTTTCTTTGTATCAGTTTATCTGGTTCTTTCCTTTTATTTTTACTTTCTCTCTTCTTAATTTCATTATTTCTTTTTTCCCTATTTTTCAGATTTATCAAATTTTATTTTATTTTATGTTTATATGGATTTTTCTTTTATTCCTCTTATATTTTTTTTGTTTTTTCTCTCATAGTGTATTTCTCACTCGCATCTTTCCTTTTATTTTTACTTTCTCTCTTCTTAATTTCATTATTTCTTTTTTCCCTATTTTTCAGATTTATCAAATTTTATTTTATTTTATGTTTATATGGATTTTTCTTTTATTCTTTGTATATTTTTTCTGTTTTTTCTCTCATAGTGTATTTCTCACTCGCATCTTTCCTTTTATTTTTACTTTCTCTCTTCTTAATTTCATTATTTCTTTTTTGCCTATTTTTCAAATTTATCAAATTTTATTTTATTTTATGTTTATATGGATTTTTCTTTTATTCTTTGTATATTTTTTCTGTTTTTTCTCTCATAGTGTATTTCTCACTCACATCTGTTTTATACCTCTATTTCTCTTTTGGCATATTTTTTTTCCTTTAAATTTTATTTTATTCTAGTTATCTATAAATTTTATTTTATTCTAGTTATCTATCATTATCTAAATATCTTTATTTCTTTTTAATGTTTCTCTACATTACTATTTCTATTTCTTTGTTTCTTCTTTCCATCTATTTTTCTCTTTCTATATGGGTTGGACCTTTGTTAGTGTAATTAATATTGCATAACTTTACTTCGGTTTTGTTTAGGTAATAATTAGTTTACTTAATTAATAAGTAAGCTTTATTTAGTTGAGCTGTTTTCAGGTCAACATCATTCATCTTAGTTTTAGGTGCATGCTTTTTTAGTCTCCCTAAGTTGCACTTGTGGGGGGTGTTAGTGTAATTAATATTTAATTACACTTGCATAACTTTACTTAGGTTTTGCTTAGGTAATAATTAATTTACTTAATTAATAAGTAAGCTTTATTTAGTTGAGCTGTTTTTAGGTCAACATCAGGGTTGCATACATTGCTTTTATAAAGCAATTCCTTTATTGTAATTTCTTAATTCCTGAATATTATCAATTTGCACATTTCATGCAAAGCTCTATTTTTTCATTGTTTTTCTCTTATGTAGAAGGTGTTTAGGTTTGAATGTTTGATCTTGGTTTCTAACAACCTTGGACCCTAGAATTTAAGTTTTTGACCTATAGACCTTGATCTAAACCCTAGCCTCATGGTTGTGGGCCCTAGATTGACAAACATTTGTCCTATAGCCCAAACACTTATATCCTAGACTCTTAATTTTTGAAACCTAAACCTTAGAGGCTATGTCTTGTACTCGTGGACTCTAGACCAAGAAATATTACTATTTACCCTTTACCTAAACTTGTGGATGAACCCTAGTGCTTACGCTATGCTATTAGATATTTGACCTCAAACAATAGAACATGGGCATTAGATCCCAAGAACCTTGGCGTTGAACCTTAGACCTTAGAGGTTCAAACTTCAATATTGAACCTTGGATTATTAGATGATTAAAGCTTGGATCCAAGACCATGTATACTAGACTATGGACCTAGAATTTAAATGCTAGATTATAGAAATTAATCTTACCTTAAATTTGAGAAATCAAACATTGTATCCTAGATGTTTACCTTAAAACTTGGAGCCTAGACCTTGGTCCCTATCCCTAGATTATAGATCATGAACCCTTAACCAAGAAACCTATACTATTTATTTTAAACTTTTAGAGCTTAGATTTTGGATCACTAGGACCTTAGGATTATGTGCCCTCAATAAGAAACATATACCCTATACCATAAATCATTGGACCATTGACATTTGACCCCATCCTTAGAGCCTTAACTTTAGACACTCAGATGTGGACACTATACCCTTTGGACCTAGGTCATAAGAATATCACCCTCAAATCGTAGACTATGTGCCCTTATATTATGTCCCTTGATTCTTAACCTTGGAGTCCAAGACTTTTTGAACATTACACATTGATTATTTGATCTTGGGCCCTAGAATTTGGACTATAGAATGAAAGCATGGACCCTATAGATTGAAACTTTCAACCAAACCTCATTTCTAGACACATTATCCTAAAGCCTTTTACCTTTGAAGTTAGATCCTAAACCTAGAACCTTAACTTTGGACCCATGAACACTATATGTTCTAGCTTGGATCCATGGGCCATGCACTTTAGATCAAGGAACTAATACTAAATATTATGATCCCTTAGACTCTATACTTTAGATAATTGGTCCTCACACCTTAGAGCAAGAAACCTTTGCCCTATGCCTTTGACCATCGACCCTATGATCTCTTCAAAGGTAAAACTAACATGACACCTCTTCTTGATCTCTTCAAAGATAAAACCAACATGACACCTCTTCCCAATCACAACTTGATAGAATGTAAGACCAAGGTAAGACAGATTGGGCATTGGGTTGGGTTGTGAGATACCTCTGATTCAATAGAAAAAATAAGAAGAAAGAAAAGTCCATACATTTTTATCATCATAATGTAAGACCCCTTGCAAGTTGTTGTACACATCCCCAAGGGACTTGTCTCACCCTCACATGGAATCCCTTCCCGACCCCAACTTGACAGAATGTAAGACCAAGGTAAGGTGGGTTGGGTGTTAGGCTAGGTTGCAAGGATACCGCTAAGTCAAAAAGAAGAAGAAGAAAGATAAGTCCATATTTTTTTATCATAATAATGTAAGATCCTTGGTAGGCTATTGTATACATCCCAACAGACTAGTCTCACCCCAATGTAACACCCCTTCCTGACCCTAACTTGGTAGAATGTAAGACCAAGGTAGGGTAGGTTGGACATCGGGTTGGGTTGTGGAGATACCTTTGAGTAAACAAAAAAAAAGAAAGAAAGAGAAGTCAATACCTTCTTATCATCAGAATGTAAGACCCCTTGTAAGTTGTTGTATATATCACCAAGGGACTAGTCTCTCCCTAACATGGCACCCCTTCCTCACCCCAACTTGGAAAAATGTAAGACCAAGGTAAGGTGGGTTGGGTGTTGAGATAGGTTGCGAGGGTACCCTTAAGTCAACAAAAAGAAAAAAAAAAAGTCCATACCTTTTTATCATCATAATGTAAGATCCCTTGTAGGCTGTTAATTACATTCCACAAGACTAATCCCGCCCCAACGTGACACCTCTTTCTGACCCCAACTTAGTAGAATGTAAGACCAAAGTAAGGTGGGTTGGGCATTGGGCTAGGTTGGGAGGATACCCCTAAGTCAAATAAGAAAAATAAGAAGAAAGAGGAGTCCATACCTTTTTATCTTCAAAATGTAAGACCCCTTGTTGGTTTTTGTATACATCCCCAAAGGACTAGCCTCACCCCAACATGAAACCCTTTCCTAAACCCAACTTGGCAGAATGTAAGACCACGATAAGATGAGTTGGGTGTTGGACTAGGTTGTGAGGATACCCCTGAGTCAACAAAATGAAGAAAAAAGAGAAGTCCATACCTTTTTATTGTCACAATATAAGATTGCTTATAGGTTGTTATATACATCTTCAGGGGACTAGTCTCGCCCCAGCTTGACACCCCTTCCTGACCCCAACTTGGCAAAATATAAGACCAAGGTAAGGCAGGTTGGACATTGGGCTGGGTTGCAGGGATATCCCTAACTCAATAGAAAAAATAAGAAAAAGGAGAAGTCCATACCTTTTTATCGTCAAAATGTAAGACCCTTTGCGAGTTGTATAAATTTTTTTTCCCTTATATACATCTCCAAGGGACTAGTCTCGCCCTAGTATGACACCCTTTCCTAGCCCCAACTTGGAAAAATGTAAGACCAAGGTAAGGTTGGTTGGGCATTGAGCTAGGTTACGAGGATACTTTTGAGTTAATAAAAAAATAAAAAATAAAAATTCCATACCTTTTAATCATCATAATGTAAGATCCCTTGTAGATTGATATATACATCCCTAGGGGACTAGTCTCACCCCAACATGACACCTTTTCTCAACTCTAACTTAGCATAATGTAAGACCAAGGTAAGGTGGGTTGGGTCGCATGGATACCCTTGAGTCAACATATAAAGAAAAAGATAAGTGCATACCTTTTTATCATCTTTGAAAGGGGTTTGGATTGATTTTTTTTAATTAATTAGAGACCAATTTACAAAATAATAATAATGTGGTTTTAGTGTACTTATCAATTAATACACTAACAATCCATTCGTTTTAAGTAACACATCATCTTTCTCCTCTACCCTTTTGATCAAAGGTGCCTTAGAAGAATTTCTATCCTTTATGATATTTGCATATAGCATTATTACAAAGGGGAAGAGAGGTGTATTATGGAATCAACCCAAAACTAATGAGGGATGGAAAATATTGAACCAAAATAGGTAAACCAAAAAATTCTTTGTCAAAGGATTGAAATCTAGAAACCGTGGCTTCACCAATCAAAATTATCTCTTTATTTTCTCCACCCATATGCCTTTCTATTATTTATTTGTTATATATTTTTCTCATCCTCAATTACCTCTCTTTGTTTATCTATCTTCTTCGCCCATTTCTATATTTTCACATTTTTTTATATTTTTCTGAGTTTATTTCACTTTATTTTGTTTTGCTCACTCACTCTCTATTTGTTTTGTTCTCTGCATCTATCTTTTTATCTTCCTCTTTTTTCATTTATTTGTTATATTCCCCCACAAAGGTGGCCTTGGTTCACGAAATGCTAAACCAAATCACCATTTTCATATCAGTTAAGAATTTGATTGAAAGGTTGGAGATTGAGGAAAATAAATTCTTTTATGTGCATTATAAAGGCCATGACCATGTGGACGTCAATTGTGTAAGGAAGCCAACTATTAAGTGACTCAATGCTCGGTCCTTAAGGAAACAAAATTAAAACTGAAAGCTGAGGAAATCAAAGAATAATCCAAAACAACAATAAATTTTGTATATTTGTTTCTTGTCTCACTTTTATACTTTGTTTATAATCTATTATTTTTCTTTGTATTTATATCTTTTTTTTTCATCTATATCTCTCATATCTCTTTCTTTGTCTATCTTTATTTTTTCTTTCACTATTTTCTCTTACATGTTTTTTCACTTCTCTTATATTTTATTTTTAGGTTTGCTTCTAAATTTTATTTTATTTTATTTAAATTATCTTTCATTCCTTTTATCTCTCTTCTCTTAAACTTATTTTCTATCAAGTCTTTTTTGATCTCTTTTTTTCTCTTCCTTATTTTTTTGTTGTTTGTTTCTATCATTTTTTATTTTTTACTAGAAATTTATTTATCTTTTTAGTTTAATAATCTTCTTTCCTTCTTTATCTTTCTTTATGCATTTGATTACTTTTCATCAGTTCAAATTTTTACCTTTTTTGTTTCCATATATGTCCATCATCAATTGGTTTTTAATAATTTCACTATTTATTTCTTTCATTACCTTTTTATTCTTTATCCCTCTCTTTCTTAATGTTATTTCTTTGTTTTACCCTTTATCTAGCTCATTTTCTCTTTGTTTCTTTTTCTTAACTTTTTATTTGTTCCAATTCTATGTTTTATTAGTCATTCTACTTTGTTTCTCTATTTCTCTATCTTTCCATCTCTTTCTCCATATAACTATCTCTTGTATCTATTTTCCTCTCTTAATCTCTTTCATTTTGCTCTTTTTCTTTTCTTTTTCTTTTTTCCTTTCGTTATTTTGTAAATTTTTCATTGGCCTTTATATCTTTCTATTTTTATCTCTTTTTTGCTTCCTTTTTCTTTACTTCTTTTTCTTTGCTCTCTTTTTTTCTATCTTTTTTTTGTATTTTTTGTGTTTTTTCTTTATTTATTTTACATCCTCTATTTTTCCTTATGATTTAGTTGCTTTCCTTTTATTATTTTTATTTTTGTATGTATTTATGTCTTTCTCTATATTTTTTTGTTTCTTTTTCCTTTTCTATTTTAATATCTCCTTTCTTTATTTCTCTCTTACTATTTTCATTCATTCATTTTTATAGATTTCTTTTTCTTGTCATTCTATCTATCTCATTTTTATAACTTTCATTTGGTCTCCTTTTTATCTTTTTATATGCTTTTTCCCTTTCCATGTATTTTATTTCCATCTCTTCTTGTTTAAATTGTTCCTTGTGTTTTTCTCTCTCTCTTGTTTTTCTTCAATGTTATTTATTGTTTATTTTTATTTTCTTCTCTCTTATTTTATAAGTGTTTTTATTTTCAATCTCTCACCATGACTATTTTTGTTTGTCTGTATAATTTTGCCTTATTTTTCTTTATCATTTTTTATTCCTTTCTTATTGGACCATGGATCACAGACACTAGACTTTAGATGTTGGAGTTTGTATCCTTGATCTTTGACATTTGATACAAGATCCTTAGAGACCTCAATTCTAAGAATAGATCTTAGCCTATAGAATTTAGATAATAAAATGTAGAATATGCATGTTACATCATAAATCCTAGAACTTGGACCTTATGCTTTGGGAACACAAACCTAGAACCTTAAACCTCAAGATTTTAGAACTTAGATCCTAGACCCAAAAATATTAAATTTGGACCTATAGACATTGAAATGGTGGGATATTGACCCTCACCAAGAAAATTTTATCCTAAAACACACTTTTGTCCATTTTTTCCTCGTATCTCTCTTCCTTTTAGTTTCATTATTTTTATTTTTCATTCTCTCTCTCTCTCTCTCTCTCTCTCTCTCTCTCTCTCTCTCTCTCTCTCTCTCTCTCTCTCTCTCTCTCTCTCTCTCTCTCTCTCTCATTTTCCTACCATCTTGTTTTCTTTCTAATTTTATTTTCTTCTCTCTATTATCATTTGAGAATGCTTCATTTCAATCACTCCTGATTTCTATGTATAAATCTCTCTTATATTTTCCCTTAAATTTGTTTTTCTTTCTTTTTTTCTTTCTCTCCTTTTGGACAATAGGTCATGGTCCATAGACTATTAATGTTGGGTATTGGATCCTTTATCCTTGATACTAGACCCATAAATTTTTTGACATTAGAAACTACACGTTGGGTCCTAGAGTTTAGATTATAACATGTAGAACTTGGATGTTATGCTCTTGGCAGATGACTTCAAAACTTGGAGCCTAAAAATCTCACAATTTAGATCTTGTATTTTAGAACCTAAGTTTTATGCACTTAGACCTTAGGCTTGTGGATGATTGACCTTGATCAAGAAAGGTATACCCTTTACCCCCAACTCTTGGATTCAAAACCCTAGAGTTATGGAATATGAACCCTAGACCAAGAAATATTTACCTTATATTATGAACCCTTGAACCCATGTGTTGAGATGTATGTTTTTACACCCTAAACTTGTGGATTGTGGATGATAGGAAAAAAATGACACTATAAAATCAATCCTAGACCCTATACCTTGAATATTTGACCTTTGACACTAGACTATGGACATTGGATCGTTGGGACCTAGTCATCGAATTGTAGACCCCAAACTTTGTATCTTCAAGTCTTGATCCTTGACTTTGGACCCCAAGACCCCTAAATCACTTGACCTTTGTCAATGGATCTTAAGCGTTTAAATTTAGACTCTAGAATGTAGAACAAGGTCTTAGATGTTACCTAGAACCAAACCTTAAGCTCTAAACATGTGATCTTAAAATTCAAAGCCTATAGTGAGGAACTTGGATCCTAGATCCTTAGGTATTAACTTTGGACCCTTTGATGGTGTCATGGTCATTCATGGCCAATCCATTTAGGTTTCATAAATAGAACCCTCAATTGAATCTTGTATCATAGTTAGTTATTGCCTTTGAAACATTTACAAGGCCCCTCACAAGGGTAGGTATGTACTTTAAAATTAAGTTTAAAAGAATGCATATTCATAAAACTAATCACTAGTTTTCTTGGTCTTCAATTAATTATCACATGATTACTTGCACATCACCATCCAAGACCTAATTGATTCCTAGAATTACTAGTGTTGGAAAACTTAGGCTTTGATACTAGATGTTATGCCCATCATGAAGACAACAATTTTTTTTTAAAGAATTAATTGAGTCTATTGGTGTTAAGCCTCACATTATGACAATGTGAGTAGATATTAGTGAACTTAATTAACTCTTATAATTTTTATTTTTTTGTGGTGTGTTCATGATGGGTGTGACAAATGGACTTTGCACTCATGGACATCGACCATGGAGCCTACAATTAGTGAATTTCGAAAGAGTCTATGAAATTTTACGTAAATATCAAAATTTTGTCTTTTGAAATTTTGCATTCAATAGAGCTAGTTAGTAAATTACAACTTCAATATAAGAAAGTTTCAATCTGTGTTTGTTTGATTTTTTATACAATACACAAAAAAATTACAAAATACGATAATATTAAGCTAGATGTATGATAGTTTTTATTTTAATTATGTATATTTTTTCAATCATATTCTCTTTTTTATCGTCTATCATTGAATGAAATTTAGAACATCAATTGAAAAATATACAATCAAAATATTCTCTCTCTCCCTCTTACGTTTCTTTCTTTCTCTGTATCAGTTTATCTAGCTCTTTCCTTTCCTTAGTGTTTTTTATTCTAGTTTCACTCTATCTTTATATATACTTTTGTTCTCTTGATGATTTTTATTCTTTCCTTTTATTTTTACTTTCTCTCTTCTTACTTAATTTCATTATTTATTTTTTTCTTATTTTTCATATCTATTAATTTTTTTAATATTTATATGGATTTTTCTTTTATTCTTCCTATATTTTTCCTTTCCTTTTTTTGTCATAATGTATTTCTCACTCACATCTACCTTTATACCTCTCTTTCTCTTTTGACATATCTTTTTCCTTTTAATTTTATTTTATTCTAGATATATCTCATTTCCTAAAATTCTTTATTTCTTTTTAATGTTTCTCTACATTTCTATTTCTATTTCTTTGTTTCTTCTTTCCATCTAATTTTCTCTCTTTATATATGGTTTGGACCTTGGAACCTAGAATTTATGTTTTTAACCCATTAACCTTGATTTACACCCTACCTGTAATACCCCTCCATTTTGCTCCTTATTCAATTTGCTTTATGTTATGTTTGGTTGCAGTTACTTTGATACTGGATACATTTTGTGATGATGCTTTGTTCGCTACTATTGAGTGACAACTATTATTATGTGATGTGTTGATCTAATTATTGTTTTACATGCATTATGGATTAATGATGTTGTAGATATAACATATGATTTTATATGAGACTATTGGAATTATGATGGAAGTGTCAGTTTCGATGAGTGTAGTGGTGAAGAAGATGGGTTCGCATCACTCGCTTGCGAGCGTCCTATGAATCCGTAATTCCTTCTTCATAGTGTGTATTATATGCTGGATATATTGTATGATGTTGTTTACTTGGTTGCAGGATTGCAGGTACATGACATCGACTCCACCTGAGTTCACAAGTTTGAGCGTGTCGATCCAACGGTTAAGTTGAACGAGAGATAGTAGCTAGGTAACATGTGTCAAGTTTACACCCTAGCCTTAGTGTGTCGTCAGTCATGTGTGTCAAGTCATTGTCAGTCTTGCTTTAATGTTATTTAATTCTGATGGATTCTTGATTTGGAAATAGATATTTAGAATAATTGCATTTAAATCATGTTGATAGTTATTTAATTTAAATAATGCAATGTGGATAAAAGTTTATATTTAAATTAATTAATTATATTTAATTAATTTAATTAATTAAATTTAATCCAAAGGGGTTGAATTTAGTGATTAAATAATTAAATTAATTAATTAAACGTGATGCAAGAAAATGAAAGGAAATAAAAGAATTAAAATTAATTTTGAAATTTAATTTCAACGTGTGGGAATTAAATTAGAAATTGTAATTAAATGTTTATTTGGGAGATGAGTTTCAACTTTGGAAATTAATTTATTATTTGAAATTGCATTTTAAATTGAAAGTGGGCTTTCAAAAATTGAAATTGAAATTAATATCTAATTTGCATGCAATGTGGATTAGGGTTGTAAAAATCGAAATTGGAATTGAAATTGAAATTAATATCTAATTTGCATGTAATGTGAATTAGGGTTGTATTAGGTATTTTTGATTTATAAAGAATGCATGTTTTAATTTTAGGGCAGAAAAAGTCTTTAGAAAAAAAATTCATTTTTACAGCAGAGAAGAAATTTTGTAAAAATTTGTACAAAGGAAGGGTTTGAAGAAAGTTTGATTGTAGAATTGATTGGAGGAAAGATTGTTTGCATTTGTTGGATTTTGGATTGGATTCATTGGATAATTGAAGAAAATTCAGGAAATCTTTGGAGGAGGCTTGCAGCAGAAATTCATCTCTTCCTATAGCTTCTTGAACCAGGTTTTCTTCTATGTTTTTATTGTTCTTGATTGTTTTTAAAATAGTAGTGATTAAACATTTGTTTGTTAAATCTGTATTAGAAAATAAATTTGTTGTTAGAAGAAAAGAATCAAATAAATTTGCAACTTTTGTTTTGTGGAAATTTTTGAGTGAAAATTGTGAAAACCTCAGTTGAATTTAATTTGTTTGAGAAAATCGATTATTTTGTTTTGGATTCAAACATAGAGATTGAGCAATGTTTTTAGAAAATGAAACCCTCTATTTATTATTAAAAATCGGATTTTAAAATCCGCAGGGTAGTTATATTTTTCATGGTAAAATGGTCTGGTTGCGTCATGTATAACTCCACTTACTCAAACTCGGTTGTCTGAAAATTTAAAGTGTTTCTGCACCTTGAAATTTTCTTATCATTGTAAAAACATCAGTAAATACCTAGATCGTAGTTTTTGAGTTATGCTTGAAACACGAGACTGCTGCTAAGTTATTTTCCCATGGCTGCTCTGATAATAAAATAATAATAAATTGATATTTATAAATATTAATATTTTATGTATTGTTATTATAATATTAAAATATTATTTAATAATATTTTATATTATAATTGATAATATTAAAGTATTATATTTATTTATATTATTTTAAATAAAATTTGTATATTAGATTAGTGGAAATAAAATTATAAACGTATGGGGAAATTATTGTTTATTCTAAAATGGCATGTTAAAGTTTAATTGAAGGAGTTAAATATCTGATTTAAAGAATGCATAATTTAAGATTTAATTGTGAAATTTAAATTCATGTGTAAAAGGTCCAATTATTAATTTGATTTAATTGGAAAGATATATATATGATATTGGGTTATAGTCCAAATATTGATCTTATTTTAACACAATAAGTTATGGAAGAGACCAAATGTTAATTTGATTAATTTTATAATGATTTAATTTGCAAGGGCAATTGGTTATTTAATTTAAAGCGAAATGTTTTGAGTTATAGTTGAAAATACTTATTTTGTTAAGAGCAATTAGAGAATTAAATATTAGTGTAATTTCTCCCCTATCTGAAAAGATGAATTCTTAATTCAGTTTTATCGATATAATGAATTACGTAATGAATTGTAGAAATTAGAAGAGTTAGTTGTGTATTTGAAAGAAATATTTTTATTGGAACTGATTAGTATGCATAATTCAGTTTAATAGGAAAAAGGTATTCTATATTAAATAATTAAATCATTTGTGTTATTTGGAAAACGAAAGGAATCTAGTTAATAGAGAATTATTGTTAGTTTTAGAAGTAAACATTGAAATTGATTTAAATTGTTTAAATTAGTATTTCTTGTATTTGTAGATTGAAGATACTTGTTTAATTATTTCAATTAAGTTGAAAGAGCAAAAGTTTTATATTATTGGGAATAGGGATTTTAAAGAATAAAATTAGAATGTGTGGTATAGATTTTCGATACAAAATTTGAATATAGTATTTGCAATAGTTTATGTTGTATTAGACGTAAATTTTGGAACTAATTATATTGAAAAAGGCAAATATTTGTTTTGTTTCATTTATTTCCATAGAGCAATTTTAATTGTTGTGATTGGAATATTAAAGAATATATATAATTAAGTTATTAATATATATATTTGGTGTATACATAATATGGAACATAAATATACATATATTAAGTTTAAATTCATTATCGTATTTTATTTTAATAAGAAGCATGCAATATATTATTGAATAGAGATTTAAAAATGGTTTGATTAGTGTATATGGGAAAATGAATAGAGAAACAATATTTTATAATATTAAAGGGATTGAATGTTTTAAATAGAAAATTGAATGAGATGTAAGATTTGGTTAAGAAATGGAAAGAGTTTACTTGCATGGATTTGTGTCGATTTAAAGGTAAATTAAGAAGTTGTTTATATTGATGAGGCAAATGGCTATTTTAATTTATTATATTTCAAGTAGAGCAATTAATTATTGTGGATGAAATATGAAGGAAATATGGATTTAGTATATCCAAAAATAGTAATGCCCTTGTGATTTCCTTAAATGTTCTAGTTCTCTGTATTTCGTAAGAGGATGTATGTTTAAATTGTTTAAGACTTCTTATAATAGAAATAGAAATATGGGTATATGATTATTTGAGTTAACCCTGTAAGTGTGTCTTTGACCTTATTAGTGTTACCTATTGAATGAATATGGATTTAGGAAATCCAAATATTAGATTTGATTTATGACTTGAATGCTTTTGTTGCTATGAAGTCAATTTGCATTGTGGGTTTTGGGATCTAGTGTTAGTCCTCAATTATAAGTCTTCCAGAAGAGCTTAGAGGATAAGGGTTGTTGAATCTTTATGCCATCCAGTTGTTTTCCCTTGGATAGTGCATGGCGTCCTTATAGTTTTACCCGATTTTTCATGAATGGGGATGTTTTGTACCTCCTGTAAAAGGAGTGAACTAGGTGGTTGTTGTCTCCAAGATGTTTGGAGTGTGTTCTATTATTTGTTCCTCCTTGAGATGGAGTGGTTATGATTCTTAGGTTGTATGCTCTTGAGATTCCCTTGGTGATATGTATTTGTATACGTGTATGGTTCTCTGAACATACTTGGTCTATTTTATGTCTGGAAGCAATGTCAGTGATGCGAGAGTTGTTCTTGTTTATTGCATTTGTTTTGGTTATTTCAGTATGAGCTAGTTTGAGTCTGCCTTGGTTAGAGGTTGTGGATATTTGTCCTTGTTACATTTTTACTATCTCCTAGCATGGGTGGTGGGCCTTCGGGTACCACATGGTTGGGTGGAACATGCACCAAAACCATTGGGTCCCCCTTGATCTTCAGTTCATAGAGGCGAGACGTCTAGATGGATAGCTCGCGGTTCTTATTGTGTTTTCTTGCATTGTAATATTTCTGATTGTATAAGTTATTTTATCCCTCTTATGATTATGAGGTGAGATTATGTAATTGTTATACTTTTGTACTATAGTCTCATTCTGAGAATGAGTGATGTAACTATTGGATTAAGTTAATATTTATGAGATGGTATCTTGGTTGAATATCTTATTATGTTATGTGGTATTCTTATGATGTATGATGTTTATTTCATAAAGCTCATAATGCTTTGGTTATATGTAATATGTATGTGTGGGTTTATGTAGTCCTAACCTTGTAGCCTTAGAGGTTGTTGTTAATTAGTAAGTGAATGTGTATGTTAACTACACTTTATAAAAAAAAAAAATTGCTTCGCTTAAGTTGTTAATTACAACTTCCTTTAGGGTTGCAAGGCAGGGCATTACACTACCCTCATGCGTCATGGGCCTTAGATTGATAAAAAATTATCCTATAGCTTAAACACTTTGATCCTGGACCCTTAATTTTTGAACCCTAAACTTTAGAGGCTTTGTCTTGTACTTGTCGACCCTAGACCAAGAAATATTACTATTTACCCTTTACCTTGAACTTGTGGATGAAACCTAGTGCTTAGGATATGCTACTAGATATTTGACCTTAGACAATAGAACATGAGCATTAGATCCCAAGAACATGGGCCTTTAACCTTAGACCTTATAACTTTAAACTTCAATATTGAACCTTGAATTGTTAGATGATTAAATCTTGGATCCAAGACCATGTATACTTGACTATGAACCCTAGTAAATATGAGAAATCAAACATTATATGTGAGATGTTTACCCTAAAACTTGGAGCCTAGACCCTGGTCCCTATCCCTAGATTATAGATCATGAACACTTGACCAAGAAACCTATACCATTTATTGTGAAATTTTAAAGTTTGGATTTGGAATCACTAGGACTTTAGCATTTTGCACCCTCAACAAGAAACGTATACCCTATACCATAAATCCTTGGACCATTGGCATTTTATCCCATCCTTAGAGCCTTAAATTTAGACACTAGGATGTGGACACTAGGGATAACTTTAAGAACCCCCCCTCGATGAAGGCGCAAAATATTGACAAATCTTGTATACTTCTTGATAAAAATATTAATTTTCTTTGCATTTTTTTTCATTTTTTGGGAAAAAAAATCTCAATTGGCAATTTCTTTTGTTTTTTGGGAAAAAATAATCTCAATTGGTGAATCTTTTCTAATTGCTAGAAGTCTAAGGAAAATCCTGGCAAATTGTAATTTCTTTTAATCCAATAAAATATTTTCATTGGTGATTAAAACCTTTTTTCAAACCAATAAATTATTTCCATTGACGAATAAACTTGTTTTCAAAATAGAAAAAATATTTTTGTTGGTTATTACAAATTTTCTTCAAACCCCGAAAACATTTCCAGTGGCGAATTAAACCTATTTTCAAATGAATAAAAAAAATGGTGAATTAAATATAATCTCAAACTAATAAAAAAAATCATTGGAAAAATAAACTAGTATGCTAATAAAAAATCATAGAGTGGTTGGCAAAAATATCAAATTCTGGGACAAATTTTTTGCACGTTCAAATTCTTTCATAAAGTGTCTGGAATGGAGACAAGTGTCAAAATATTTATTTTGTCTGAAGCCAGATGTGAGTGCAAAATGATATAACCTACGACTATTCGATGAATTTTCAATGGATGAGTGTAGTTGCATTCTAGAAGCAAATCTCTAAAGCACTAGACTTGCGAATTGAAACCTGCGGAATAACACTAAAACTGTTAGATTTCCAAAAATCAATGGTTGACATTTTATCAATTATTAAATCACTTAAAGTCATGACAACCAAAATAATATTTTATCATTGACTGGCTACCTACAATTGAAGTTCTCTTAAGTTATGACTTAAGCCTTTGGAGTCATCATGGTGACTGGCCCCTTGGCCTAGGCGAACAATGGGTTTGAGAAATGAACGGTCGAGAGAGGGTGATGTGGATCAACCTTGACCACTCCCTACCAGCCCATGGGGGACACACCTACATCTCTCATCCCTCAACGAGGAGGTGGGGAACCGTCACATGGAATAGTCAGAACTGTTGAAGGAACTATAGAAAGGTGCAAAATATTAGGAAAATATTAAGGAGCTAGTGTCAAAGCTTGCACTACTAAAGGATCCTTTTAAGCATATGTTTTAAAGGTAAGTAAGAAATCTTTATTTGGGCCATCCATCCGGTCTAAGGATTATGCATAGGTGAAAGGTCTCAAGGTAAAGAGCACATAGATGTGAAGTGTTAGATTTAATCTTGGCCGCTCCTCACCTCCTCATTGTCGAAAGTTACACACGGGTTAAACCCAATGGGGAAGCAAGGAAGCCGAAACATGGATTTTCTTGTGGTTATCTTGGAATAATATTGTCACACCAATGATTAAGGATTCAAGTGATGAATTAAATGTTAATTGTCACATCAATGATAGTGGTGAATTAAATGTTAAGTGTGAGTATTTAATGTAATTTTCTTCATTCTAACTTCTATATATACTTCACCAACTTGATGTTCTTCATATCATTTATAATATATTTGGATTTGATTTATTTCTTCTCTATTCTCAATTTAGCTATGATATTTTGGAGCCTTCATGACATGTCATGCTACCCAAATGTTTTTGGGAGAAAAGAAGGGATGATGCATACGACAGACGAAAGTTGTGAATGGTTTTTGAAATTCCTTGTGGGACGATGCTATAATAATAAATGTGGGTAGGGAATGGCTTCAGAAAAACCCTTGTGCTTTATATTTTGAGGTACCTTTAGCTTTCTTGTCCAATTACATGGAGATTTTTCTCAATAAAGATTTGGTGAAGATATTGGAAATATGTTATTTGTTGCCTTTCATTTACTCTATTTATTTGTTGGAGTTGGCACTGGAGCATTAAAATTTTGAGAGTGGGTTTGCACCTATTGGTGGAATCATTTAGAAAGTTGAATTGCATGCTTCTACAGCACAGGCTCTTTCCTTGGTTAATATGAGATGGGGTCGATTATGAAACTGTGCATTATCACTCTTCTACTCTGCTCTTCTTCATAATTCACATCAACACACACTTCATACTTCATACAAAATGATATGAATGATATTATATATATAACCACAAAATAGAATTCAATTACACTTTGTCGGCTTCAATAAAACACAAAATAATTACAATTGTTAGCTCAAATCATGAGAAATATGCAATGTGTATCCTCAATAGTCAGCCACAACTTGGATAGGACCCAAAAAAAGATGTAAAAACACAAAAATACTTATCCAATTACTTCTCATACATCCGCAACATAATTTATTTATGAATTCAGCTCCATTACAGATAAAATAGAGAATTATCGAACCAGATCTTCTAAATTGCACAAGAATCAATATGAGCCACTGTGCTTCAATAATAACAAAGATGATATACTTTGTACTTAGGTCTATGAAGTAATGGCTGGGGTTTCCTATGTGCTTTCTCTATTGTCTCTTTTTGCCTGACCCTTCTGGTCCTTTTAGTTTGGTTGCTGCTGGTTTTTTCTCGGGCAGCTGTTTCTTTTGGTGGAACTTTGGTGTTCTTTTTGCTATTTTGTAAACTTTGTGGTTTCGAGTCCCTATAAAACCCGTTTTACCCTTTTATCAAAAACAAAGATGATATACTACAAAATGTTATAACATAAAATTTCATATAGATCGGTGCATACTAAACTACTGGATGCTCTGTTCTTCATTGTCAATCTTCAATCTGTCTAGCAGTATGATCAAATGATGATGTGCATATCTGATCAATGACTACGGTTTCCATCAATAACAACACCAGGTGATACTAGAAGTGTCTCTTGCCAACAAAAGATACCTTGATGTAGAAGAACAGATCACTACACAATGATATCCAAAGTTAGAGAGTTGGCTTAGCGAATGACTTTAAACCATAACATTAATGCAGATAGACAAGTGCCTAACCCATAGTTATACTTCACAAAATGAGCTTCAAATTTAACTAAAAGGAATAGAAGCTTAGTGATTCGAGAAAAAATCTCGTAACTAAATATTTAAGATGGATTAAAATTCAATTTCCAAAGATCTATCTTAGCTTAAAATTTGAATATTTCAAAATGCTTAAAGGTCGAAAACTTGACATTCTACAATAGTAGGCTGGCTTATCCATAAGGTGACTTACATACATACCAAATCAATTGATTTCCTAAGAGTAAGGTTTTGGTTTAAGCTAGAGATTACACTCATAGTAAAATCCAAAATCAAAGACCTTTTTCAAGAAGGAATCAATTACATACCTAAAAGAAATTATCGAACTATCAATAAAAGAGTCATCAAATCTTAGCAAGAGATGTTGATATAAATTAAGGAGTGGAATCAAATCAAATGAAAGAAAAAGTGACTAACATGAAGATTATTCCTACATACTATCTAATTCAATCTTGAATAGAAGTAATTGACCTATGAGTACGTATTTACAAAAATAAATTTTCAGCCAGATTGATACAAAGACAAAATGAATCACAAGAAACTTATGTAATTCAAATTTTTCAAGAGCAATAGTGTTGTATATACATTGAAGATTAGGCATCTCAAGAACGTAAGAAAACACAAAATAGATTTACCAAAATCAAGATTTGAAACCCTTTGGGGAATACAATTTCTAACCAAGGAAGCAAGCAAGTATCAAATTTCACCAAATGGCTCAAGCATCCAAAAATCTGTTACAAGAAGTAGAGACAAATTCAAGAAAGAAGGAACCTGTATCCAATTGATTGAAAACGGGTGTGGATTTGATGCGAGTTTCAGATTTCCAAATTGCAACTTTAATCCTTTTCCTACGGTTTCTACTTCTCTGAAAACGCCCTACCCAAAATTTCAAAACACAAAGTCTGAGATTCTCAACAAACCAAAGCCACACCTTATACATACATATCCTTGTAGAGAAATATTATCCTTAAATAAAAAAATTCAATCGAATATCCTTATTTTACAAAATAAACTTGTAGACTAGTTTTCTTCTTCGAAAACAAAATTAATTGATCAACATTTTTCCAAAACAAGCACTATTAAAAACAAGGAAAATTATAGTTTTTGAATCCAAAAATCAACAAAAAAGATAAGTTTCCAATACGAATTTCAGTTTGGAGTCATGCATGTGCACACACTCCATCTTTTTCCAATTTAACTTGCTTTTACAATTAGTTCAAAAATATCCTCTTATTTATTTACTTTAAAAGTTATATTACTTTCCACATTTAATTAATTAAACTCTAATGATAATTAAAACATTTAATCACATTATTTAATTTAATAATTAATAAAATATCCTCATAATACCTTTTTACAAACATAATTCATTTAATTATTATCTTAATTCTAAATTAATTCGAATTACCTTATAATCAATTTAATTAAACAAGGCCATTCATAAAATTAAATTTACCACATAATATCAATAACCCATTAAGCAACATAATAATGAGCAACAACCAAACATCACCAATCATCTACTCAAACTTACTCAAATGTTAAGAAATGCCAAATACGAAGGGGCACTACATCCTCCCCCCAAAGCTTTGACTTACTCCTAGAATTCACGAAGTGAAGTAAAAAATATGCAATAATAAGCAACATCATCACAAACAACCACGCCATACCACAATTTAATTAAATAACGGTAAACACCAATCAAAACAACTGATAAAGAATACAAACTAGATGTACAAGGTATCAAGGTGGGTACTCATCCTCGTCGAGGATGATAGCAAGGCTTGGGGGCCTTTTGTCATCTCCATTGTTTCCACATCATATCCATTGGGTTTTTGAGGCACTCTTAGGAATGACAGTGCAGGTGGAGTCTATGCTTGGTACCTACAACCTGCATTGAACAAGATGTCGAGCAACATGTATATAAATATATCAAACAAGAAACACACCATGATAGGAAATCACAGTGTATCAGGGTGCTCACAAATGAGTGATGCTACACTGCCCCTCCCAACAAGACCTCAAACAATGACCACATCAATGAATAACAATAATAGCATCGTAAACCATCCACTACGTATCTATCATTAAAACTAATTTGCTATTTCAAAATGCCACATTTGCACAAAATATACAACAGATTCATGCACTCAAAGCACACATTTTTCATTAAGCATCTATCATTTTCAAATAACCATTCCTTTCACAACACTAAATCTCACAACAAATTAAACACAAAATCATGATTTTTTATCCCTTTTTGAAGCAATAAAACACGATTTATCACCTCATAAGAACAAAATTCTAGATTCAACACACATTCTTCACATACACACACACGAATTCACATCACCGAAAAACACATTGTAAGGCTACACAAGGGTCCATAACGCATCCCTAGTAGGAATAATATCATTGCATTGCACACTACACCGAGGGTCTTATCCTTTCCACTAGTTTTCTGTACCATTGGACAAACACCACCTAAAGAAAAATCTCGGGTTGCTAATTGAGCATGACACAAAAAGAAAAGATGCAACTACAAGAGTATGAGAAACTAGGTAACATAATGGGCTCATATGTATACAGAGTGGCCAGTGTATAAACCTAGCTCTGATACCATGTTGTTACACCTTGCCATGTAAACCTGAAAGGACAACTTATAAGCAACAATAATAGCACAATTTTTTTTAAAGTACAAGTATGAAATGTAAGTTAACATGCAACACTTATAATGAAACCATACATATACATCATCTAACTAAGCCCTTTGGGGCAACATGACCACAGTACATTGCAAATATAACTAACATCTTCCCACTCCCATAACAATGATTAACTAATCATAAGTATTCATCGTAAACCATAATATAGAATCATTAAACGATGAACATACATCCATAACATTAAATAAGAATCCATCTATTCACATGGTAATGCTAGGAATACATCCATTACATTCATTAAATAAATTTACATTGTCAAAAAGATTACAATGGTACAATAGTGTTTCCCAACATGAACGGGAATTATACATCAATCACATAGAGTAATACAACTGAAATGAACATAATACATAGCATCAATATGATCTCCAAATCCAAAGAAGCTATGGAATCTCTGCAATGGTACAACTCCGCACATCATGAACTCTGACTAGGAACCCAATAGAGTGCATAGCACATTCCACCTAACCATGTCGACCCTAAGGTCCACCCCATGTGCTAGGAGATGACAAGAAGGACCCACAATATAAAAATAGTCAACTAGACCAGGCTAACAAGACTCCACAAAAAATGAAACAATAAACACAAAGAGCAACCGCTTCTAGAGGTAGATAAACAACAAGGGGAAAACAAACAAGGCAAGTGAGGTTGCTAAAGAGAAGAGTGCCATCACATAAGCTCAATATGGGTTACCCAATATAGATCTTCCTAGGTTACTGGCCCCCATCCTGGTTAAACCCTAGCAACCTCAATCGATCCTTGGTCCCCATTCTCACCCATGCAAGATAAACATACCTTTCAAGAGGACAAGGTAGTTGATCTTTGCCATTCCAGGCCTTCCCACTCATCTCAAGCCTAAATGAGCACTTGAGTCATGAGTGAGGTGTACCATTATCTTTTATTAATGTAAGAATTACCCAAAAATACCTAATCAATTATTAGTGTTTTGAATGGATTAAGAAATTCTAATGAGTTACCCTAGAACCACTTTTGGGTCCCGCTACTAGCAACAAAAGACTCTATAGTCCACTAACTGGGTAATCCAACCTGCACAATACAAAAAGGTCACATGAATTATCACATAAAGCGAGACATACACCAACTCGCACAAAGTCTCGATAGATAACAATTCCATAGTGCAAGGCCAGAAGCCATCTAACGCCCCGCCACAAAACCCTAGAGGAAGTTGCATTTAACTACTTAAATGAAACAATTTATTTTTTTAAAAGTATAATTAATAAGCAAGTTCACTAACTAATTCCAACAGCCTCTAAGGTTATGGGACAGAGGTTAAATAGAACCTAAACAAAAAACATGATTTACACCATGTCATTTAATTACTAAATAAATTAAGCACATGCATTCCATATAAGATAATTTAAAACAAGTATAATAGATAATAATCAATTTAATTAATCCATACATTAAACCATAAGGTTACAACACTCATTCCCCGAATGAGGCAAGTTCAATAAACATAATTACAATTACAACTTTCCACGTCGATAACAACTGAGGGGTAAAATAACACAAGATCAATTGAAATGAAATACAACAAAAAGTGATACTGAAACCAACGAGCTCTCCAACTGGAAGTCTCATCCACGTGAACATGAAGAAAGAACCCAATGGATTTAGGTGCACGCCACCCAACCAAGTGGAACCCAAAGGCCCACCCCCCGTGCTAGGAGATAGTAACCAGGAATCCTAGTCAAGACCATCTACCTCTAGACACAGGCTAACATAAACTGAACCAAACTGAAACAACCAATCCCCTGAACCTCACAAGAACACAAGGCACAACTTGGGTACAACATAATTACAATTCAAGTGCAACTCAAATACCATGCAAGTACAACAAGAGTACAATATAACATGGTCACATTGCTTCCAGAAACAAGCAGAACAAATATGTTAAAAGAACTATACACATAATCAAACACCAACCATGGTCACATCAGGTATGTTATGGAAACCATACCGACAATAAACAAGGACCAACTATGGTCACACAAAGTGCCATCACATAGCTCACCATGAGTTACCCATGGCAGATCATCAGATGGTGGCCCAACTTGATCCCCGGCCCTCATACATACTAGTATGAAATCAGAACCCAACTGGTGTCCTAGACAGAGTGTCATCGCATAGCTCATCATGAGTTACCCACGATGGATCATCGGATGGTGGCCCCTACCGATCCCTGACCCTCACACTTACTAATGTGGAGCCAAATACCTTTCGTATAGACAAGATAGATGACCTTGCCATCCCATGGCCTTCTCACACATCCCAACTCTAAACAAGCCCTTGCGCCTATGAGTGAGGTATCCTTATCTTGATTAGTGAGAAGTTAGTCCTAATCTTCTAAGTGTTGCATTTAATTATCACTTGATTAAACCACTTCTAACGAGTTACCCTAGCACAACTTTGTGTGCCAGCCCTCGTTACAAGCCACTCTTCTACTTGACAACACACACACACCAACCAAACAACAATGGTACCAAGGTGCAACAAATAAGACAACACATCTACTCCTTTCTCAGGAGGCGACAAAGATGAACCCATCTCCAAACACTGGAGGAAACACCAATAACAAGGCCGCTCCTGACTGCTCCTGACAAGGAGACACACATTACAAAATCCACTCCTTTCTCAGGAGACGACAAAGGTAAAACCATCTCCAAACACTGGAGGTAATAATAATACAAAACTGTTCCTGACTGCTCTCTACAAGGAGGCACTCATTACAAAACCACTCCTTACAAGGAGACACGGATCCCATAATCCACTCCTAAACCAAGGAGGTACAAACATCCCCATTCTTGAAAATCAGGTACTAACAGAGACACAACTCCATGCACTACCAAGAGAAATCATAACAGGTTGACATCACAAATGACAACCACAGAATTGAAATTCAAATCTAGATGACTTATAAAATAATGACACTTAATCCCATTTCCAAAACAAACAAGAGCACAAAGGGAAATGTTCACTGAATGCAACTGAAGGAAACTACTTTGGATATTCTAAATCCATTCCTCATTAACGTTCAGTAATCTATCGCATTGATAAAATTGAGTTAAAATTCATCTTTTCAGATAAGGGATAAATTAACACCAATATTTAATTCCCTATTTGCTCATAATAAAATAATCATTTTCAACTATAACACAATACATTTCACCTTAAAATAAATCACCGATTGCCCTTGCAACTTAAGCGTTATAAAAATAAAATGATTAACTCCATTATTTAACTCATTGATCACAATCCCAACATTTGTCCTTTTCAAACCTATTGTTTAAAATAAAACAATAATGGACTAAAATCTCAATAATTTAAATTTCCAATTATATTTAAAACAGATAAAAAAAGGGACAGTTGCTCATCAATTTAAATCTCACAATAAATTTATGCATTTTCTAAATAAAAATTTAACCCCTTCAATTAAATTTAATTCATGCCATAAAAAAAAACTATAATTTTCCTTGCATAATTAATTTAAAACATCAATTTAAAAGAAAACAATCTTCTTTAATTATAATATATATATAAATAATACTTTAATATTATAAATCATAAAATAAAATATTATGAAATAATATTTTAATATTATGAAATTAATATATATAATATTATTATTTACATATATATTATTCTTTACTTTATTTCTTGTTTTCTTATTTTATTTTTAAAGCCCCTTAAGGCCTCGGGCCGCGCGCATGCAAAGGAAAGGTTAGGGCGGCTGCCTCGGGCCACGTGCATAGTTTAGGGCAGGCTGAGCTAGCCGCAGTTTCCACAACCCACCATTTTTGTTTGTAGGGGGCGACGCTTTGCCGGCAGCAGCCGAACTAGGTGACGGGGGGTTTTGGAGGTGGCAGCTGCGGTAACACAACTGACACCAACCAAGGGTGGCGGTTGTGTTAACACAGTCGGCCCACATAGTGGGCGGCGATTGTGGTAACACAGTCGCCCCCGCTTGGTGGCGGCAGCGACTACGACGGAAGAGGAGGTGGGGGGTTGCGCTGGGCGTGGCTCCCTCCACCCGCCTCCATGGGAGGTGTGGTGGGGGTTAAGCCCCCAGCCCCCCAAAAAATTGATTTTAAATTTTTTTAAATTTTTTAAATTTTTTCTTTTACACAAACCTTGGATTTTTCAAAATCCACCTCTTCACTAGGGGTTTTTTTTATAAATTTTAAACAGCATATTGCCCCCAAAGGATTTTTTTATTTTTATTTTTAAAGGAATATATATAAATATATAAAGGGATTGAAACACCCCAACACAAATTGAAGAAATAATTTGCACAATCGAAATTGATATTTCTTTTCCCAGCGAAGAACACCATTTTATTTTCTTGAAGCAATGCATTTCCAAACAGAGATTTTGTAAACAGTAAATCTAAATCTTAACATGAACTTGGTTTTGCAAAAATTTGGAGAAGATCTAGATGGTGCCTTGTTCCAGCTTTGCTTCCCAATCCAGTTCCACAAAAATTTCACAACTTCAAACCAAACCCACAAAATGCCACAAACTTCCTCCCTCCATTTTCAATTTCTCTCCAAACTTCATGATCCAAAAATTATGAAGCAAAATTCATTCATAAGGATTTTGCCCTAAAATCCTTCAACCACCCTAATAAATTCTTGAAAACAGAAAATAAGATAAATATCTAATTTCTTTAATTTCTTTTGAATTCAAACTTTAATTTGACTTTTAATTTCATTTTCTAATTTTTCAATCTCAACAAATATGAAATAATTTCCAAAATGAATTTGCTTAGCTCAACTTAATTAATTCAATAAAATAAATCTAATCCAAGATTAAATTATTTTATTAATTAAATTAAATTAACTTAATAACTTTAAATAACATTTTCCACATAATAACCAATTAATTCAATCAACAACTTAAATACTAAACCCATTTAATTCCTTTTTCCAACTTGCAATTAAACAACTAAGAGAGGACACAAAATTCAAAGCAACACATCTTGAAAAACAACTAACGACATACAAGGACTAGGGTGATGACTTGGCACAGAAACCTAGCTACTATCTCCCAATCTAATACTGTTGGGTATTGAACACGCTCTCACCTGTGGAACCAGGTGGAGTCGATGTCCAGTAACCACAACATATAATATATCCAGCATAAAATACACACTGTGAAGAGGAAATCACGGGATCGTAGGGCACTCGCGAACGAGTGATATGATACCGTCCCCTTCACCAATACACTGCAAATAACTGACAATCTAACATGCTAGTATAATCCGAAGCATAAACATCATTAATTTGAATATCCACTATGCTAATCCAAAACATGGAATAAAGATAACATCATATTAACATACCATCACATCAAAATATAACATTAACGTCACTTTATAGATAGCGATCAAATACAGCCGAGTACCATAGTCAAGGTACTAACAAAAAATTACAACATAAAAAGGTATCAGAATATCTAGAAGTACATCAAAGCAACATAACCGCACAAGGCACACGAACCAATCAGAAGGCAAAACAGAGGGGTATTACAAGCCACATAATCATAAATCAAGTATATCATCAAGTCTTCACAAAGAACCAACATGAAAAGCACATCATAAAGAAACTCTTTCCCCAACCTCTAGAAGACTAAAGAATTACTAACACACTAGTTCACCATCGAAGTGGTAACTTGAACATGACCTCAAGGGACGATTTTCAATCCACAATTTAAAAGTCAAGTATAAAATAATGAGTGACAACCTCACAATGATATTTTCATACTCAATCAAAAAATATCATAATCAACTCAATAGAAAATCAACTACAAATGCCAATATTAAATTAACCAACAGGCATCCAAGGGAGACCTCAATTTTCTCCGCACATGATACCCAACCACAATTATTCAACAAACTTACAATTTGGCTAATAAGAAACTTAACATAAAATCAAACATTAAATAAATTCAAACATTAAATTCAATAAAAATGTTCACTCAGAACTACATCCATATAGCCCGCTAGGCTAACTCATAAAATTCTCTCACATAAGACAATCAACTCCGGAATAAAACAACAACCACAGTATTACATATAAAAGAAACATATTAAATATGCAATGTAAGATAGGCACTATTTTAAAAACACCTTACCTTAAACTACTCTAAGAATTCCTTTCACAGAAATAAATCAATACATTTTCGTTCAATTTAATTAACATACTTTAGCTAATAATTCTAATATAAATGAATGCAACTCATAGAGTAGAATTCTATCAAGATAGTTATTATCTCACAATTAAATTACATTTCTTTTATTAAAACATAATTAATGATTAATTTATAATATAAATACTATTTTCTACCAATCATTTTATCAAATCAACCAAATTCCATCGCTTAATCACTTGTCAACATATTCAAACATTTTATTATTAGCCGATAGGCTATTTACGTGGGGGAACCCCACCAACATTTCCAGCAGTCTGATGCCGGTGGGAACCCCACGAACTTTACGGCAAGCAAGGTGCCCGACGTATTTCTCTCGGCCTTGAGGGACTATTAAATGTTTTACCTCGTCACTTAGATGGCATAATCATGGCTCCCTAGTAGGCTCAGTATGTCCACTTCGAAAGTGTGTAGCAGTTTTCTTTGAGGCTTTAGAAATTGTCATATCAATCAAATCATTCCCATTTAGTTCTTGGCCAATGTTTGGTAGGGAGAGAGAGATTTATTGATCCATTATCCTCGAACCGGGGCGAATAAATCTAGCTTAGTCAGATGCTAAGATTGTTTCCATTTAATGCTTTAAATTTGAATACCTGCTCATGCAATTTGTAGCATTTCTATCAATGTACCATTCTGTTGTCGTGTCTCTTCCAATTTGGAGATCGTAGGATGAGGGCCCAGCCAACGAATTTACTTCCCCACCAACCAATATCTTTTCAAGCTCATCAAATCTTATTGAAAGTTATGAATGTAATTGCAATCGATTTTAGGGGTGTTGGTAAGTCCTTTTATTAGGCATTGATACCAGTACTGTTACAGGTAATAGCAATAACGGTAATTTTAATGGAAAACATCTTTCATGGAGTAGAAGCACAACCAGACCATTAAACGAATCTCAACCATTCATCCATATTTGCCATTTTTTGGTTGTTTCTGCCATTTCTTTGCTGCTTTCCCTATTGCTCCTCTAGACTCCTCCTCACTGGTATTACCTCTCACCTCTCCAATTTGACGAACTGCAGCCTGAAAGTAAGGTTTTGTCAAGGGTTTCACAGTATGATTATTAAAATGAAAATTGAGGTTCGACAATTGGTTTGGTACCATGAAAATAAAATTAATCTTGTGGAGTTCGATGTAGGTGATAATGCTACGAATGTAAAAATTTCATAGTGTAAGTATTATAAGTATTTAGAATCTTCACAATATGGACTAAGATGTCGTAGTCCTTATACCGAGAGCATTATTATTATAAACATTAAAATCTTCTTAAAAATGGAGTGAATAGAGTGGGCTCCAAATTTGTGTCCTTGTAAAGCCCTTTATTTTTAAATGTGGTTCCCTTAATATCCTTACAAGAAACTACTGTGTTTTTATGGGGAGAGTATTAATTTTAAATGAAAATAAAATAGATATTTAGTAATACCATATTTTAAAAAGGAAGGCATCTTCTTATTTGGGTTCTTTTATCTTTTCTTAAAAATAAATAAATGTTTCAAATAAATGTGATATATATCAATTAATATATATTTATTCATTTAATTATTATTTTTAATAAAGATGAATATTTAATAAATAAATATTTATATAAGAATTAAATAAATGAATTTATAAATTAATAAAAAATAAAAATAAATAGTGATATTATTATGGAGGGTAATAATCAATTGGAGCAAAATAATATTATTGATGTTAACACTATTATTTGAGCAAAGGGAAGTCACGTTGATTTGAAAAAAATATTTATTTTGATCTTCCACACTTCTTTGATGTACCCATTGCACACTAAGATGCGGTTTCTAGTTAAACTCATCTATACACCACCTTATGATTTGAGTTGACTGATTATCATATTAAAACCTAAAGTGGATCACCAACTACATATGCATAGGCATTTAAAATAATTGGCCCTAAGACCTTTTTCTTGAGAAGGTGGTGGTATTGGATAATGTTAAATGTGGTGAAATCATTAATAGTAATATTTGATATAAATAAGTAAATATATATAAATCAATAATTATAAATATAAATATAAGAATAATGATAAGGTAATTAGATATGGGGAATTCAATATTGATGGTATCTTGGTTACAAAGTAGTCTCATGGTTATTAATAATAGGGGATGATTATTGATGCTAATAATATGGTTAATCATCCCCTATACTTTTAATCACATTAACAATATTAAGGTCACTATAGTAGTGTTATTTGTAGATGTTGATAGTATAAGAATGTTATAACCAAAGTCTGACACTGGCGGGAACCCCATGAACTTTACGGCAAGGGTAAAATCATTCAGACAATCGTTAACTGTTGGAGGGAGTCACGGGTATGGTAAGAAGAGAAGTTGAAGTCGTGGTGTGAGTAGAGTTGGTAGAGTGAGGGCCATGAATTTTGTAGAGTGGCCGACCATTTCTTGCTAGCCATTATCAGTTATCATCATTGCATTGTGCAATCAACATCCAACATCCATAGCCATATGTTTTAAGTAATGGTACTACCCCAGGTATTCAATTCAGGCATTTAATTTCATTTCATTTGCAGTTGCAGTCCTTTGAATTCAAGAGAATTTAGAGAGTAAAAATAGAAGGAAATGAGGAAGACGTTAAGCTTGGAGCGACCTCCACTCTCCAAAGGTTGGAAGACTTAGACCGATTTTTACCGGTGCCCCCGTTTTGGCATCAGTGACAGAGAAAACAATGTAAACTAGAACAAAGGTGCCCACAATCTTAGCACCCAAATCATCAACCTTGGTGTAGCCATGAGCCACTGAATTGGCAATGCCCCCGAGCATTTCATAGTTGTGGTGGCCCTCGGACCCTTTCACCACTCCTGCTCCATAGATGGTGCCCAAGCATTGGCATATCATGTAGAAAACAACTCGCGCCAATGACAAGTTCCTTTCTAGAAACAACCCAAAAGTCACAGCCGGATTGATGTTCCCACTTGCCCACAAAGCCATTACATCATTCCATAATACCCACAAAACTATTAGATCTAAACCCATAATAGCCCTTGAGTGTACCTGAAATTCCAGCTGTGCAGTGAACAAGAGAAAAGATTATTCCTCTAAATTCCTAGGCGATGCCCTGGATAGCCATGGTTGAGCACATATCATTTGATCTTTTCACACCCATGACAGCGAGGATGGTGATGTAGAGGAAGAGGAAAGTTGCCATGAACTCTACAATCCTTGCTCTCTAGAAAGACCATAACTTAAACTCTCCTGGCTCAAATAGAGGTGCAAACCCTGGTTATGTGTAATCCTTTTCCCTCATCTGAGTAGGAATAAAATAAAATAATTTATATAATAAATAAAATAAAAATGATTCTTTAAATAAAATAATATAATAATTTTTTAATAAAAAAAAAATTATATAATAAATAAAATAACTATTTAACTACAAAATAACTTATATATACTATAAAAATAAATAAATATAAATAAATAATAATTTATATAATAAATAAAATAAACTAAAATAATTTATATAATAAATTTTTAAAAAAATCTTTAAATAAAATAATATAATAAATTTTTAATAAAAATAAAATTTATTCTATGTTATAAAATCCAAACAATAAACAAATATAAAAATGAAAAACTAAAGTTGTATAGGAAGTGTTGTTTTTGGAATGAATTGGAGAGGAGGGTAAAGAAGTAGAGAGGGAAGGATAGAGAAAGAGAGAGAGAGGAGGGTAAAGGGACGGAGGGAGGTAGAGAGGGATAAGTGAGATAGAGATAGGGAGGGAGAGAGAGGTGGGATAGAAAGAAGTAGAGAAGGAAAGAGAGAGCCAAAGAGAGTGAGAGAGAGAGAGGGAGGGAGGGAGAGGAAGGGAGGGAGAGAGGAGATATAGAGAATTAGAGGGGGAAGGAGAGAGAGGTAGAGAGGAATAAGTGAGAGAGAGAGAGAGAAGTAGAGAGCGAAGGAGAGAGTGAGAGAGAAATAGGTGGGATGGAGGGAGGGATAGGTGATATAGAGAGGGATATGTGATATAGAGAGAAATAGAGAGGGAAGGAGAGAGAAGGGGGAAGAGAGGGAGGGAGAGGTAGAGAGGGATAGGTGAGATAGATCACTACTTTCTTCACAAAGTCCATTGCTTTTCACGGCTGTAAATAATGTGAGCTCATCCTATCGGTGTAAGTATTGCACCTTATTGGGGTGCAAGTGCTAGTCCTATAATTAATTATAAATCACATTAATTCTACAACAAAATCAAATAAAGCTTACTATATCTCACAACATTTACCAAGGACAAAGATATCGATTAAATCTAGTGTGTAATTCCATTATTAAAGAATACTACAAAAATCATCTTTTAAAATATTGTCAAATACAAACATTTAACTAAACCCTCCAATTATCCAATTATAGAACTCTTTTAATTTAGTAACTTTTCCTACTCCTTATTATTTAATCCATCACAATTTAGGAGATCAATCTTTATAGCCTCATCAACTAATTATATCCATTACTATTTTCATTCCTCCTTTCATCAATTATAGTTAACTATTTGAATATATTTAAATTATTAGATTATCAAATAAACCACCTTACTTGCACCTCTATTTATCCAAATACATATATCCAAATTTCCTACATGAAAAATAAAACTCTTTTATTAAATTTTAAATCTACAAACTCCCTAATTTTCATTAACAACTTACCTAAAAACAATCTAGAACAAATCTTATCTTACTTAATTCATATTTCCAACTATAGACAAAAATTTAATTTCCTTATTTTATTACTCATTTTGCTTGTTCTACAAGATAACTTACTCTCAAATAAAGATTCTCTTTATAAACCTATGTATATAAATATAATTATGCATATATATTTTAGTAAATACATTATAGTACATCTTAATTGAATTCAAGCTATAATATATACTCATCAAGATAAACCCAAGAGAGAAGTGAACCAAAATGCCATGCTAAGCATATGCCGGGCTCTAAGAAATACAAGTTTTAAGTATATAGTTCAAAGGCATGTCGAATTTGGAAGAAGAGAAGTGAATCAATCTCTTTTTAGAGAGATTTCAATGTGAAAATCAGTAGCAATTGACTGCTTAAGCCTGAAACTTGATTGGCTAATTAAAATTTAAGGTTGTGAATGAAATTATATCCTCTAAAACTTATATGGCTGCAAGGCAGTGATAGGAAGGAGATCAAAAGATACCTTGATGTAGAAGGAAGGAATGTTGTATAATGATATGCAAAGTTGGAGAGTTGGCTTAGTCAATGAAATTAAAATAGAACATTAATGCAGGCATAGAAGTGCCTAACCCATGGTTATACTTGAAAAAAGAGCTTTAGATTTAACTAAAATAAATAGAAGCTTAGTGATTCGAGAAAACACCCGATAACTAAAGTTTTAAGATGTATTAAAATTCAATTTTAAAAGATCCATCTTAGCTTAAATTTTGAATATTTCAAAATGCTTAAAGGTTGAAAACTTGACATTCTACAAAAGCAGGTTGGCTTATACATAAGGTGACTTACATACATACCAAATATATCGATTACCTAAGAGTTGCGGATTAAGCCAGAGATTATGCCTATAGTACAATCCAACATCAAAGAATTTTTTAAAGAAGGAAGCAATTACATACCTATAAGAAATTATCAGACTGCCAATAAAAGGGTCATCAAATCTTAGCAAGGGATGTCGACATAAATTAAGGAGTTGAATCAAATCAAATGAAACAAATGGTGACTAACATGAAGAGTATTCTTGCATGCTATTGAATTCAATCTTGAATCGAAGTAACTGACCTATGAGTACGTTTGCATAAATAAGTTTTCAGCTAGGTCGATAAAAAGGAAAAATGAATCATAGGAGACTAATGTAATTCAAAATTTTCAAGAGCAATAGTGTTGTATATACATTGAATATTAGGCATCTCAAGAATGCAAGAACACACAAAATGGATTTACCACAATCAAGATTTGAAACCGTTTGGAGAATACAATTTCTAATAATTTCAATTTCTAACCAACCAACCAAGCAAGTATCAAAATTTACCAAATGACTCAAGCATCCAAAAATCTATTACAAGAAGTAGAGACAAATTAAGGAAAGAAGGAAAATGGGTCCAATTGATTTAAAATGAGTGTGGATTTGATGTGATTTCTGGATTTCCAAATTGCAACGTTAATCCTTTTGCTATGGTTTCCGCTTCTCTGAAAGCCCCTAACCCAAACTTTTGAAACACAAAGTCTGAGATTCTCAACAAACCAAAGCCACACCTTATACAAACATCTCCTTGTAGAGAAATATTATCCTCAAATAAAAACATCCAATCAAATATCCTTATTTTATAAAATAAACTTGTAGACCAGTTTTCTTCTTCGAAAAAAAGATTAATTGATCAACATTTTGCCAAAACGAGCACAATTAAAAATAAGGAAATTTTTTAGTTTTCGAATCCAAAAATCAAGAAAAAAGACAAGTTTCCATTTCGAATTTCAGTTAGGAGTCATGCATGTGCATGCACTCCATCTTTTTCCAATTTAACATGCTTTTACAATTAGTCACGAAAAATCTCCTCTTATTTATTTAATTTAAAAATTATATTACTTCCAAAATTTAATTAATAAAACTCTAGTCATAATAATATTTATCTTTAGCATTAAACTCTCATGATAATAATATTTATATTTATATTACTTTCCACATTTAATTATTAAACTCTAATGATAATAATATTGCTTACCGAATGTTGGCACTGTACTTGATGGTATTTCTCGGGTTCTGATATTCTTGAGTGGCGGTACTCCGTATTAATTTCTGAAGGTCATGCATCTCTCTTTGTATGAACGATTATTTTGAAAGCTTAAGCTCATTAAATATTAAGTCATACGAAACAACTGCCTCCATTAATTACCAATTTGTGGGTGTTTGCTTTTGTGTGGCTTTAAATTTGGTATTTTCTCCTCTATTGAGTAAATTCCTTCAAGAATCTTCTCTGGTTGTTTAATGCTATTTTCAGTGTCACGTATTCTTCAGTGGAACATGAAAATTCTGTGAGAACTTAGCACTTTGCCTGTTGAATCTCTATATAAATTTCCCCATCCATGCCTGGGAAAGACCGCTTGAAGACAACGTCTCTCAGGCAGATCTGAATCACATCTTCAAAATGGGGAGTATACATGAGGAAGATGCAATTCATTTAGTTCTGGGTAAGGAAATCATTCGCCTGAGAGCTCATATGGCTTTGTTTCCTTCTCAGGTTCTATCTATTTTTCTTTCAAATATTATGGATTTTCCTCAGTTGTTGAGGGATTTAGAGCAAATCATCTCTAAATTTTTAAACCCTCAATTCTATGAGAAGAATGATTTGTTGTATTTGGTTCAAAAATACAATCTGTACTCTAGGGAGGGTTATGTTGGAGGCTTATTCCCACATGATTATATCAATGATAAAGTAGGATATCAAGAATTTTTTTGAGGCTATTCGGCTGGGGCTTCAAATTGGTAATGACTATGTCTTGTTATTAGCCATAAATAAAATTGAAAATAGGTTATCTGGATCCCTAACAACTGAAATTAAGGAAACATTTTATACCATTTCTTTCCTGCGGGACTTTGCTCCAAAACCAATTTTTTGTCGATCCTTAGCGGGCAAACATCAAATAAAAGTGGAGTCTGTTACTTTTGTGTGTAGAATAGAACAAGATGAGGTCAATGCGCAAAGTGCCACTTCCTTGCATCAGGGGTCCTTGGCGGTCATGGATTTAGGGGCTCATGTAGATGATGAAGTCCCTTTTGTGGGGCTTGATTCTCTTGCAAAGGAATCAGTTCACCCACATTTTCTCGAGCTACATTTTGAGGATGATGTGGTGCAGGGCTAGTCATCAGCCTGTACAAAACACATGGAGGAATAGTAGGAAAGGAGGAAGTTTAATCTATGCTTTATTTTTTGGCAGAATTTTGCTCCAATTTCGCTCCAGCTCCATCATGCTCGTAGACTTGTAATGTCGAAAAAAGGGTCCTTAGCCCTTTTCATGCTTATTTAGCTCATTCTTGCAGATTTTGGACTTAATGTTGGCTTGATCTAGTGTTGTGAGGTGTTTTACAATCCACATTAGGTCTTTAGGCCCTCTTTAAGCTAAATTCAATTAAATCTTCCCTAATTTAATTTTTTAAATGTATTTATTTACACTTTCACATTAAATTTGGGAGGCTTGTAAATCAAGTGGATCTAATCTAGTGTTGTAATATGTCTTTCACATTCACATGGGATTTAAGATCCTTTTAAGCTGAATAGACCCAATTTCGCCTTAATTTAGTGTTGTAAAGTGTATTTGTTTACACTTTCACATTAGATTTTGGGCCCTATCACATTTATAACCTTTGCATCATCATTAATAGGCCCCTATGACGCTATATTGTGCATCCCAAGGCTTATTTTGGTCAAAAACCTGGCAAAATAAACATATAAACTTAACTTATGCATTCCCCGACACTTTAGCCTCGGAAATAGCCCCTATAGGACCCATTCACCACTTTGGGTGAATGATTCCCATTTGAGCTATTTTTGAGGTTTGAGTAGGAAAAAGTTATTTTTTAATTCTAATTTCTTCAATGTCATCCTTGGGGATAAAATTAACAGTCATGTGAGTAGATTGCCTATATAAAAAAGCTTCCAAATCATTATTTGATCTAAGCAATCACTATTTCATCATACATTCATGAGATCAAGCCAAGCAAGGAAGGGTTAAGCATTTCAAGTCTTCACAAGGTCATCAAGATAACTTTCAAGATCAATTCTAAGGCATTCAAGAGCAAGATTCTACATCAATTGTTGTAGCAATTTAAGATCCATCATAATATCAAGCATATCAAGAATCAAGCATGATAGTGAGCTAATTTTGTGATATAGCATTGAAGATCCAAGACCAAGCATTGTTCTACTCTTATTGTCAAAGATCAAGATCTACATCCTTCATGGTCATTTCATGTTGAGTTGTAGATTTACAAGACATCATTCAAGGTATTATTGTTCATGTTTCCTATCCTATGTTCCATGTTTCATTTTCATCTTTCATTATTTCATCATTTGGTTTAATTACCTAAACAGGGTTTGACTAAGACAAACCCCCATTCTCTAAAAATCATCAAGCCTTCTCCTCTTTGCATCTATGATTGTAGATCTAGGTATCTCAGAGCTTGAAATATCATTGAAGAATAGGTTTCAAAATTGTTGGAGTCATCTCTCTACTTGCAAGGTCAAAATCTTCACAAAAAGCCATTTACAACCTCAAAAATCAAGGTTTTGAATCCAGACACCTGGAGGAACAGAAAGAGAAGATTGAGAGGTGCAAATTAAAACTTGGACTTTCCAAAAAATCCAAACTGGACTCATTTTCCACAAATGAGTCCCATTTTTGGTCAATTTTGAGATTTTTTGCAATTTCAGATACCCTTTTCCAAGAAACATGTTTGTGTGAAAACCTCAATTTGGGACTGATTCACCCAGATTGGAAAATGAGTCCCAATGGGCCAAAATTTTAAAATCAGTAGCATTTCTAGTCTCCACAAGTTTCCAGGTGCACACTTTCAGTTGTACAACTTTCTATTTTGTTTCATTTGCATTTCTATGTCATTCTGCATATCACATTGTGTTTTCCATCATTTCCTTTTCCAAGTCCGAATTTGGTGGTGAACCCCTCATTTCTTATCATTCAATCCCCTTAGAACATTCCATTTGATATATTTCAATCTCCTTTGCATTGGAATCTCAAGGGTTTTTTCCTAAATGAAACACCCAAGAAGAAAACTGACCTCTCTCCTTTTAGGTCTAAATCCCTAGAAGCCCCTAGAGGGAGGTCACCATTTTCTTCATTTCATTTTGGTGAACTCGAAAATGGATCAACCCTCCATGTGTGTAGTGTGAACCTTTTGGATAGGCTTGGTGTTTATCAGTCAAACATTCAATTTGATTCTCTATCTATTACGAGATTTAACAATGTAGGAAAAAACTGCTTGGTGCGATCACTTTACCTATTACAGATGGAAATGCCACATTAGAGACACTGATCCATGTTATTCCTCATAAAAATTCATATAATATTCTTTTAGGTAGGCCATGGATTCATACAATTAATGGGGTACCTTCTAATCTTCATCATCAAATGAAGTACATCTACAAAAACAAATTGTACATAGTCGAAGCCGACCCTAACCCTAACAGTTGTTTGAACATTGAGAAAAAAAAGGAAAATCCTTTGGAAACATTAACACCAAACATAAAAGTAGAACCCATTCAAGAACAAAACAAATCTAGATGTCCTAAGCCCTTCACAACGATATCAATCGATGACTTGGGATTATTGAATTTCAAACCAACATTCATGGGAGAATACAAGATCATAAACAAAAGACTCAAAAAAGGGAAAAGAAAAAAACAGTAATGCCAATGCAAAATATGGAAGACCGTTCGAAAGAATCCACCTCAACCATGTTAGACAAAGAAGAAAATTACACAACAAAATTCAATGAACTTAATCATGAGCAACCATAGAATCTGAAAAAGATGAATAATCTTTATGGAAAAGGTTATGAAATGATGAAATAACTTGGTTACAGTGGAAAAGGATGCGGTGCTAGAGAACAAGGTATTTGTGTCCCTATAGAACCCCACACACAAGAAAATACTAATGGTCTTGGTTGTTGTCCCTCGAAAGAAACAAACAAGCCTTTGATCAACATCAACACTCTTACAAAAGATTATTCTAAGCTGAATTTAATAGTAGTGCATCCTCGATTGATAGATTCTAGTGTTCTTCCTTATTATCATTTGTGAGAAAAAAATAAATCTTTGTTTAATGTTAATTTCATCTCGCAAAACACTAATGATTTTAATTCGTTATATCCTCCTTTCAAGGAGAGAACAAAATCTCGCAATCTAAATAATCTTGCATAGGTATGGAAACTAATACTAAGAAAGAGATATCTTTGTTGCAAAATAAAAAAACATCATTTTCTATTGATCAAGAAATTATTTGGGTGAGACTAATCCAAGATTTTCTGATATCTCTCCCTCCAAAAACTCAAAATAAATTCTACTATTAGAATTCATTTTGTGCCTATCATAGAGTTCAAATTCATCCTACTAATGAATATAAGGCTTTGAGTAACAAAATTCAACATCTCAAGGGGTGTGGTTCTCTTCCTTGTGTTGAAGCACCTAACTCCTCTAATTGTTACTTATTCTCATCCTATTTGGCTCACCCTTTTCCTACACTAACTGGGGGAAAGGGGTTAGGTAGCCTTCTCCTCATATGTCACTTGTTGTTGTCTCTTTTAGCTACTTGACCACCTTTCATGAACATATAACAAAAAACTTGGGATGTTGACGACATGCCTTAAGTTGGCTCGCATGTGACACACTACCTTTTTCATGACGTAGCTTATCAGAAACATATGACTTGGCATAGGGATTTTCAAATAAGCTCTCATGTCATCTTCTAATTTAAAGCAAATTCTCACAACACTGGTGTTAGAAACCACTTTAAAGTGGGGGCATACATCAACATTCATGTTTTATTGTGCAATTTTCTTTCTTCTTGCAATGTGTCCTTTTCTTGGTGGTATCATTGCGCTTGATTTCCTCCAAGAGAATGATATTTCTATAAATTATTCTCTCTTGGACACATTAGGTGTGATTTTAGCCAAGAAGAGACCTTGCATGAACCAAGAAAAATCCCTTTGAACATTTCTTGCACCATTTTGCATTTACAATGTCTATGAGTTTCAAGCATATGAAGTTTTGCCTCATGGAGCTCGAAAATCATTTTTGTGTGGTGCCTTATTAAATTTATTAGGAGGTATAACTTTGGTATGGTTTGAGCGGGAAGCCCAATCTAAGGAATGACTTTCCCCATAGCCACTTGTGCATGTGTGTGAGTACATACCAGCCATGAGTGTATGCTTCTCACTCTTTTAGGACTTCTCACCTAGTGGAAAACCATGAGTTATGTCCCCTTAGAGTGAGTATGCATTTTTGGACAAACAACCTAGGTCTGATCCACATTATATTGGACAAACGGTCAAAGCTTGATCCACCATTTCATTCTTTGCTTATTTTTGTTCTTCTGGTTCTTGACATTGCATATTTGTGTATATTGTTTCTTTGAAAATAATTCACCTTTTGTGTGTCCTTTTGCACTTATGTTGGTTTGACTTAGGATCTTGGATCCTGGGAGCTTGGCCACTTCCTTGATCTTTGTCATCCGTTTTCATCCGCATTGGTATGATTGGACTCCTCTTGAGTGTCTACTTTAGTGTGAGTTTGAAGCAAGTTCATCCTCTCACTAAAGTGGGGGTTAAATATAACATTGAAAAAAGGCCCTTCACCTTTTTTGCACTTTTTTATCTCCATCTTGTAGATTTTGGACTTAATATTTCCTTGATCTAGTGTTGTGAGGTGTTTTACACAACCACATTAGGTCTTAGGCCCTCTTTAAGCTAAATTCACTTAACTCTGCCCTAATTTAATGTTGTAAAATGTATTTATTTACATTTTCACATTAAATTTGGGAGGCTTGTAAATCAAGTGGATCTAATCTAGTGTTGTAATGTGTCTTTCATATTCACATGGGATTTAGGACCCTTCTAAGTTGAATAGACCCAATCTGGCCTTGTAAAGTGTATTTATTTACACTTTCACATTAAATTTTAGGCCCTATTGCATTTATAACCTTTACATAATCATTAATAGACCCATATGACCCTATATTGTTCATCTCAAGGTTTATTTTGATCAAAAACCTGACAAAATCCACATATAAACTTAACTTATGCACTCCTTGACACTTTATCCCTCGAAATAGCCCCTGTGGGACCCATTAGCCACTTTGGGTGAATGAGTCACATTCAGGTGGGACTCATTCGCTTAAGATGGAGAATGAGTCCCATTTGGGCTATTTTTGAGGTTTGAGTAGGAAAAAGTGGGATTTTAATGGGTGATCCCACAATATTGGTTTTACAATTTTTGGCCAAATTGGACACTAAACTATTTTTTTCTAACTAAATCTTCACTTTTAGAAACCTATAGTAGCTAACCGTGAGGAATTTGAAGATGATGCAAACTAGTGATTTGTGAAATTTAATCTATGTATTATAAAAAAAAAAATTCAAAATTTTTGGGATCATAGTACACTTATTTTTCCATCTCCTTTGAAAACTAGTTTTTTTTAGTAAACACAATTTTTGAGTGACACTCACTCTATAACACATAACTTTGTTTACACAAAGGATAACATTATATTTTTTTATAATTTAGATTTCTAACTATAATATCTAGTGCTTCCAATTGGTTTCATAGTTTTTTATTTAATATTTTTTCTTTAATTAAGTTTTGAATTCAAACTAATTACAATTCAAACATAGGAAAATCGTATAACATGTAACTTTTTTGATGTATGAAAATTTAATTTTTTTTTGTTGGATCAAGGACTTCAATATCTGGTGCACTCATATTTTTTTAAAAAAATTATAATATTTTATTTTTCCACATGTCCAGAATAGAGAGCTTAATTTTCAATGAAAAACCTACATTCACAAGAAATAATAAATAAATATAATAATAAAGTTAAAATTATTTAAAATTATACTTTTTGGGAAGCTTATAATAAGGACTACATACTTACAAAATATTAATTTTAAATGAATTCATTTGATCCTCCAAAAGGTAAATCAAAAGTGGTTTTTTATCAAAATTTTGATAGGTGTAAAAGAGACTCCATTATAGGTATGGTTTAAAACTAGTAGGGTTCTATCCAAGGGGGTTTGATCTAAGGTGGTTTGATCAAACCTCTTCAATTGGAATCCTTCAAATGAAACTTTTTAAGGCTTAATTTATTATATTTTCTAAAAATATATGATTTCAGTAAAAATCAGAATCTCCAAGAAATTGTAAACCGGTATTGTGGGATCACTGTAATTTAAATTTCTTCAATTTTAGCCTTAGGGGTCAAATTAACAGTCATGTGAGTAGCTTTACTATATAAAAAATCTTCCAAATTATTATTTCATATAATCAATCACTATTTCATCATACATTCATGAGATCAAACCAAGCAAGCAAGGGTTAAGCATTTGAAGTCTTCACAAGGTCATCAAGATAGCATTCAAGATCAATTCTAAGGCATTCAAGAGAAATATTCTTCATCAATTGTTGCAGAAATTAAATTTGCATCATTATATCAAGCATATCAAGTGTCAAGCATGTTAGTGAGCTAATATTGTGATGTAGCATTGAAGATCCAAGACCAAACATTATTCTACTCTTATTGTCAAAGATCAAGATCTACACCCTTCATGACCATTTCATGTTGAGTTGTAGATTTACAAGACATCATTAAAGGTATTATTGTTCATGTTTCATGTTCTATATTCCATGTTTCATGTTCATCTTTCATTATTTCATCATTTGGTTTAATTTAAATGGGGTTTCACCAAGGCAAACCCCCATTCTCTAACAACGAACAAGTCTTCTAATTTTACATGTGTGATTGGAGATATAGGTATCTTGGAGCTTGAAATATCATTGAAGAATATGTTTCAAACTTGTTAGAGTCATCTCTCTCCTTGCAAGGTCAAAAACTTCACAAAAAATCACTTACAGCCCCAAAAATCAAGTTTTCAGATCCAAACACTTGGAGGAATAGAAAGAGCAGATTGATAGGTCCAGATTAGAACTTTGAATTTCCAAAAAATCCAAACTAGACTCATTCGCCACAAGTGGTGAATGAGTCTCATTTTTGGTCAATTTTGATATTTTTGTAGTTTCAAATACCCTTTTTCCAAGAAACCTGTTCTTGTGTAGAAACCTTGATCTGGGATTGATTCATCCAAATTGGTGAATGAGTCCTAGTGGGCCGAAATTTTAGAATCATTAGTATTTCCATTCTCCATAAGTTTATAGGTGCACACTTTCAATTTTAGAGCTTTCTGTTTTGTCTCATTTGCAATTCTAGTTCATTTTGCATATCACATCAATATATATATATAAATATAATGTTTTACATCCTAGTTTGAAGGGCATACCGATAGGAAAGATCCAGGAAGAAAACCTCCAACTATAGCCCATAACGTTACAAAATTTGGCTTGTAAAAGGGTTAATTGACAAATGCTTCACATGATCACATAGGCGAGAGATAGCATAATTTTTTTCTTTGATATCAATGTCCATAGATACGCACACCTTTTTGCAGTGCTCTTTTAAAGCTCTTAACAACACATAGTCATTTCTATATTGAAGAGCCAACCTTATGGCTTCAAAGATTTCTTCAAAACCTGACCGCAACTTCAAATATTCATAGGGAAATAGACCTTCAATATACCCCTCTCCTTCAAAAATATTAGAAGCTTGAACCACAGCTAATAGAGCATTCTTATCTAAGAATTGTGGTTTTACAAATTTTTCAACAATGATTTCTAATTCCTGCAGAGATTGAAGCAAATCCACTGAATTAGAAAGGAAGATAGAGAAAACCTAAGATGGTAATAACAACTGGCATGCTCTTGGGCGTGTGACCTCCACACCAAGCACATACCAAACTGAATCCTCTACTCTCATGTAGTCAATCTTAAATAGCAAACTAAGATCCTCTAAAGTGAGGCTATTTTCGAAAGGCCGCTCCCAACGCTGCACATAGTAGTTAATTCTAAAGTTCCAAAAACTGATTTCCATAAGCACAACAATAAGAGCAACAAATACCCAATTGAGAGCAAAACTTGCAGACAACACTTTCCAGAAAATACTTTACACAAATGAAAGCAAAATGCAATTTTAAAGACAAGTAGATATTAATGAAGAAAGTGCACATTTCTCGGAGAGCATGATGATAATTTAAGGCAAGAAAGGATATATTAATGAATGCAAATCCTTTGCTAGCCGGATATTGGTACCACAAAATTTAGCAACATGTAAGCCTCATTATTTGCTAAAAGGTTGGTTAATAACTTGGGATGGTAGATTACCACATAATACCTAGCATGTCCCATAATCATGCCAACAATATTTCACATCACTCAAAAAAAGATGACGTAGCCAAAATGTACCAATTAGGCTTGTACAAGTGTCGATCGGAGGAAATGCATTGCTATTAAAACAAGCAATGATGACCCAGGTCGAGGTATTACATGGGAAGACCAAATTTAGCAAGTTAAAACCCACACCAAATCAGCAAAATTGGGGGTTCAACCAAATTAGTTAAAGTAAATCATTTTTTTGTAATAAAATCAGCCCCGATGTTATTATGATGGGTATCCTGATCGATGAGATATTTTATGTGCTGATAATCTAAAAGTGAAGTCGCATAAGAAAGCATATAAATTTCCTACTTTAAGCTTCCCAAATTAGCTAGACAGTCTGCTAACTTGTTACCTTCCCTATAGGTATGTGTGATCATATAGTTTGGAAATTTATCAAGAAGAGCCCATAGTCTTTAAAGAATGTACCGAAGGCTCCAATTTTGAATTTTCCTTTCCTTACAGGTATTAAAAATTAGGAGTGACTCTCCTTCAATATGGATGTTCTCAATGCCCATTTTCAATGCCATCTCCAAACCAATTAACAACGCCTTTGATTCAGCTATATTGTTAGAACCATTGTGGAGGTATTTTGAACATAATACAAGGTTCTTACCCTGAGAATTATGGAGGCTAATACCTACCCCTGATTCACCTACATTCCCTTTAGATGTGCCATCAAAGTTTAACTTGATAATTTTTTTTGATAAAAGGGGTAAAACAGGTTTTACAGGGACCCGAAACCACAAAGTTTACAAAACAACAAAGAGGACACCAGAGATCCACCAAAAAAATAGCTGCCCGAGAAAAAGCTAGCAAGAACCAAACAAAAAAGACTAGAAAGGTCAAGAAAGAAGGACCAGCAGAGGAAGCACAAAGAAAACCCCAGCCATTAATTCAGAGTCCTAAGGACAGACTCTGTCTCCACCTGCAGATCCTGCATATCTTTAACCCCCTTTTTAAAAGTTTAAACCATTTTTAGAGTAAGGGGAGCTTTTGGCTTCAGATTGGCTCTGGTTCTTCTGGAAATGCTAGCTTCCGTATCCTCCAGATCAATCACCAGAGACCCCTGCTGGGCTTTATCAAGCTTCTTAGTCATCGCATTAATGATTATAGCATTGTGTCTTGCTATACGGTTGTTTTGCTTGGTGATAATTTTGATGGTATTCCTTAAGCTCTTAGCTTCAGTGTCAATATTTATGTTACTATGAGCCGCTTCTTTCTTTTCCAACTCAACAATCTTAGCCCCCATTTCATCGATCTTACTTTGCAGGGCCCAGTTTTTAATTTTCAGCTAGTTAATTTCAGAGAAAGTCCAATCCAAGAGTTTCAAGTGGGACTCAGAGTTGGTTTTGGCAAGGTTGAGATAATCTAGGGAGGGCTCTTTTCCAGTGTTAAAAGGAGAATTATCATAAATGTGTGTGTTCGGCAGAGGGTTAGCACAACGCTCAGAATTGTTGGTATTAGATTCCTCCGACTCAGAGGACTCTTCGGAGTAGGAGACAAGGCTTTTGGCTAGGGTTTTCTTGTCAATAAAGCTGATCTTAAGGGAAGGATTGTCAGGCTCAAGCACACGGGTTTTACTGAAATCTCTGGAAGGGCCAGCATGCAAGCTAGGGGCTTTTCTAACCGGTCTAGAGTTAGGCAAATACTCCGAGTCACTGGGCTTAGTATCATCACTCTCAGAGTAAGGGTTAGCTTCCAAAATAGCAGGAGTGGGCACATGGAGATGTTCAACAATCAGCCTAATTAACCCAGTGTGCATAATGGGGAACCTTTTAGGGTTTTTCTTGTTGTCCTCCAAGCTTTTCTTCAAGGAGCAGAAAAGATAATAGGGGATATAGACCCTTACCTTGTGTCAAAAATGGTTGAGAAGAGTGAAGTGGTAGCCATAGAATTTTGTGAAGTGCCCGTCCACTATGATGTACTCCATGATGACCCAAAGAACCTTTCTCCAGATAGCCTTTATGGAGTCAGCATCGAAGTAACTGTTAGCAATTTTGACAATACTTAGCCTTTCCTTGTCCTTTTTAGGAAATCTGATAACAACTTCGTCAAAGAAAGCCTTGTCCCTAAAGAACTTCTTCCCATCAGTGGGTAATCCCGTAACATCAGCAATAAGACTTTTGTTGAGTTCCACATTCCTGCCAAACAGAGTCAGCTTACCATCATTCCAATTTTTGGCAAAGAGATCCGTGGCCTCCTGGTCAGAGCCATGAAGCTTCTCCAAGAAAGGAATCAACCCTCCGCTTTTAATCTTGTTCCAAACCTTGGCATTTTTCATCTATTTCGTAGCTGTCCAGCTCAGTTCACTTTCTGTCTCCTCCCATTTCGGCTGACACAGTGAGGTAGATCCAAACACAAGCCTTTCTAAAACTGGCCCTGCCAAATCTAAGAACCCACGAAGTGTGCAGAGTTTTCTTGCAGCTTACTCCACTCGGCTTGGTCCATTGCAATCTAATAATTGTGATGTGATAGATCCAACCTGTCCTCATTAAAGGGATAACACATTGCTTTACCATGTGATTTATCATAATTTAATAGGGCACATACATTAAAATTTAGATCGCTAATATTTAGCCAGGTACACACTTCTTTACTCTTAACTCCTTCACTAGCAAAAAAGTCCGCCACAGCATTGGCTTCTCTATAGGCGTGTGATATTTTAAATTTTTCAAATTTGGCCAAGTTCAATATGGCTTCCTCAATCCACAAATTGATGGTCCACAAGGGGGGAGACTTGCCACGGAGGCAATTAATTATGTTTTTGGAGTCTCCTTCAAGCCACAAATTTTTAATGTTAAGACTTTGGGCTAAATTTATCAACTTGATAAATGTTATTATGAGAAAAATGTAGATTAAAATTTCATTTTTTTTCCATGCCCTGGATATTGAAATCACCTATTTGAAAAAAAAATAAGGAGAAAATGAAGTTTTTTTCTATTTATTTCTTGACGTCAACTAAATGTCACTTTTTCTTTACATTTCCAGCATTACAAATTTTGCTCTTAAATTGATAAAAAAATATCAAAACAATTTTTTTTAAATTTAAAAAATTACAAGAATAAACTTTAACAAGAGTTCTACATTTTATTAGTTTACATCATTTTGAAATTCAAAACATATACCACTTTTATGTGGTCTAAGTTTATAAAAAAAAATTCATGTTGGTCAATTCCTTTATAAAGTGTGACATAGGTTTGTACTTTTACCCTGCAACCTTTAGCACGCATTATTCATACCATTATATGTTGTGTGTACCCCAAACAAGCTATAATATATGATAGCCTATTTAAATATATATATCTACATTATTTATAATATACATATATATACATACATATATATATATTCTTCATTGTATTTTTATTATATATATACATACAAGTGTTATCATCCTTTAATATGATGACTCATACATATATTAGTGTATTTATATATACTTATATTAAATATATTCTTATATATGATGATTGATTCCTCTCACGGACAATACATATCTACATGTATATTTAATATACATATATTCGTACATGTATGTTTATTCACAACCTTCAAGTAACTCAAAACTATCAAAGACATTTAATTTCAGATGTCTAGATGAACAAAAAGAATCATAAGCAATTAACTCAAACTTCCTATCAAGTGAAAGGAACAACCACATGGTTTAACACATGTCATAATTAACTCATCACGTAAAATATGACCAAAGATTTCTTACCCGATTCACAAAATAACTCAACTCAACTAGACCAACTAGGAAGTGAGTGTGCATATGCTCAATTAGGTTCATAAGGGTTACCATACCAAGTTCTTCTCCTGAGTGATACTCCCCCTCTCATACCTGAGGGCTTGACTCCAACCTACATCCAACTTAGTTCAACACAAAGGTAATTAGCCTTTCATATGAAATTCATTCACTTCATAAATCATTTACATTATCAAAGAATTAAAGCAATTATATATAATACACATTCATCATTTCATCTTCCATTCGTATATACAAAACATAATTATACCTTAAAAATTAATAACATCTCAATGCATATTTAAGTATTTCATTCACCTAGTAAACATATTAAAGTCTCAATTTACACTTATTATCATTTTTACTCATGAAGGTAAAGGTAACCTATTAACTAAGAGACAAGGTGTAACATGCTTCCAATAAATCTCTTCCTTCTAAATAATTTTGTGTAGATCACTTAAGAAAGTCTTTTCTTTATCGACCAAAATTGTTAGAGCTCCCAATTCCATATCCTTTTGAATTTTTTTGAGTTGCTCCTTAAGGGATTTTTTTGAGAAAATATTTACAAAAACAATTCTTGTTCCAACCTTTCAAAATATATTTGATAGATTTTAGTTTGAAGGAAAGTCCAAACATAGCTAAACCAAAAACCTTGATACTCCACTAATCCCAAAAGAGCTCTTTAAGAAGAGGGTGATGCAATCAAATCAATTCAAACTGAAAGGGATGTTTGGTCTTAGGAGGAGGGGTTTTCTAAATAGGAATAGAGGAGTATGTTCAGAGTTGATCCTTAGGGGAGAGGATAATGAGAGAGTGGAAGACACGTCCTAATTGGAGTAAACAAGGAAATAGTCAAGTCTGGCCTAAATAAGGTTATCTCCAACCCTTTTTGATAGAATAGGTGAAAGAGCATCCATCAAGCTCTAAGTCAAATAGACCACCTAGTAAAAGAAGTTATTAAAACCCAATATAATTTTACTCAAATCTATATTACCTAGCATCCTCTTAGATAGGAAGAGAGGAGTGTTCAATTTTCCAAAAACCATCCAATGATTGTGGAGGAAGGAGCTTCTACATCCTAATAGATTGGATCGAGTACTTCTTTTGAGAACAACATTAATAAGTGCATAAACATTGGAAAGAATCCACTCATGCAGACCTTAGCTTTGGGAGAAACGAACATTTTGGAAGTTTCTATCCTTAGAAATCATAGAACTATTGAGGAAGGGTTTCCACATAATGATCAGATTACTAGAAACCCCCTCCACATCAACCACCTCATAAAGGGCATTGGGAAAAATGTATTTACTCAATTTATCAAAGTTAGCAATAGTCATCTTAGCTTCTTGAATAAGTAAAATGTCAAGCCTAAAATCTTTAATGAGATCCCTAACAATGTGCTTCTTATGAAGGCTATTGAGCCCTCAAATGTTCCATGAGAGGATTGTTTCAAGTATGGATGTATTAGATGGTGTTGTCATTGATGTCAACATAGTTTAAGATTGATTACAGATGGTATTTGTATAGATGAGATACTGTAGAATTGATTAGAGTACATGGAGATATATTTATGAAGTTATAGTTATGTTTTTGCCAAGTGCTTTTGAGAAAATTTGAGAAATAATGAAAGTAATGTTGAAGTGTGTTCTAACCATTCTTCTATATTGTGCTCCACATTTATCCTATGTTGATCCTATTCCTATGCGGACCTATAAGTATGTTCATAAGCTCCAAGGGATCATATATCCTAAGTTTTAGCTTCTAGGTTGATGGAGAGTAGAAGACGTGTTCACTGGTGTGGGAACTGGTTTGACATAACTATTTGTTTATGGACTGGGAGAAATGTTTTGGATTTGCAATCTTCTAATAATTGGTTTAAGATCTTGTGGATCTGGGAGATGACTCTTTCTGATGGTTTCTATATTTTGACAAATTTGATTATGGTTTGGTGCTCTAGAAGACCTGCTCCAGAGCTCTTGTGTTTTTACTAGGTGGTCTGGGTGGACTGGTGAAGATCTCTCTATAAATGAAGTTTTTTTTATGCGGATGTACCTGAGGTGTTCATAGAGATCGTAAAATTTCTGGTGAAGCATGTTGAGTGATCCACATGAGATTATCTTGCTAGATATGCATGTACTTCAAAGATCATTGGTGTTTTCATTAGGTGTGGCCGACTTGCTGTTTACACATTACATTAGGTTTTTGCATCAACTTAAGAATAACAAATTGAAGTTAAGGTGAAATTATTAAGTTTGTAATTTAAGTGATTTGATACAATTGATTCACCCCCCGTCTCAATTGTCTTGTGCATTTAAACAGTTCATATCAAAGATTTGGTTCCTTGGTGAAAAGCTTAACCTCTTGAGGTAGATCAAATGGCGCACAGGTTGCAGATTCCTATTTTTCATGGATTTGATTACACTGACTGGAAAGAACATATGAGAAGTTATCCGATTTCACTTAGTTTCAATACCTGGAAATTTGTGGAGACAAATTATGTGATACCAACAGTTAGTCCTTCCTCTGCTAATGAGATTGTATCTTTTGAAGAGAATGAAAGAGAAAGGTATGCTATCTTCAGCTCCCTATCTAAAACTAAAAGAAAAAAGGTTATTTCTCTAGCTATTGCTCATGAAGTATGCACAAAATTGAAAGACATTTATGAAGGGAATGATAGAGTAAAGTTATTAAGGAAACTAACTACTAAGCAAAAATTTTAGAATTTAAGAATGGAAGATGGAGAAGAAATTGCAAGCTATTCTCAAAGAGTTGAACTTATAGCAACTGAAATCAAGAATCAAGGTGGTACCATGACAAATGAATATTAATTGAGAATATCTTGATAATTTTACTAGACAATTACAGTGACAAAGTATCTTCTCTTGAAGAACAATATGATCCAAAGACATTTACTAAGGAGCATCTATTTGGTGTCTTGACTACATTTGAAATGATAAAATTTGCAAGAGACAATGAGAAGACTAAAAAAACTTTTAAAGCAATGAAGATAAAAGATGATTTAGATGATGATGATTTAGAAGATTTGGAAGCAAATTTCACAAGGAGATTGAAGAAAGCTACCGGTAAATACAAAGGTAAGTTTCCCTTTAAATTTTTTAGTTGTGGAAATATTGGTCATTATGCGTCAAGATACCCTAATAGAGCTACACAAAAGAAGAACAAGGATAGTAATAACAATCACAAAGATAAAAAGGATAGGAAGTTCAAGAAATTATATTATGCCAAGGAAAATATATTAATTTCTGATGATGAATCTGACTTTGAGCAAGATAAAGATGAATGTTTGTTTTTAGCCCTAGAAAGTAAAGTTGTATCTACTAACCATGGAAGATGTGCAAAGGAATCTGGTCTAGAAAGCCAGAAGGATGAAACAGAAGACACTATGGTAACTGATTTTCATGCTAGATGGGATGAAGAATTTTGGGTAATTGATAGCGGATGTTCAAATTATATGACTGGAGATAAGAGTAAGTTTACTAAACTTGAGAACTATGATTGGGGAATAGTTATGTTTGGAGATGACTCTAATACTAAGATTGTTCGTAAAGGAACAATTAGCTTTAATGGAAAACATAATATTGACGATGTTTATTATGTAAAGGGCTTAAGGCATAATCTCTTAAGTGTTGGACAAATGTGTAGTAAAGGTTTTAATCTTGTGTTTCAAGATAACACTTGTGAAATCAGAAAAGGATCCAGAACTATGGTAGTAGCTGGAAGAAGAACTCATGGAAACATCTATCAACTTAAGGGTGGTGATGTTCAGTGTTTTTTTTCTTAGATTAATGAGAGTTGGCTTTGGCACCGAAGGATGGGACATGTGAATTTTGACAATCAAATCTAGGGAATTTGTTGTAGATCTTCCTAGAATCATAAAGCCTTCAAATTCAATTTGCAGAAGTTAACAAATGGGAAAGCAAAAAAGAAATGGTTTTAAAGGAAAGGATAGATCATCTACCAAAATTCTATAATTAATCCATATAGAACTATGTGGTCCTACAAGAATAGGAAGCCTAAATGGTGATATGTACTTTATTCTCCTAATTGATGATTACTCTATGATGACATGGGTTACATTTGTTAGAGAAAAGGCTCAAGCTCTTGATAGATTCAAAGAGTTTAAGGCAAGAGTAGAAAATGAGGAAAACCTAGAAATCAAATGCTTGAGGTCTGATAGAGGTGGAGAATTTACATCTGGTGAGTTCAATGCATTATGTGAAGAGCATGACATAAAAAACCATTATTTTTCCCCTAGAACCCCTGAATAGAATGGAGTTGTGGAAAGAAAGAACCAGACTATTGAATAGTAAGTAGATGTAAGTTGAGTAAGAATGATGAATCTGCTAAATTTGATCAGAGCATGTACAAATCCATGATTGGTTGAATATTGTATCTTACTGCTACTAGACCTAATATCATGCATGCAATATGTTTAGTTGAAAGATTTCAAGTAGAAACTAAGGAAACACATATAATAGATGTGAAGAGGATATTCAAATATCTTAAAGGAACTCTATATTATGGGCTATGGTTTCCAAAGGATAATGATTTCACATTTAATGCCTACACTCATGTAGATTGGGTTGGTTGTATAGATGACTGAAAGAGTGAAAGTGGTGGTGCATTCTTCCTTGGAGGAAGATTAGTTTCATGGTTGAGCAAGAAACATGATTCAGTTTCTTTATCCACTATAGAAGCAGAGTATATTGCAGCAACATCCTATTGTACACAGGTACTTTCGATGAATCAAACCTTCATCGATATAGGTGTGGTAAGTAATGAATATATCTTGATATTTTGTGACAATACAAGTGCTATAAAAATTTCAAAGAATCCAGTGATGCATTCCAGAACAAAGAACATATCTATCAAGTATCACTTCTTGAGGAAGAAGGTATTGAAGAATAAAGTTAGACTTGAATATGTACCTACCAAAGAACAAGTTGCAGACATATTCACTAAGGCCCTTCTGAAGGATACTTTTGAGAATCTCAGAGGGAAGTTAGGGGATATTTCCCATCCTTCTTTGAACTAAGTGCACATGGAGGTGCATCAATGTAGTTGATTCACATACTCTTTTGTTCTGGATTGATGATTGAGGTCTACTCCTCAGGGGGAGTAGAGAAGTGCATTGCTGCAGTATGCGATGTGGGTGTATTCCTTAGGGGGAATAAACAAAGCTTTATATGGAAAGAATTTCCTTTTCCATTGATGTCAAAGGGGGAGAGAGAATCATGTGAAAATTTTATGCTTGGTAGGTTGTTGCTTCTGAAAATCATGTATGTTGTCTTTGATGGATTTCCACATCATGTTTTGCCATCAATGACAAAGGGGGAGATTGTTGCAAGTTTGGATGTGTTTGATGGTGTTGTCATTGATGTCAACACAGTTTAGGATTGAGTACAGATTATATTTATATAGATGAGATACTATAGAAGTGCATAGAGTACATGGAGCTATATTTATGAAGTTGTAGTTGTGTTTTCGCCAAGTTCTTTTGAGAAAATTTGATAAATAATGAAAGAAGTGTTGAACTTTGTTCTGAGTGTGCTCCATTATTGTACTCTGAATTTCTCCTGTGTTGATCCTATACTAGTGTGCATTTTTAAGTATGTTCATAAGCTTCAATGGATCATATATCCCAAGTTTTAGCTTATGGGTCGATGGAGAGTAGAAGATGTGTTCAGCGGTGTCTAAACTAGTTTCACAGAACTATCTATTTGTCGACTAGGAGAAATGTTTTGGCTCTGCAGTCATATAATAATTAGTTTTAGATCTTGTAGATCTAGGAGATGATTCTTTCTGATGGTTTGTTGGAGTGTGTTGAGTGATCCACATGAGATTATCTTGCTAGAGATGTGTGTACTTCAAAGATCATTGGTGTTTTCATTAGGTCTGGATAACTTGGTGTTTGCATGTTACATTAGGTTTATGCATAAACTTAAGAAAGCTTGTGCTTGATCCAAGATGTTGTTTGGGTCCTAAATTAAATATGTAATTGGTACTCTCTCATTCTTATCCAGCACGAGAATGTTGAGTAGTTGAGCTAGTTTGAATTTGTAAATAAAATTGTATAGTCGACCTTGGTGAATGTTTCTAAGGTTGAAGATGGTATAAAAGAAAATCGAGTTGTGGAAAATTTCATATCCATCATCCACGAATCGAGTGAGTGAAGTGTGTGAACAAGTGTGAAAAGAAGATAGTAGAATAGTGAATATAGGTAATAGCTCTTTAAGGTGTTAGATTCCTAGAAGCAGTGAGTTGATGGAATGTACAATGTTTTAATCAAGTTTTGAATATGTGGAACCCTAGTGGTGGATCATCAATTATCTTTTTTATTCTTCTATAGGCAGTGAGCCTCCTTTCTTGATAGTTAGTCCTTTGAAGGTAGTGAGCCCTTCAATCTGGGCAGTGAGCCTTTTGTATCTAGGTAGTGAGCCCTCTAGCAACAAGCCTTTGTATCTAGTATTGCATTACTTCTATATTGTGAGTTAATCCTCACCTTGGTTTTTCCCTCATTGGGTTTTCCACATAAATATGGTGTCTCTGGTGTTTTCTTTCTGTCATTTTCATTTCATGTTTACACTTAATAACACATTGAGGTTAAGGTGAAAATATTAGGTTTCTAAGTAAAGTGATTTGATACAACTGATTCACCCCCCCTCTTAGTTGTCTTGCGCATTTCAACAAGGATCAACATTTCTTATTTTTTCAGGAGCCAACCTACTCCAAAGTCAGTTGGCTCCCATTAGCAATATCCCTTCTAGTATTTTTCTATTTGGTAGTTTTAGAAAATTACCTTGCAAGGTGATCCCACAACAATGGGTTATAGTTTTTGGCCAAACTTGACATTGAAATCAATATTTTTCACTAGATCTTCACTTTCTTACACCTATAGCAACTAAACCATTAAGAATTTCAAGATGAATCAAACTAGTGGTTTGTAAGATTTTGTGTGTAGACTCTAATTATATTTTCTTAAAAAAATTGTGAATCCTTTTATGTAATTTTTATTAACTTATTTTTTCTAATAAACAACATTTTTAAAAAGTGATGTTTACTTTGGATCACATAACTTTTTTTTATAGAAAGGATTCAATTCTAATTTTTAGAATACAGATTTGTCACACCAATATATAGTGCATGGATATTTTTTCATAATATTTGGTTTCATATTTTTTTTAAATTAATTTTTAGAGTCAGAGTAATTTTAATTTGGACAGAGGTTTACTTCATCCTGCATAACTTTTTTTGTATGCATTTGAATTAAATTATTCCTTTTTTGTTGGAATAAGGACATCAATACCTAGTGCACATGTATTTTTTAGAAAAAAAAATTCTCTATTTTCCTATTTTTTCTATGTATCAAATAAAGAACTTGATATTCATTTGAAAAACCTACATTCACAAGAAATAAAAAATAAACATAATAATCAAATTAAATATATTTAAAATTATACTTTTTGGGAAGCTTATAATAAGGGACACATACTTTCAATACATAAATTTTAAATGAATTCATTTGATCACCCAAAAGGTAAATCAAGTGGTTTATTATTATCATTTTGATAGGTATAGAGGAGACTCCATTATAGGTATGATTTCAAACTAACGAGATTCTATCCAAGGGGATTTGATCTCAGAGGGTTTGATTAAATACTCTTTAGTTAAAATCATTTAAATGGAACCTTCAAAGTCTTAAATCATTATATTTTCCAAAAATATTCGAGTTTAGGAAAAATCTCGATGTCCTAGAAAGTGTAACCCATTATTGTGGTACAATCCCCTACCAATTTTAGAACTATTCCAACCAACAATTGACTTCCTTAGACCCAGTAGCCTAAACAAACCTAAAAAACCTTCCAAAACTAGGGTGGATTCCCCCATAGGTGAGGCCATTAGCACCACCAAATCCGGATTTGGAGGAGCCACATAAGGGATAACCAAGATCGGGAAAGACACGATAAGGGATAAAAACTTCGGTCTGACTTTGTCAAGCATAGGGTCAATGACTAACAAAGGGGAGTCAGTAGGGAAACACTATTCAATACTCCAAGATCAGGAGGGAAGTAGGGAGAGGAGATCTGATAGGGATAGGGTTCACTCCAAGGCCTCAAGAACCATGGAGGAGGGTAGAATAGGCAATAAGTGGTGTTTAGAGAAACCAAACTCACCAAGTAGAGCATGGTTTAGAGAAGAAACCTTTGGACTAGTGGGAAAGGCCAACGCCGACACCAATTTGGGAGGAAAGGCCAAAGAGTTCCTCCTTTCAATTCAATGGGACTAGGGAGACACATTCTTGCCCTTTTCTAGGGGGTTGAGACCTTAGGCACTCTTTTAGGACATACATTGCAGAGATGACCAAAAGAAGAGTAAAGTTGATAAAAGAGAGAAAAATTTCATATTCAATGCCTTGAGACCACTTACCAAGCTTGGACTTCAGAATGAAAAAGTACAAAACCACTTTGTTGGGTTGAATACTCACATAGAGGTGATCAAATCCCAACTTGGACCATTCCTTATGTTGGTAAATCTTCCTCAACTTTTTGGCTTGATATTCCTTTTGCACTTGGCATTTTCTCCACGTAACTGGCCTTTACCGACTTACCACAAGGTGCTCGTTCTAGTTGTGCGGTAGTGTGGTGAGCGACAGGTTGGTGGAGTGAAGGCCTACCTCCTTACCAAGGGGTCACTGTCTCGAGGTGGAGGTAGTGCAGTGAGTGGCAGAGATGTGGCGAGATGGTGGGTGACAGTTTATCGCCCTACCGCGAGTCAAGTGAAGTCTCACCGCAGTGCCTGCGGTAAGCTGCTAGCGGTCGGTGGTGACTGTTACTACCCCACCGTAGGTAGTAAGAATGTTCACTGTGGTGGTTGCAGTGAGACCGCTGGCAGTCTTCCAGAGTGATCACCACCCTACCGCGGGGTGGCCTAGCAGCCTTTGCGATAGCGCAGTGAGACCGCTGACAGTCTGGTTGGCGATTACCTCCACACCATAGGAAGGCATGAAAGGTTCAATGGTAATGCGGTTGGTGGCTTGGTTGTCAACATAGGCAGTTACCGCCATACCCTAGGCGGTCAACCTGAGCTCGGCTGTAGCATAGTTGGAGGTCGAGGTCGAGTCGATACAGGCTTACCACCATACCATGGCTGGTGAAGACGAGCTCGACAGTGATGTTGTACAAGTTAGAGAGAGCCCGAAGCTCGGTTGACCAAGCTTGACTAAGGTGGACCGAATGTCAGAAGCAATGAATGAATGGAGGGGTGACATGTTGCAAGAAGTTTAGATTTGATTGGTCAAAGCCTTAATTTCTGATTATGATGGGCTCCATTGTTAAATGGAGGTTGACGGACATGTCTGAAACTAGTTTTAATGTTGTGTGGCTTGATGCATCTATAGGAGTGGTGCACGTTATCAGAGATTGATGAATGCTTGAAGGTAGGAAAATAAATTATCCCGATGACTGTTGAATGCTAGGATGGGCAGAATAGGTTGGCACACGGTAAGAGATTATATGTAATCTCGTGTACAGTTAGCTAGAATGATGAGTGAAGAGAGAGAGGCTAAGAGTGTTCGAGCAGTCTTTACTGTGAACAGTTAGTCTCTCAGAGTTGAGATGATGTGAACCTGATATGCCTAGAGACTCGGTTGGCCGTGAGACTGGCTAAGAGAGTCAGCTGTGGACCTAAAGTGAATTTGCACAGTATGTCATGTGAAGACATTGTAATTATGTTGCTTTCCTTCTCTAGATGGACAAGATGTAATCTCCTAAAGAGCATAGCTCTATGTTTGTATTATAGCCAATTTTTGTTACTGAATAATACAAGTGAACTAAGTGTTTTGGAGGGTGGGGTTTTTTACCTAAAAAGGTTTTCCCCATGTAAATCTGTGTGTCCATATGTTTGTCTTTCATGGTTGTCTGATTCTGTATTCTGAATTTTCGCTTGTGTTGAATCTGCTCTTATGTCAAGCATTTACTTTACTCAGAGGATCAATGGGGATTTATTGGGCATGTTTCTACTTTATGGCATAGTTGTTTGTGTCTTTGAATGGATAAAAATGAAAATCACTAAGGCATTATTGTCTTAGATTTCCGTTCTATGTTGACAGACCCTTCCTGTATCCCCAACACCTTAGTCACATATTATAAAGAGAGGAAGTTACCAAAAGAGTTGGCGACACCAGCAATAATCTCCTCATCCCAAAACTCTAAAGGAAGCCACGAGAGTTGAACCCAGGTAAGAG
>CM021109.1:210481433-210519685 GCA_007115665.2 Sequoiadendron giganteum
GGCAGCCAAGTTCCATAGTTGTAATCACATAATTTAATGGAATGGCCTCATCCCGATCACACTCCACCCTAGGCACTACCACATGCAAAGTTCAAGAGCCATCCCCATCTATTGAGATCTTGGAGAATTTTCTGGCCTTCTTCTTTGTTGGAGGTGCACTGATCCTTTGCAACAACTCTTCCATCTTAGCTGCGGGATCAGTCTCATCCACAGGATCATGTCTCATCCTATCGCTTAGCCATTCTGGCAACTCTTGCCGCATATCTGAGATAATGAAAGCCTACTTGACCTCAGCCTCAACCTCATGAGCTTCCTCCTTGCCTTTGTTTCGACGAGGTTCATCATCATCTATAGGCTCAGTATCTCTTGAGCTCTGGGCATCCTGATTAGAAGTAGCATCATCCTCAAGAGCTGCCTCAATTTCCTACTGAAATTGGGTATTAGTGGTTGTCCCCTCATCTGTTTCCTAATGATTTTCTTCCCTAGGCATGTTGATGCTTTGGACCACTAATTCTCTATGAGGTGGCTAACTTGCCCCTTGTGTTGCCTACTCTACATTCAATCCTTCCCTCTGATTAGCAACCAGTGATACTTCCTACATACTCGGAGAATTTGCCCGAGATGGTGTATGCACGGATTCCTCAATTCTCAGAGGCTCAGGTTGAAATAGCTCTTTTCCTCATGGCTTGGGAGCTTGATCAACCTGCCTTGTTTGTCTAGCTGTCGGTGATATGTGATCTCCCATTAAATTGTATGTGAGGGGAATTGATCTACCCTTAAGTTGGTTGACATGCCGCTCTACCCAACTCCGTGTGAATGTTAAGATTGGGATACAAAGTGTATCCAAGTCGATAATCTTCGGCTTTGACCAATCCAAGAGTGGTAATGACATATCCCTCACTATCTCATAATCAGTTTGTATAACATTTATATCCTCTTCAATTTGGTCTAGCACTGGGACAATCTCGCATTCCCTGATCATCCCCAACGGTATTCGAGAAAACATCCTCCTCCTAACCTCGATCTCATCCAATACACTTGCCCAAAAGTCTTCAATCTGTGCTTTGTGCCTGAACTCTTTGGATAATATCCATCTGATGCTTCTATGGGGATCGTAGTGTTGTTTGCTAGTATGCTAGGAGAGGTGGAAGAATTGGAGTTCATTTTCTGCCTCCCTTGCTACTTGTAGTGATGGACAAACCTCGTTAGAATTCCCCATGGTAATTAGGAATCCAAGTCACCCTTTCTTCTTCTTCTTTTGATTCTTATCATAGGAAATTATTGCCTAGATATCTCCAGAATCACCATTTTGTTTGCAGGATGCCAGGGCAATCTATACGGATAAGAGGAAAATCCTTGTAGCCTTATGTAGGTAAACTTCCGAAATTGGATAAACCAACATCTAAACATCTCAATCAGCTCTTGTGCCTCTCTAGATATTCTGTGGTGAGTCCTTTGCTCCAAGGTCCTCGTTATGTGCATGGTGAATGCATCATTGACCCTTTTGTAGTTGGTGGTGCTTGTCAAATGCAACTGCGGACAAGCCTCATGTATTTTGAACTGATGGGAGCCACACCCGATTGGTTCTTTATATGAAATTCCTCTTTACTTAGTCATTTGGGCTAGAATGTAGATAATGTAAGAGCTCATGTAGAATGTTTTTGTTCTCCTCAAACCACGGAGTTGCTCATGTATGTTGTCACTGATCATTAGTGTCGAGTCCATGTAATCCTGCCTTATAGCACCAAGTTGACATAATAAAACATCCAAGGTTCAAAGATGAATGCTTGGGGGCACCCTCCAACTTTGCTCAACATCATTATCAAGTCACAAAAATCTTGCCTCAAATATTCTGAAATTATCTGCTTGGGCAATTTTGTGTGAGTTGGCTTGGGCTTGTTCATCCACCTGGTATTTATCAAATCAGCACATCCATCAAACGTGGATGAGTACATCTTTTCATCCCTCTCCCTTGTTTTATAAATCATCTTCTCATGGACTGGAATTATAAATGCTTCCCCAATTGCCTCTGGTGTAAGGTTGGCCAATATCTTTCCATCTGGCGAAATGACAGTCCTCTGCTTTGTGTTGTAGTAGTTGGCACATTCCATGATCAGCTATGGACATCGGATGGCTAGAGGAAAACTGGCAGCTATGTAGAGTCAACTCCTTATGATGTTCTACAAAGTAACTGATGGGTGATGACCTCCAGTCCCCATTATTCTTCTCCTAAACGTCTCCAAGTTGAACGAGCCAATGTTTGTGTCACTCAGTTTGCCAAACCTTGAGGAAAATTTTGATTATGGCAGGAAGGATTTTCTCAATTTCTTAATCACTTCCTATCTTGATGTGTTTGCTCTCGTCAATTCAGTGTGGTTCCCTCTGGCTGCAACTCTTTTGCTTGATTCGACCATTCTGTAAGAAAAGGCAAGAGTCATTAGAAAACAAGATTTTATAAAATGATATAACACTTTGACGGTGCCAACAGATTTAAAAAAAAAAAAGGCTGCAACACTTTGTCACTTTCAGCTGCAAACCTCAACTGTGCCTGTTTACTTCAATGAGTTTAGAAGTTTCTCCTCTGGTTGTAGCAACACAATGCCAAATGCTGGGAAATGTCTACCTGCAACAATTTACTTTCAACAAATTTCAGACCTCTTCCTTGAAGTTTGTACTTCAGCCCCTTGACTCTTCACCTTGCAAAGTCACGCCTTCAACAACTACAATCATCTTTCTCAGTTTCATACTTCAATACTTCACTTCTTAGCAACTCAAGTTTCTTCACAAATTCGAATTTCTTAGCAACTTGAGAATTTTCTATCTCTGCAAACTCATACTTTTCAGCCTTAGAAGATGTCTTGCATCCAACAACCTGTGAGAGATATGAAAAGAACTTGAAACCTTATAGCCAGGTCGAATTCCAAGAGAGGCTAAACTTATCAAATTTTTGAATTCCATTTCCCCCTCTTGGCCAGTTGCAACACTTGTCATCCGGAGATCGGAATCCTGAAGTTCTAGAATCTTGAAATTTCATCACTCCTGCACAAGTCTGCTTCATCATATTTTCTTCTTTTAAAATATTAAATCAATCACCTCCATGAACAATTTCATTTCATCTGGCTAAGTCATTTTTTTCTGCTTCAGCAAAATTACTCCATTCATCTAGTTCAATTCTCAAGCAAAAACACTTCGTGAAGACATATTCTCCTCATTTTCCTTAGAGAAATTTCTTGAATTTTCCTTAGGAATTTATCAAAATAGGCACTGGGAAAAATTCCCTGTCAAAATGACATGAGTGAGGTGTGGAGCAAGTTCAAATCATCTCTGAATTGAAAACATTCAATACCCAAAAGAAAATTCCCTTTTGAACTCGTCGTTTTCATGTGTATCCAGATGAAGGGGTACATTTAATTTTTATTATTTTGAAAAAAAATAATAAAATTGCTAATGTTCATTCATTTTCACTTTGGGCATCTTCCACACCTACAATCCTTGATTTCTCTGCCTTGGCACTTCCTATGATTCTCCCAAAAAATTTCCTCTTGTCTGGCCCTCGACGCATTTCATCATGTTCTTGGAAATTTTAATACCACCTCTCACTTAGGCGTATTTTCATTTTTCCTTAGAAAAATGCCTTGGGAAATTTTATTAAATTAACTCACCTTTGTAGCCTTGGGTGCATTTTCTATGGGCTGGAGGAAATCTTACCTTAAGAGCGCATTTCATACATCACAGTTCCATTTTAATCCCTTAGGCATTTCCACGCCCAAGCTTCTTTTATCACATTTTTCATAAACAAGGGCACATTTCCTAGCATGAGAAAGAACTTTCATGCCTTAGCGCTTTTTACCTTTACCTTCTCCACGTTTTCCCTTGTGGCCACCTTGGGTGCATTTCCTATGGGGTGAAGGAACTTGAAGGCACATTTGAAGGGGTGGGGGGGAATTTTCCACGCCTTAGTGACTCTTCACCTACCCTGGGCGCATTTTGCCTAGGCTTCTTCCACTTTTTCCTTGAGGGTGCATTTGAGCATGAAAACTCCACTCTTGGGTGCATTTCTCCTAGCATGAAGGAATTTCCCATGCCTTAGTACATTTTGCTATGCCTTTACTTCTTGTGGGCGCATTTGACCCATGCTCAAGGAATTTTTAGGCTCATTTCTCCTAGCATGAAGGAATTTCCCATGCCTTAGTACATTTTTTGATGCCTTTACTTCTTGTGGGCGCACTTGACCCATGCTCAAGGAATTTTTGGGCGCATTTAGCCTAGGCTACTTCTATTCTTGGGTAAATATAGGGTAGTGTGAGGGAATTTCATGACTTAGAAAAATTTTAAACCTCTTCACCTCCCCTTTTACCTCTTGGGCGCATTTAGCTTGGTGTGAAGGACTTTCCTCAAGCCTTGGGCGCATTTCACCCTATGAGGAGGAATTTTAACACTTAGCAATTTTAGCAACTTTCTCCCATGCCTAGGTGCATTTCATGTGTCTTCATACTAGTTTCCATCCATAAATCTCCAATGCCCTAGCCACACCTTGGCCTTCTATTTTTAGCAAATCCAGAGAAGTGAGGAATTCCATGCATTTCGTTGTTCTAAGATGAAGCAGGCGTGGTTGTGCTTCCACTAACTTTGCCACCTTGTTTATACGCTCAGTCCACACTAGTATGCTATTTTTAGCCATTTTCTATTTTTAGCAAACCCTAAAATTGATCAACCTTTCTAGCTCCATTTGACCTAAAATTTGCAAGATACTGATCATGGTGGTGTGCTTCGTTTTGACAACTTTGCATTTCATTCCCTCTATTTTTAGGCATAGTAGTGGAAACCCTAATCTGACTTGCATGTGTCTTGAACTGCTTCCATTTGACTTGGTTTCTGTTGCCTGTCATTCTGTTTGTTGGACTGAAGTGTTGGGTAGCTGCTAGAGTGAGACTGCTATTTATAGTAAGTGTCTGAAAAGTGATCAATCTAATGTCAGATGAGTTTGCATGTCACAGTGCCCGTGGGATCTCAAAAAACCCAAATAAACCTAGAAAACTGGTCAACATGTGGGCACTAGTTAAAAATAGTAAGTCCTTGAGAACTGATCCATTTTGCTCGCTAGTCACATCACTGCGAAGCTCTCACAAAACCCATAACAAATATTTGGACATGCACTGAAAATCTCTGCATGCAGACCCTAAAAATAGCCTCTCAAGGCTATACCGTTGAAAGTCACCATCCCGATTTACATGTTACACCATTGCGAATGTCTTGAAAAACCCAGATCGATCCTCCAATCATGTATTGGAAAATCATATGTTTAAACCTTGAAAATGGCCTCTGGAGGATGAACTGCTTTAAATAGCCAGTTGTCTGAATCTATTCAAATTTCATGTGTAGGCACCTTGAAGTTGCCTAGATGTGCTGAAGTAGTTAGAATCCTGAAATCCTGAGGAAAAGGCCTCCATATTAGGTACTTACTAAAAATAGTAAGTTGTCAGATTTTAGTAAGATTTCAGTGGGATCCTGTCTTGAGTCTTCTAAACGTACTACTGCACTCAGATTTCACCTTGAGAACTTTATTTGACCTTAAAACAAGCCTGAAGGATAGAGACCCTAATTTCACAGACTTAGCTAACATTTCAATCTAAGTCAAATGATGGGACATCCCAAAAGGACAAAGACCAGAGAGAGAGAACCAATGCCAAAAGACCAGAATGGAGCAAAAATTAGGGGGTCCCCATCTTGGATGGGGTAATGTGTGAAAAGGTCACAACATCTGGCGACTCCACGGGAAAGTGTTGAAAAACACTTTAAGATTGAACCTTGGCCAGTTCCCTCTAACCATCATACAGAAAGGATACTTACTCAAAAGGGGAGAAGAATCTGATATTGGATCAAAACACCTTCATCCGAGATCTTCTGAACATATGCGTTTATCTTACCTCTAAACAATCTTGACTCCTGAGATTAACCACGACAAGTTGTATAAGTGTCGTAACTTCAAAAGCATCCTAGACATTGCCTCACTTCCAGTCAGACGTCCATAGCCCCAACGAGGTTGTCACTACAGTTCTCACGAATATTGCTCCATTGTCGGTTAGGTGTCTATAGCCTCGGTGGAGTTATCCATATATTCCCAAACCAATATTCAAAGTATGATATTTCTTTCATTGTTCTTTCTTGTGATATTTCTCTTTTAGCATATTTTCTTCTTTTCTCTTGATTTTCCATCAATTCCATAATTGGTTGGCAAGCAATGAAGCTACCAATGGGTTTGAGAATTGTAGTGGCATTGAAGCAAGATGTAAAATTTTCACTTGCTGTAACCTCTCCCAAGAAATCAAAATGACTCAAAGTAGCTCATTGAGCCGATAGGACACTACAATCTCAGACTCATGTGTTAAGACACAATAACTGATTAATCTTCCAAGTTGAGTTTATATGAAACCAGATGATGATAAGAGGAAAACAGTCGTGGAATTATATCTTTTGCACAAATCTATAAGAACCGATGGAAGTAGACCAAACTGTGAAATGAAAGACATCATCACCCCTCGCAATAGGAAACCCAAAACTCATGCCCATTCCAAACCCAAACCAAAACCACTCGAGTGGAAAAATCAAGGGAAGAAACACCAAAACCAAAAACCCAAAGGGCAACAAACCAAAAGGGAAAGCGGGAAACAAAACAACCTAATCTAACTATGTACAAAGCAGGACCCAGGAGGGAACCTATGCTTGGAAATAATGCTTGAGGAACCGCCCTTTGACTGGGAATGGGATATCCTCTCCTATTAATGCTTTCAATTTGAATGCATTATCTCCTAGGATCTTAGAAGTCTGATATGGGCCTAGCCATAATTTATCGAACTTGTCGTGATCACCTTTTCTTTCATGGGCCTTGTCCCAACATAAAACTAAATCTGAAATCCTGAAGGCCTTGATCTTGGCCTACTTATCAAACCACCTCTTTATGACTCCTTGATGTTTAGCCAGATTTTCCAATGCTTCATCTCTTTTCTCCTCCAAATGCATCAATTGGGACAACCTAACTTGAACTCGGTCCTCTCCTTCCAGATATTCATGAATAAACTGAAGAGTAGGGATCCTTAACTGAACTAGGAAGATGGGGTCTTTCCCATATACCAAGTGATAGGGAGATGTTCCCAAAGAATTCTTCATTCTGGTTTTGTCTGCCCACAAAGCAAACCTCAACTGCATATGCCAATCTTTGGGGTTCTTATCCAGCATTTTCTTAATAACATTCAGCAAATTCTTATTCATGGACTCTGCAAGTCCATTTCCCTGTGCATAGTAATTGGATGAGAATTTTAACGCAGTCCCATACTCAAATGCATAATTTGAAAACTTCAACAATGAAAAGGCGGGGCCATTGTCACATACCAATGCATGAGGACATCCAAATCTTGTAATAATATTTTCCTCAAGGAACTTAATGACCACATATGTTGTGCAAAGCTTGAGAGCTTGAGCCTCTGTCCATCTGGTGCAATAATCTGTAGTTGTTAAAATGTACCTGTGTTGTGTCGAGGAAGGTGGATTAATCATTCCGATAAAATCCAATCCCCATTTTGCAAACGGCCTAACTTCAATCACTGGCTACAAGGGCATAGCCGAATTCTTCTCTTTGTATGCAGCTGTTTGACAAATGTGGCAAGTCTTTACATGTTCATAAGAATTTTTAAAAAGTGTGGGCCAGTAATATCCAACCCTTGAGATTTGATGAGCTGTGGCCAAACCACCTCCGTGACCTATTCCAAATTTCTCATGGAAGTGTTCCATCAGCTGCTTAGCTTCTCTTTTCCCTACACATCTCAAATAAATTCCTTCGTGATTTCTTCTATAGAGTACTAATCCTTGCAGCATAAACCTTTGGCTCTTCATTCATAAATCTCTTCATTGCACTAGATTCAAATGTAAAGGACACTTGTGATTCAGTAGGTAGTAGACAGTTTCATCATACCATTCTCCTGGAGACACTTCTTCTAGCACATATGTTTGTTGCACCAATCCAGGTCCTACCATTGCAATTGTTTGTGCCAAAGCTTGTCCTCAAACCAACTTCATAGGCTACATTTCCATGTCGTATTCTTGCAAAGTGGTGACCCACTTGCCTCTTCTTTCTCCTAGTTCATTTTGCATTAGTAAGGTCTTCACCGTGGCATCTGGAACTATTGCATAGACTTTGCTCCTCAGGATGTAGTGCCTGAATTTCTTAACTACTTTCACTAGAGCATAAGCCCACTTCTCCACATTAGTGTATCTTAATTCTGCTTCTTTCAATGGTGCACTCATAAAGGCAATTGGATGTTCATCCTTTTCCTCTATCCTCTGGGTTAATACTGTTGCACAGGTGTGCTTTGAAGCAAAAGAGTATAGATAAAATGACTTTGAATAATTTGGACAGACTAGTACTGGGGCATCCACTATCACTTTCTTGATTTCCTCAAATGATTTCCTTGTTTGATGGGTCCATTCTATCTTCGTATCTTTCTTTAACATCTCATTCAATGGTCTGACGATCTTAGCGAACCCAGTTATAAACTTTCTTACAAAATTAATCTTTCCAAAGAATGACCTCAACTCTTTCTGACTCCCTGGCATGCCGATCTTTGAGATCGCTTCGATGAGGTCTGGGTCAATTGATATGCCCTGTTCTGAGAGGATATGTCCTAAAAATCTTCCTTCAGTAGCCCCAAACACACACTTCTTTGAATTGAGAGAAATGCCAAACCTTCTGCATCTCTAGAAGATCTTCCTCAAATCTTCAACATGATCTTCTCTCTTCTTGGAAAATACAGTCAAGTCATCCATATATATAATAATGCATTTTTCAACTAAATCTCAAAAAGCGATGTCCATGGCCTGCTGAAATGTGGCTCCAGCATTGATTAAGCCAAAAGGCATCCTTCTGCAGGCAAAAGTTCCCCACTTGGTGGTGAAGGCTATTTTTAGTCTATTTGTTTCTTCAACCATCACCTAGTTGTATCCTGAATAGCCATCCAAGAAGGACATCATTTGAGAACCATTCATAATTTGTAACACCTCATCCAACGAGGGCAAGGGATAGTTATCTTTCTCAGACGCTCTGTTTAGATTGCGGAAGTCAACACACAACCTTATCTCAGCATTCTTCTTCCTGACGGGTACCAGATTGGCGACCCACATTGAGTGCCTTATTGGAAAGATTATTTTGGCTGAAAGGAGCTTCTTAACCTCCTAATATATCAATGGTTCTAGTAGTGGGTTCACCGGCCTCTGCCTTTGTCTGAATGGTTTATTTCCTGGCTTCAACGGGATTGTGTGCATGATCAAGGAGGTGTCATAGGTCTTCAAGTTCTCGTAGCCCCAGGCTACTACATCAGAGAACAATCTCAATGCTTGCACTATTCCTTCCCTTTCTCTTGGGGTACAAACCTTACCCACAAATACATTCTTTACTCGCTCATCAGTTCCCAGGTTGACTATCTCGTATCCATTTCCTTGAGCGCCCTGATTTCTACTCAGTTTATCAAGATCAAAAAGCCTCTCTAGTTCAACCATTCCTCTGGGAATGATGTTTGTCTTCAAATTTAATATCCCTTTGGTGTCGAATTTTGCTTCCTCAGTTTCTTCTTCATCTATAATTTCTGCTTCGAACACTCTGGAGCTAGTTAAGAATTCCAAAATTTGTTTATCGTCATCGAACACCTAGAAATTCTTTCAATCAAGTTCCAGACCCTGTACCGGTAGCGACCCAATCTTTTGTCGTGACAAGTGTATTGCTTTCTTACCTAGGAGACTACTATGTCTGAATCCCCAATGGCATGCACAATTTTGGCACCCTTCTCTATTGCCAGGATTAATCCATGAATCAAAGATTCATATTTAGTAACATTGTTGGTGCAAGAGAACTAGAGCCTATAAGCACCTAGATATGCTTCTCCCTTAGGGCTAATAAGTTCAAACCCCATTCCATTCCCTTTCTTAGATTTCGACCCATCAAATCTCAGAGTCCATACTTGATCTCCAATGTGACTACTATGGGTATTGGGATCATCCTTTTCCACTGTGGGCTCTACTTTCTCACTTTCTATCCACTCCTTTATCAGGGAGCCTTTTCTCTCATTTACTTCTTCCAATTCTTCTACCAAAGAGACTTGTGAAACTCTTTTTGAAACCTGCTCTATGGCCATTTTGCACATGGCGCATGTAAATTCCGGATGGAATGCCTCATGGATCCTACACCAATTGGGCATTAGCATACTGCTGATGGAAGCATTCTTCCTTGATTCTATTCTTTACCTGACATTCTTTAGCACAAAATTTCTAAAATTTCAAACATCCCCTCACTCTCGCCCGAGTCATCTTCAATCAATACTTCGATAGAGGAGGATGTGCCTTCCGAGGGTTTCTCCTCAATCACGCTCTGCAACATGAGGACCTCTTGCTTGACTAGCTTGTAAGAGCCTAGATCAGCTTCTGTAAACAATACTTCATTGTTATCACCATACTCAGTGATCATCAACCTAAGTCGTGGTGTACTCTCCACTCTTATTTGATTAGGGATTCCTCTCCAAGGCAACCACATGTGAGAAAAGTCAGTGGCGGTATATCCGTTCAACTTCTGGGACTAATCTCTACTGAGCAGCATGCCATATCCATCTAGTATATCTACAAAGGAGATATCAATATGGCTCTGGATTCTACGATCCGCAGCTAGCTACATGTGAATGTCGTTTAGTTTCCCAACAATAGGAACTTCAGTTTTATCTAATTGAGTCACCTTGTTAGTGTGGAGTGGGATTAGGCCTAACCTTTCACATACCTTTAAAGGCATGACGTTGCTCAAAGCTCCAGAATCAATGAAATAGTTGTGTAGCATTTTTCTGAATATTCTGACTGAAATTCAGAATGGGGCCGGTTCATCTTTCCCCTAATAAAACACTACTGGTTTTCTCCTTTCATCTACTACATCATTTCTCTTTTCATTTTCTCTGTCCGGCTGAACTTGTCTACTTTGAGTCTCATCTCATGTATTCTGTTTAAGCTCATCAGGCTGAGAACCTCTCTCAGTTTTGGTCTTTCCAGGAGTGCCTGAAGAATTTAATACCATGCCCTCAAAGTTCTAAGGCTGTTGTTGTGCCTCCCAAGAATTATAGGATGTTTGTGGCACATTTTGCACCACGTTTTTTTTTCTATGTAGGACAGGACTGCATGACAATCTGGGGATTTCTTGGCACATTGGGTACCTCTTATGACGTGCTTCTTGTGGAGGGATTTTCAGTCAATGTCCCTAGAAGAGTGTCTCTTAATTCCTGAACCTTCATCAACTCATAAAGTGGTAGACTAACTTTCATCTTCTTGAATTCCTCCAACACGTAGGTGCTAAGCTTCTTTATGTCTTCTCTAGGAGAATTCCCCTTTTGTCCCCATTCAGTTTGGTAAATAGGTTGCTGAGGCATTTGTGGTCCATTTGATCTTGCTTGTGTGGGACCCTATTGTCTGTACTCGGGAGAGTCTTTTGGTGCAACTGGCATGTTGCTCACATTAGGATGCAGAGGTGTGGTAAAGTTATTCGGGGGTATTGACGAGGTCAACGGCTCATGTTGAGGGTAACCTCTTTGATACACTTTAGGGGGTCCACCTCCAATGGTCTGGAAAGCTTGTACTTCTCTAACTCCTTCCACCAAGACACTGTTGTTAAGATACGGGAAACTGTAACCGTCTCTGCTTAGGGGTTCATCCAATGATGCATATGTAGCATGGGCCTCTGAAGGCACTTGAGCTTCTAGCATCCCCATGGGACCATTTGCTGAAGCGGGCATAAATTTATTATTGACCAGCAGTGGTGTATAACTCTGGAATTCAAGTGATAACTTGAAATCTTCTAAGATCAAGGCCTAATCATATCGGGGTGCTGGAACTATTTCGTACCCCATAACTGGAGGATTCTCCACAGCTTCTGTATTCTTCACTTCCCCTCTAAAGATGTCAGCAGCTACCTGGAACTCAAGGCATTGTAACTCAGAGTGATGACTATTATTATGCAATCTACACCATCCTGACAAGGCGGCCTCTACCAAGTATACTCTATCTGTAGGACGGTTCTTAGGAGGTGGCGGGTTATCCAATGGTGAAGGGACACCTCCATTATTGGGCCCTATATTCCAGGATCTCTTCTGGAATCCCTGATTATTGTTTCTATACCCATGGTTGTTCTCATGATTGTATCCCTGATGGGTATCTTGATGGTGACTTGGAGGATTATTGGAATATCCTCGGTTAGCACCTTGATGTGCATGATTATTATGTTGCATGGCTTGTATCTAATTATTTTGATTCTTGAGGTATGTTACCTCAGTTGACAGCTTCTTTACCTGTTCCACCAGCTCCTTTATTTCCTCTCTTTCCTCTTGAGTCTTTGTCGGTGGCACTGTGTTTTGTAGATAAATAGGCTACGTTGTCAGTGCTTGACACAAGGGTGCTCGAGGATGGAGGACTAACTAATTGGATGGCGTGGATGCCTGGTAAGTTGGTTGTGGAACTGGATTCAACGCTAGAACTTGGTGATTCCAGGTTTGTATTTGACCGCTTATAGAACTCAAGCTAGTGTATAATGAGGGACCAATTGTATTTTTTCCCATGTTTTGACTCACTTTGATTGCTTTAGCATAAGCTAAGTTCATATTTGTTGGTGCGGGGTGAGCTTCTCTCATGAACATTGTAGTTAAGGGATCCAAGGTAGCATAGTAATTCTCTCGAGCATCCGTGATGGTGTAAGGAGTGCCCAGCCTTGTGAGAGCCTTTTGAAATCTATTGTTAAACACATGAATAGGCTCTTTTTCTTGTCTCCTTACTTCTATAAACTATCTAAACAGTTCTGCAAGAGTGATAGGAATGCCAAAATTTCCAATGAAGGTCGTCTTCATCTGCTCCCATGTTCTGATAGAACCGACTGGAAAATGTATGAACCAATAATGGGCCTCTTCCCCCAAGGAGTATGGGAATAGCCTGCATGCTACATCCCCATATGCAATCTGTCTATTGCGTAGGTGGTCTTCAAACATCTTGATGTGATCCTCGGTAGTGCGTTTCACATCATGGACATGGAACTTGGAGCAGAAAACTCTCTGGATTTTTCAGCGTTGTGATAGTCGAAAAACTCCAACAGGGACGGGTTGGTGACAAACCAAGTAGCACCATTTGCAGCTGGCTGAGCCATTGCTTGTCTTCACTGATATATAGTTGCTTGAGCTGGTTGCTACTGAACAACAACTAGTGTAACTTGAATTGGTTCCTGTTGTTGAATAGCTACTGGCGTGATATGTTGTGTTGGTCCTTGTTGGGCAATCCTTGAAATGCTAGGCGGAGTTCTGAATAAACTTGAGACTTCTTCACCACTTACTTCTTCCTCACTTGATTGAACTTATTCGTTTGATAAAATATCCTCACTTGAGGGAGCCTCTCCATCTGATCAAGTACCCTTCTTCTTCCTTGTTCTGGTGGGTCATTCTATTTCTACAAGTTCTTTGGATGAACTAAGTGCAGATCTCAAAATTCTCTTCAACCTATCCGGCGAGAATGAACTGATGCGATCCAAGATGAAGCTACTTCTTTTACTAGTGACACAGGGGAGCAAGTGGCTGTCTTTGATTCAGAAAATCTCTTTCAATAGCGACATGGATTTTGATAGCCTTTTCTTCTTCTTCTTCCAACACAAAGCTTGTTCGCATGTACTCAGCTGCACTTCTCTTCGTCCTCCACATGAGATTGTTTAGCCCCGAAAGGATGTCTTCCTGATCGTCATTGAATCCCAGATTTCACTGAAACATCGGATATATCTCTCTATGAGGTAGCACCATCTTGGTACATTATATTTTTATAATTCCTTTTTGCTTTACTATAAAAAATAGCCCTCCTTCTAGCACCAATTGTGTTGATGGGTATTTTATTACCACACCAATATAGAATAAAATGTCCAATGGTCCCTATATTCTCTCTTGATCAAAGTATTCTACATGCTAAGATTGCGTGAAAGTTCATGCGTTCAACTCCAAGGTTCCTCTTATTTTGAATAGACTCAGTTGGTTGATGTGAATATGTTGGGTATTCCAAGGGGACCTATGTAATTGTTTGACTTCGTGAAGCAGATGAAAGATTTGACTGTGATGCTCTGATTCCTAAACTAACCTGGAAATGCTGAATTTAAAAGGATAAGGGGGGTAGGGATTCTATAATCTATTTCTAAAGGATGGAATGCGAGGGCCGACTTTGACAATCTTCAAACCAGACTTTGTTTCGCCTCCCCTTTGGACAACTCTGACAAAGTTGGTGCAATATTTAAAGGATGAGTAAGATATTCAAATTATGGTTCAACATGCGCACCCCATCACAACGATGCAAGTGAACACACGAATCACAACCAAATTTAGGCACTGGTATTCCAGTTGACCACGCAAGGTAGACTTACCATCATTAAGCCTGATAGTGGTATGGATAAAGGAAGACTTGTCCAAACCAAAGGCCACACTCCATAATTAACAACTACTTGCATAAAACAAAGTCTACTTTACTCTAATCTACTTTAATTGGAAAGACGAAAAAAGTCTTGTCAACTGCTCACAACGAAAGAAAGAATCACCAATCAATGAAAATATTTATATTATGAGAGTCTTACACAACAACCTTTTACAAAATCCTTCAAAGGGAAAGCTTTTCTTTCCTTTTCAAACTAAGCTAACTCCTAGCTCTACTCTCTAACTTCTATCTCCAATTTTGTCTAGCTCTGGTCTATCTCTATTCTATGTCTAATAATTACAAATGAGGGGGGATACCCCTTTTATATCGAGCCCAGTCTAGTGGATGGATTAGATTCAAATACAATGGAAGGCCTAGATTGAGCCACCTAAGCCCTGATTAAGGTTCTAGCCCTAAAAACCGCCACTGAGAGGAGTGGGGCAATGAATGCACTAGAGATTCTCCACTACTCATTAGGAACCACTACCTGCAATCAAAGCACATCGTCTCCTTCAAGAAGATCATCATCCAGAAGGGCGTTCCCTTTCTCCTTTTCACTGGCTGCAAACCTGATGAATCTGGCCAACACCACCTCAACTTCCTGGTTCGAAATAGGAGGAATGTGATCCAATTAAAACTGTAATATTGTAATTGTTTATTCTTTCCATAATATGGGAGGCTTGCCGATAGGCGTGTGCAAGGTCCTCCATAAAATTTTCTACTTCAACATGAACGTTGGCAACCCACTTGTCTACCTGTTGTGCCATTCTTTTCAAGTCCTCTAAGCCACTAATTGACTCTCTAGAAAATTCAGCTGGAAGCTCAATCGCCGGATTTTCTTGCCCACAAGGACGGGACAAGTGCTGCACATAGCCAATCAATTTTTTGTGCTCTAACTTCAGTTTATTATATTTTCCCTCGATATAGGACAATCTATCCTTGAGTGCCTGATATGAAATATCGCACTCCTCAACCACTTTTGCTCTAGTAGGGCGGCCAAGTTCCACAGTTGTAATCACATTATTTTTTGGAATGACCTCATCCCGATCACACTCCACCCTAGGCACTGCCACATGCAAAGTTCGAGAGCCATCCCCATCTGTTGAGTTCTTGGAGAATTTCCTGGCCTTCTTCTTTATTGGAGGTGCACTGATTTTTTGCAACAACTCTTCCATCTCAATTGTGGTATCATTCTCATCCACAGGATCATGTCTCATCTTGTCCCTTAGCCATTTTGGCACCTCCTCCCGCATATCTAAGATAACAAAAGGTTTCTCAACCTCGACCTCAAACTCATGACCTACCTCCCTACCTTTATTTTGACGAGGTTCATCATCATCTATAAGATCAGTATCTCCCAAGCTCTGGGCATCCTGATCAGAAGTAGCGTCATCCTCAAGAGCTGCATCAATTTCCTACTGAAATTGGGTATCATTGGTCATCCCCTCATCTATTTCCTACTGATTTTCTTCCCTGGGCATGTTGATGCTTTGGCCCACTGATTCTCTATGAGGTGGGTGACTCGCCACTTGCGCTGCCTACTCTACACTCAATCCTTCCCTCTAATAATCAAATAGTGATACTTCCTGCATACTTGGAGAATGTGCCCGAGATGGTGTATGCATGGATTCCTCAATTCTCAGAGGCTTAGGTTGAATCGGCTCTTTTCCTCATGGCTCTGGAGCTTGATCAACCTGCCTTCTCTGTCTAGTTGTCGGTGATCTGTGATCTCCCATCAAATTGTATGTGAGGCGAATTGATCTGCCCTTAAGTCGGCTAACATGCCACTCTACCCAACTCCATATTGCTCTACCCAACTCCATGTGAATTTTAAGACTGGGATACAAAGTGTATCCAAGTCGGTAATCTCCGGCTCAGACCAATATGGGAGTGGTAACTGCTTATCCCTCACTTTCTCATAATCAGTTTGTACAACATTTATATCCTCTTCAATTTGATCTAGCACTAGGACAATCTCGCATTCCCTGATTATCCCCAATGGTATCCGAGAAAACATCCTCCTCCTAACCTCGATCTCATCCACTGCACTTGCCCAAAAGTCTTCAATCTGTGCTTTGTGCCTGAACTCTTCGAACATTATCCATCTGATGTTTCTGTGGGGATCGTAGTGTTGTTTGCTGGTATGCTAGGAGAGGTGGAAGAATTGGAGTTCATCTTCTACCTCCCTTGCTGCTTGTAGTGATGGACAAACCTCGTCAGAATTCGCCATGGTAATTGGGAATCCAAGTCCACCTTTCTTCTTCTTCTTTTCAATCTTATCATAGACAATAAGTTGCCTAGATATCTCCAACATCACTATTCTATTTGTGGGATACCGGGGCAATTTGTATGGATAAGAGAAAAATCCTTGCAGCCTTATGTAGGTAACCTTTGGAAATTGGATAAACCAACATCTGAACTTCTCAATTAGGTCCTGTGCCTCTCTAGATATTATGTGGTGAGTCCTTTGCTGCAAGTTCCTCGTTATGTGCATGGTGAAGGCATCATTGACCCTTTTGTAGTTGGTGGTGCTTGTCAAATGCAACTGCAGACAAGCCTCATGTATTTTGAACTAATGGGAGCCACACCCGATTGGTTCTTTATATGAAATTCCTTTGTACTTAGTCATTTGAGCTAGCATGTAGATAATGTAAGAGCTCATGTAGAATGTGTTTGTTCTCCTCAAACCATGGAGTTGCTCATGTATGTTGTCACTGATCATTAGTGCCCAATCCATGTAATCCTTGCCTTCGAACACCAAGTTGACATAATAAAACATCCAAGGTTCAAATATGAAAGGTTGGGGGCACCCTCCAGCTCTGCTTAGCATCATTATCAAGTCACAAAACTCTTGCCTCAAATCTTTTGAAATTATTTGCTTGGGCAATTTTTAGCGAGTTGTTTTGGGCTTGTTCATCCACCTGGTATTTATCAAATCAACACATCGATCAAATGTGGATGAGTACATCTTTTCAGCCCTCTCCATTATTTTATAAATCATCTTCTCATGGACTGGAATTCCAAACGCTTCCCCAATTGCCTCCGGTGTAAGGTTGGCCAATATCTTGCCATCTGGTGAAATGATAGTCCTCTGCTCTATGTTGTAGTAGTTGGTGCATTCCATGATCAGCTCTGGACACCGGATGGCTGGAGGAAAACTGGTAGCTACGTAGAGTCCGCTCCTTACAATGTTGTGTGAAGTAACTAATGGGTGATGACCTCCAGTTCCATTATTCTTCTCCTAAACGTCTCCAAGTTGAACGAGCCAACGTTTGTGTCACTTAGTTTGCCCAACCTTGAGGAAAATTTTGATTCTGGTAGGAAGGATTTTCTCAATTTCTTAATCACTGCCTATCTTGATGTGCTTGCTCTCATGCATTCAGCGTGGTTCCCTCTGCTTGCAGCTCTTCTGCCTGATTCAACCATTTTGCAAAAAAAGGAAAGAGAGTCATTAGAAAACAAGATTTTATAAAACGATATACCACTTTGAGGGAGCCAACAAATTTTTAAATAAAAAGGCTGCAACACTTGGTCACTTTCAGCTGCAAACCTCAATTGTGCTTGTTTACTTCAATGTTTTTAGAAGTTTCTCCTCTGGTTGCAGAAACACAATGCCAAATGCTGGGAAATGTCTGCCTGCAGCAATTTACTTTCAACAAATTTCAAACCTCTTCCTTGAAGTTCGTACTTCAGCCCCTTGACTCTTCAACTTGCAAAGTCATGCCTTCAACAACTGCAAGCTCCTTTCTCAAATTTGTACTTTATTACTTCACTTCTCAGCAACTCAAGTTTCTTCAAAAATTTAAATTTCTCAGCAACTTGAGAATTTTCAATCTGTGCAAACTCGTACTTTTCAGCCTATTAAATTTCTTGCATCCAGCAACCTATGAGAGATATGAAAAGAACTTCAAACCTTATAGCTAGGTCAAATTCCAAGAGAAGCTAAACTTAGCAAATTTTCGAATTCCATTTCCCCCCCTTGTCCAGTTGCAACACTTGGCATCTGGAGCATCGGAATCCTAAAGTTCTAGAATCTTGAAATTTCATCACTCCTACACAGGCTTGCTTCATCATATTTGCTTCTTTTAAAATATTAAATCAATCACCTCCATGAACAATTTCATTTCATTTGGCTAAGTCATTTTTTCTGCTTTGGCAAAATTACTCCATTCATCTAGTTCAATTCTCAAGCAAAAACACTTTGTGAAGACATATTCTCCTCATTTACCTTAGAGAAATTTCTTGAATTTTCCTTAGGAATTTATCAAAATAGGTGCCGAGCAAAATTCCCTATCAAAACGACACGAGCGAGGTGTGGAGCAAGTTTAGATCATCTCTGAATTGAAAACGTTCAATACCTAGAAGAAAATTCCCTTTAGAACTCATCGTTTTCATGTGTATCATGATGAAGGGGTACATTTAATTTTTATTATTTTGAAAAAAATAATAAAATTGCTAAGGTTCATTCATTTTCACTCTGGGTGTCTTCCACACCTGCAATCCTTGATTTCTCTGCCTTGGCACTTCTGTGATTCTCTCAAAAAATTTCCTCTTGTCTGGCCCTAGGTGCATTTCATCATGTTCTTGGAAATTTTAATACCACCTCTCACTTAGGCGTATTTTCATTTTGCCTTAGAAAAATGCCTTAGGAAATTTTATTAAATTAACTCACCTTTGTAGCCTTGGGTGCATTTCCTATGGGGTGGAGGAAATCTTACCTTAAGAGCGCATTTCATACATCACGGTTCCATTTTAATCCCTTAGGCATTTCCATGCCTAGGCTTCTTTTATCACATTTTTCACAAACAAGGGCGCATTTCCTAGCATGAGAAAGAACTTTCATGCCTTAGTGCTTTTTACCTTTACCTTCTCCACGTTTTCCCTTGTGGCCACCTTGGGCGCATTTCCTATGGGGTGAAGGAACTTGAAGGTGCATTTGAAGGGGTGGGGAGGAATTTCCCATGCCTTAGTGACTCTTCACCTACCTTGGGCGCGTTTTGCCTGGGCTTCTTCCACTTTTGCCTTGAGGGTGTATTTGAGCGTGAAGACTTCCACTCTTGGGCACATTTCTCCTAGCATGAAGGAATTTCCCATGCCTTAGTACATTTTGCTATGCCTTTACATCTTGTGGGCGCATTTGACCCATGCTCAAGGAATTTTTGGGCACATTTCTCCTAGCATGAAGGAATTTCCCATGCCTTAGTACATTTTGCTATGCCTTTACTTCTTGTGGGCACATTTGACCCATGCTCAAGGAATTTTTGGGTGCATTTAGCCTAGGCTACTTCCATTCTTGGGCACATATAGGGTAGTGTGATGGAATTTCATGATTTAGAGATTTTTTAAACCTCTTCAGCTCCCCTTTTACCTCTTGGGCGCATTTAGCCTGGTGTGAAGGAATTTCCTCAAGCCTTGGGTGCATTTCACCCTATGAGGAGGAATTTTAACACTTAGCAATTTTAGCAACTTTCTCCCATGCCTGGGCACATTTCATGTGTCTTAATACCGGTTTCCATCCATAAATCTCCAACGCCCTAGCCACACCTTGGCCTTCTATTTTTAGCAAATCCTGAGAAGTGAGAACTTCCATGCATTTCGCTATTCTGAGTTGGAGCAGGCGTGGCTGTGCTTCCACTAACTTTGCCACCTTGTTTATACCCTCAGTCCACACTGGTATGCTATTTTTATCAAACCCTAAAATTGATCAGCCTTTCTAGCTCCGTTTGACCTGAAATTTGCTCCACCTATCCTTGATGACCTAAGTGTCCTGTTCAAACCTGCCTCCGGCACAAACGTGTTATTTATAGCCATGAAGTGACTTACTAAAAATAATAAGTATTCAGATTATGCTCAAATTTTGCCAGTAGGCAACCTGGAAGATGTTGATCATGGTGGTGTGCTTCATTTTGACAACTCTGCATTTCATTCCCTCTATTTTTAGGCATAGCAGTGGAAACCCTAATTTGACTTGCATGTGTCCTAACCTGCTTCCATTTGACTTGGTTTTTGTTGCCTGTCATTTTGTTTGTTGGATTGAAGTGTTGGGTAGCTACTGGAGTGAGATTGCTATTTACAGTAAGTGTCCGAAAAGTGATCAATCTGATATCGGATGAGTTTGCATGTCATAGTGCTCATGGGATCTCAAAAAACCCAAAAAAACCCAGAAAACTGGTCAACATGTGGGCACTGGCTAAAAATAGTAAGTCCTTGAGAATCGATCCATTTTGCTCGCCAGTCACATCACTGCGAAGCTCTCGCAAAACCCATAAGGAATATTCAGACATGCACGAAAAATCTCTGCATGCAGACCCTAAAAATAGCCTCCGAAGGCTATACCGTTTAAAGTCATCATCTCGATTTGCATGTTACACTATTGCGAACATCTTGAAAAACCCAGATCAATCCTCCAATCATGTATTGGAAAATCATATGTTTAAACCTTGAAAATGGCCTCTAGAGGCTGAACTACTAAAAATAGCCAATTGTTTGAATCTATTCAAATTTCATGTGTAGGCACCCTGAAGTTGCCTAGATGTGCTGAAGTAGTTAGAATCCCGAAATCCTGTGGAAAAGGCCTCCATATTAGGTACTTACTAAAAATAGTAAGTTATCATATTTTAGTAAGATTTCAGTGGGATCCTGCCTTGAGCCTTCTGACTGTACTGCTGCACTCAAATTTCACCTTGATAACTTTATTTGACCTAAAAACAAGCTTGAAGGATAGAAACCCTAATTTCACATACTTAGCTAACATTTCAATCTAGGCCAAATGATGGGACATCCCGGAAGGACAAAGACCAGAGAGAGAGAGAACCAAAGCCAAAAGACCAGAATGGAGCAAAAATTAGGGGGTCCCCATCTTGGATGGGGTGATGTGTGGAAAGGTCACAACAGGTATTTCACAATTTTATTTATTGAATGAATAGGAGTACAATATGACGATACTTTTGATTTTTTAATATTAACTCCTATTTTAAATTTCTCTCTAAACTCATTTACATATAGCTAAAAAAACATATACAATCAAATTTTGCTACACTTTCCATACATTAATGTGTAATTTTCCATGTTATATAGATTTAATGTAATTTATACCCTATACAAATGAAAATATATAAAAAGTTAAATAGTGACAAGGTCCTTTTTATTTTTAATCCTATGTTAAAATTTGTAAGATTGTCAACATTATCAAGGACAAACACAAAATACAACAATGTGCACCATGTTGAAATATTTTAAAGGTAATGACTAATTGTTTTTAGAGGGATTAATAAAGAACAAATCGAATGAGGGATGTGGTTTATAGTGGTGGTTTATACAAATAAAATTATCTTGATTCAATTATTTAAAATAAACTCTTTTCACAAAGAACTTTCTATTGAGGACAAATAAATTTATCATGATGAATTTTATTATATCAAGGTCATAATTTTTTATTTGTGTGTGTCAATTATACAAATTCATTTCCATATCAATAAAATAATTACTATTTGAATTCATACCATCAATCATCTTGACCACCCAAAAGATAAAAAAATAAGGAAAAAATAACAACAAACAAAAATTTAAAAAACTAAAAGAATGAAATTATATTAAAAGCATGCCATTAGAAATGAGCTGAACAGGCGGAGTATTTTTTTAATTCTATTTTAAAACCAAAACTAAAAAAAGAGAAATAAGAATGTGAGCAAACCTCTAATCGCTTACTGTTAAAAGAATATATAAAAAGTTTAGTTATTTTTTTTTATGTGCATGCACATGAATATAATCAAGATAGCCGTTGAGAGTAAAAAAAAGACAATTCAAATTCTGTTGAGAATAACAAACTAACCGGATAGAAAATTCAAATTTCTGAAAAAGCATTTCAAATTATGAAATAGATAAACAATTCTATTTCTTTCAAATGAAAATGTTTTGTTCTTTCTTTCATTGTTAATTTTTCCAGGACCAAAATTGCCAGGGAAAGCGAGATTGCCAGGTATGGAGGAGATGTGTGAAAATGTGCTCTATTGAGATATTGAGATATTGATAGAGCAAGAGACCTAAACAAGGCAACAGGCCTGCTTTAGGTTTGTGCATTATGGGGAGGTCCCAAGAGACAAGAAAGCTTCTGGACAAAATGGCTGTGAAAGGCTGTGCTCCAGATTTATTTACATATAATATTGTGCTCTGTGCAATGCACACGGAGGGAAGAGCAGAAGCATCTATTGAGCTTTTAAATGAGCTCACTAGCAAGGGTGCATACCTGATGATTATACTTACAGTATCATGTTTTTCCTCTGCAAGGATGGCAATCTCAATGCTGCTTTGAAGTTCATATATCGTATGCTTGCCAGGGATTGTATTCCAGACAGTAAGACTTCCTAAATCTCATCAAGCAACGCAGCTTATGAAAGAACTGGAAGCGAAGGGCTTTTATAGTCAAAGCCCATCACATTCTGAAATCAGTTTCTCAAAAAAACAATGATTCTTAGGCCATTTCTGGCCTACTATAAGTAACTGCTCAAATCAGGAAATCACATTTAGAGAACATACTACTCCACTATTTGGTTACCATTTCAACAGTTGTTCATAGTAGTTGTTTTTTCCGCACAGAAATGGGTTCTGATTATTGAGCTCTATAGTATTCGGGATGTGAGCTTGCCATCAGGACCTTGACCATAAAAAGGATGATCCATGCTACAAGGGAAACAAAAAACTATGGTAATTTATAGAGAAATGCTAGAGAAAGTTTCAATTGGAGAAGCAATAGAATTTAGTGAAATTTGATGGAGAAGGGCTTCCATTCAGAGACCATGACTTTTATGACACTTATTGAATGTCTGTATGTATTAGGAAAGGGAAAAGGATATGGTAAAGATTGCTACGCAGTAAGAGTGCCTTAAAAAGACAATGGCGAATGGATTTCTCAAAATTAGGAAAAGTGCAAGAAACTATCATTTTCTTGGACAAGTTGGATAAAAATCAATGAATGAGCTTCAATTTTATATGCAACTGGAATAACATAACTCTTACCAAGGAGGATATATATTGCAATTTCTTCACTGGAATTTGTTGTCATAACCCCTGTTTGGTATCACACTATCAAGCAACATTTAGTTTCAACAAGGTGACAAAACTTGAGGTGAGCATTCTTTTCACATATTGTCAGGGAATTGTGTAATTGTACATTATTAGAACCACATCAGTATAGGTTTGATCCTATTAATATTATGAATTTTTTAACAAAATTAGTAGCAGAGATGTTTATGTTTTGTGGTTTTATTCTTCTAAGTTGTTAAAGTTTATATTAGAAGATTGGTTATAATCATAATTAGTGAAGCATTGATGTGTATTTCCTAAGTCACTGACGAAAGGAAAAAGCATCACTATCGCCACTGCTTCTGCTGCCTCTTTTGATGCCGCTGCCAGCAGCAGCAGCAACAAAATTTGAAAGAAGAAAAAAAGGAGAAAGGTTTGGTGGTAATATACATTATTCAACCTAGACAATGTAACACTCTAGTATGAGTAGTGTGAAGTCCAACTTTTCTTTTATGAAAGGGAGTTAGTAGATCCGATTAGGGTGGTTAGAAGAAAACTGAGTTAGTTTGCCAATGGACATTCAGTGAATCAGTACATTAAGTACAAACAATTTTGTTGATTTCATGACTTATATTATACATTGTATGAAGACACAATTAACTAATCTACTGCTAGTCTTATAGCAAAAGATTTTCTATTTTAGCAGATGTAGCCCTGTTTTGACATTTTGCCATATGGAGGATTCCCCATATTTCTGTAGGGAAGTTCCATCTATGAGTTATGTACCTCAGGTAGATTACTTTTTCCCCATTTTCTAGCCTTGCTCATGAAGCCTCCAAGCTAGTTTCATTGCCAGTGTCTAATTAAACATGTTTGGATCCTTAACATTGAGACTTCCTGTTGGTTATTTTGTCACATCATTTTTGTGGATATTTAAATTTCATGGATAGCACTCTCCACATAAACTTCCTTTTGATATCGGTTAATGCCTCCTGCACCGTCATTGGGATTAACAGAAGCAAGGACACTAGGTTTGCCTGTAGTTTCTCTTTCAATAGTTCTGTTTTTACCTACTAATGTCAACCACTTAGCTGCTTTGGAACTTAATTAAGTTGTCAAGGCAAGGAAGATGAACAGGTAAGGGGTAGTGAGTTCCACTATCTTAGCCCTCTTGCCATAAATAGCAAACTTATGACTCCATTAATCATTACTGACAGTGATAGGAGAGTTATGCAGCTCTGTATCCATTTTATGAAGTGTGACCAATTGCTACTGGTTAATTAACATTGCTTAAGACAGAATTTTTGTATGATCAATTGCCAATTAGCCTGACTAGAGACTTTGGACATATCTAGTTTAAAATGCAAACCTTCTATCTTCTAGGTTGTTAATTAGCGTTTAATCTCTTCAGCAGAAATTTTGTCCCAAAGCTGCTTATACTCTAACTGGGCCTGTGAGATTATCTCATGCAGTAAGAGTTGGAAAATTCCAAAATGATTTAAAAATGATGCAAGCACAGAGGATCAACTCAACTCAAACTCACTTTCATGAAGCATAACCTCTACAAAGGCACAAACTGAGATTTTACTTTCCTGACCCAAGCAAGGTTCCACAAGACCTTCAATCTTCTTAGAAATCTTAAACTTAAGATACACAAACCTTTACATAAACTGCCCTTTCAAGTTTCCCCCTTTTCATCATAAATCAAGACATTGACCTTGACAATGGCACAATTTTTTTGGATTTTAGCTTCTCAGGCCCAAACCTGACTTTTCAAGACCTCCTCATTCTTTAAGAGCCCTAACTCAACACAACTAAACACTCCTCAAGGTCTGCCCTCACATCCTTTTCCCCTTTACTTCATTGACTCATTCATTTCCTAGTAACCATACCATTAAGGACTGTCAGACATATCTTTTCATGCAAACCCTTAAATCTGACTTTAATCATAATTCTGAGTACCCATTTAAATGTTTTAAAAACATATCCAAAATTAAATATTTGTTGCTTTAATGAAAAGTGCTCAAAACTGGACTGGTAACGTGCAAATTAGGCTCATTAGGTCAAGGTCAGCATAGGGCTTATTGATTCTTCTAGTTCCAAAATCAATATCTCACGACCAATTCTTCAAAACTTTATTATTAGACCTGTACAAGCTTATTTCACCTTCAAAAGTTCATTTACCAAGATATTTCTACAAACCCTAAGTGATAACTACCTCGATTGCTCTGTTCTCAGACTGTAACACAGATTTGAAGACTTACACTTCAACTTTCCACACAACAATCTTATCCAAACGGTCTAAAACTTCAAGAATATTAAATCAGATGTTACCAAGATTTCCTCCACCAAATATTAGCCAATTTTAATGAATAAAATGGGAGAAACACAATTGTTAATAACTCTTTTTACCCTAGAACAGGGTTTTATCTGTTTATAGGAAAAACTCAATATCTCTTTCAAAACTGCTTAAATTTGCATGAGACAAAATATGTATGGAAGGTGATTGAGACCATTACCACATACAACCAATTAAGCATCCATTTATGCCCGTACAATTCCGAACATAGGCCTGAAACCACTGAAATTCTGAAGAAAATGCACAAAATCAGAGTTTCTCATTGATCTAAAACATGAATTCAATCACCCACACGTACAAAAGTGTCTACAAAGCCTTTTTAAAGGAATTCAAGCATGAATTTACAACTTCTAACTGATTTCTAACTTCCTACCAACGTTCAGACCCTAATGACCTTTCAACTTCCTAATGTTGCTTTGTGCAACTTTTACATTTTTTTGCGATTTTACTAATGTTTGTTGACAACCTTTTACATTTTTGCAAATACACATCAAATGACTTTTAAATGACTCCTACATGTGATAAATGGTCTGAATGGCCTTGGAACATTCAAAAATCAACATGATTGAATCAACCTTCAAGATTTGCTTTATGGAAACATAAGAAAATAATTTTGAATATTGTCTTACATAGAGAAATGAGTTGGAAAGCTTTGAACGAGTTAGTACCCACCTGCCTGGGACTTGGAACCAAATTAGGGGTATTGAAAACCTTGACATCTTTTTTATTTTCCTAGACTCTTCCACTGCCCTGAGCAAATCATCTAGAATAATTGGCTAGAATTTTTAATTAACTAATAGAAACCCATCAAGTACAGGAGCTACTCTTGCCAATGACAACACTACTCTACTTAATTCTTCTAATTTAAGAGTTTGAGTTTGTACACAAACGTGTACATCTCACATATCTGAATAGAGTTGATTTCTTCCCACCATTCATAGATTCGGTAATGAATTTCAGGATGTGATATTCATATATTCAAAAGTTGAAGAAAGAAAACTAAATTGCTTTTATTGATGGTAAGTTTATTTGTCTGTAGAAAGTTGGTGAACAGATCTTCGGTCTTGTGGTTTAATTTGCAGTAGTTGCTTTCATCACTGGTGCGCTGTAGATTGGTTTGTTATTGGATGATGTGTATAAGAAGCTATCTTATTATTAGTAATTTAGGAGAAAATAGCTTTCAAGCCCCTAGGTTGAGTGTGTTGGATATGGGTGTTAATCATCCAGTCAAGCTCATAGTGATATCGGTGTTTCAGGGGATGGACAAAATTTGGGTGAGGTCATGGGTCATCTAAATGCTTTCTGGGGTATGCATCGACCATAGTTCAGTCTAGAGCATGGTTGTTGGAGTGCTCGGACATGTAATACAAGTTTGCTTTGTGTGAAGGGAGGATCTGACATTGTAAATATGAGGATCTGAGATTGTCTGCGATACCCTGTTACTGTCACACAACAAACCTTCTTGTTGGTATGCAGCAGGAATACTTTGGGCATGCGTTTTGGGTAGTACACCTCTTGAGCATACAAAAGTGAGATTGTTGAGCTTTCAGCATTTACAGGATTGTTGCCGCCAGCAACCAGTGCATATTGCTGCAGGAAAATTTAGCATCTTTGTTTTAGTTTCTAGAAATTTTTCTATAACTTACACTCATATTTCTTAAGGATTTTCCCAACCTTTCTTAAGTTGCAAAGTAAATCAACATCACATTGTAACGAGTCACCTTATTATAAGCATTACTTCGGTCATTGGGCTTTTGGGTTCCCTGATTGCAGTGAGGGCATTACTTCGGTCATGGGTTACTGTGAGGCACTACGCCACAACCCCTTGGACAATGAAGTTTCTAGTTTATATATACAGATTTGGAGGGTCTATGTTTTTAAATAAAGATTTTTGTGTAGGCATAAGATCTGGTAGACTGTTGCACATTTTGCATTGAAATTTAAGTTGGATTATTTTTATATATTTTATTGTACATATATTTCTGGAGTATCTTATATTTATATATATATAGGTAGATTATTATTTGCTTACAATATCTTTGTGTATATATGTTTCTATTATTTATTTTTAAAATTTGTGATATTGTAAAATACAGATATTACTTTTATAGCATATTGTAGAAAAATCAGCAGCTGAAATAAGGAATGAGAGAAAGTTCATAAAGGAAACTAATCAGAAAAAAAAATGGAGGAAGGCCAAAAGAATTTAGTCTTATTTTGTCCTATATCTACATAGGATATGTGATTGAAATTTAGCATCCATCATTCACAATATTCTATGTAATTGTAGTTGTGCCCTTGTTTATAAATGTTCCATGAATTTTCCCCTAGCATTAGAAATGAATATTCTAAAAGATAATTTAGGACGCTTGGATTTAAAGCCTATTTGATATGACGGAAAATAATTGTTCGATTTTTTATAGTTTGTAGGAATGAGACCTAATGAGGCCATGATCACTGTAATGCATTTCTCATTTTGATTACATGTTTTTTAATATACTTTTAGTTCTAGTTGGGGAGGAGCTTATGTTATAGTTTAATATACTTTTTGGTTTTGATTGTAGGTGGGGAGGAGCTTCGGTCAATTGTATGAAAATATGGAGAAAGTTGAGAGAACCGAGGTTCTTTTCCAAACCATGAGCGAGGTTGATGTGCGGGATAACAGATATAAATGGAGAAAATACAGCCAAAATATTGTTAAGAACACTCACTATCCCAAGTTTTTCTCTTTGCCAATATACACATTTTTTCTAAATGAAACAGATGACAAAATTAAACAATAGGATGCCTACTTTGCCTATAAATCTAAATTATAGTTAATGTCAAAAGAGACAATGAAATTTTACGTAAATATCAAAATTTTGTCTTTTGAAGTAAATTGCAATTTCAATATAAGAAAGTTTCAATTTACATTTGTTTGTTCTATGTTTTTATGCAATACACAAAAAAATTACAAAATATAGTGATATTAAGCTAGATGTATAAGAGTTTTTAATTTTAATTATGTATATTTTTCGATCATATTTTCAGTTTTTATTGTCGATGAGTTTATCTGGTTTTTTCCTTTTATTTTTACTTTCTCTCTTCTTAATTTCATTATTTCCTTTTTCCCTATTTTTCAGATTTATCAAATTTTATTTTAAATTTTTTATTTTATTTTATGTTTGTATGGATTTTTGTTTTATTCTTCTTATATTTTTTCTCTTTTTTCTCTCATAGTGTATTTCTCACTCGCATCTGTTTTATACCTCTATTTCTCTTTTGGCATATCTTTTTTCCTTTAAATTTTATTTTATTCTAGTTATCTATCATTATCTAAATATCTTTATTTCTTTTTAATGTTTCTCTACATTACTATTTCTATTTCTTTGTTTCTTCTTTCCATCTATTTTTCTCTTTCTATATGGGTTAGACCTTTATTAGTGTAATTAATATTTAATTACACTTGCATAACTTTACTTAGGTTTTGTTTAGGTTTTGATCGAATCGCCCCTACTATTCTAAAGGGAACCCGTTCGACATCGCTCAATGATGCAGTCGCTTATGAGGACAAGCGGCTTGATCGAACCCGTTAGTCGCTTATGCTTGATCGAAGCGGCTTCCCGTGGCACGGGGCTCGCTATGTATGTGCCTGATAGAATAGATTCTAGAAGGCGGGAGGCCCCCCCCACCCTCTCTATAGTTCTAGCAGGCTAATGAATTGACGAGGTAGATTCTAGTGAGTTGGCCCGGGTCGGTCCTGAAGCAGGGCGGGTGGGTGGCAATCAAGGTGTCCCGAAGGGCATGGTCGATGGGGTTTGTAGTGAATGGGTCGGTCCCGAAGGGCAGGGGGGATGGTGGGGTTTTGCGCTCTATAGCCGGAACTATAGTTTCCCACCCACCCGAATCATAGGGTTCCCGGGGGGCATATTATTGCCAGGTGGGGAACGGAACTATTTCACTCCTGAATGATGGTAGGAGGGCTGAGATGGCTCGCCACTATAGTCAGTAGTGATTATGATGCCCGGCTCTATCTATCTCGCCACTCCTCCCCCCCTAGGCCCCTTAGAATAGTAGGGGGGATAGTGGGGTTGGGCATGTTACGTATAGAATCTAATCTCCAACTAGAGGTATTAACTTGGAGCAACCTCCTCCCCTCTAAGAGTGCCTGCTAGATCCCGATCGTTATCAAGGTGAGAAAGGATATTTGAGTATGAGTTCATTTGTTAATAAGTAAGCTTTATTTAGTTGAGTTGTTTTTAGGTCAACATTAGGGTTGCATACATCTTAGTTTTAGGTGCATGCTTTTTTAGTCTCCCGAAGTTGCACTTATGGGGGGGTGTTCGTGTAATTAATATTTAATTACACTTGCATAACTTTACTTAGGTTTTGCTTAGGTAATAATTAGTTTACTTAATTAATAAGTAAGTTTTATTTAGTTGAGCTATTTTTAGGTCAACATCATTCATCTTAGTTTTAGGTGCATGCTTTTTTAGTCTCCCTAAGTTGCACTTATGGGGGGTGTTAGTGTAATTAATATTTAATTACACTTGCATAACTTTACTTAGGTTTTGCATAGGTAATAATTAGTTTACTTAATTAATAAGTAAACTTTATTTAGTTGAGTTGTTTTTAGGTCAACATTAGGGTTGCATACATTGCTTTTATAAAGCAATTCCCTTATTGTAATTTCTTAATTCCTAAATATTATCAATTTGCACATTTCATGAAAAGCTTTTCTTTTTCATTGTTTTTCTCTTCTGTGGAAGGTGTTTAGGTTTGCATGTCTGATCTTGGTTTCTAACAACCTTGGACCCTAGAATTTAAGTTTTTGACCTATAGACCTTGATCTACACCCTAGCCTCATGGCTGTGGGCCCTAGATTGACAAAAATTTGTCCTATAGCCTAAACACTTATATCCTAGACTCTTAATTTTTGAAACCTAAACCTTAGAGGCTATGTCTTGTACTTGTGGACTCTAGACCAAGAAATATTACTATTTACCCTTTACCTAAACTTGTGGATGAACCCTAGTGCTTATGCTATGCTATTAGATATTTGACCTCAGACAATAGAACATGGGCATTAGATCCCAAGAACCTAGGCCTTAAACCCTAGACCTTAGAGCTTCAAACTTCAATATTGAACCTTGGATTATTAGATGATTAAAGCTTGGATCCAAGACCATGTATACTAGACTATGGACCTAGAATTTAAATGCTAGATGATAGAAATTAATCTTACCTTAAATTTGAGAAATCAAACATTGTATCCTAGATGTTTACCTTAAAACTTGGAGCCTAGACCTTGGTCCCTATCCCTAGATTATAGATCATGAACCCTTAACCAAGAAACCTATACTATTTATTGTAAACTTTTAGAGCTTAGATTTTGGATCACTAGGACCTTAGCATTATGTGCCCTCAATAAGAAACATATACCCTATACCATAAATCATTGGACCATTGACATTTGACCCCATCCTTAGAGCATTAACTTTAGACACTCAAATGTGGACACTATACCCTTTGGACCTAGGTCATAATAATATGACCCTCAAACCGTAGACTATGTGCCCTTATATTGTGTCTCTTGATTCTTAACCTTGGAATCCAAGACTTTTTGAACAATACACATTGATTATTTGATGTTGGGACCTAGAATTTGGACTATAGAATGAAAGCATGGACCCTATAGATTGAAACTTTCAACCAAACCTCATTTCTAGACACATTATCCTAAAGCCTTTTACCTTTGAAGTTAGATCCTAAACCTAGAACCTTAACTTTGGACCCATGAACACTATATGTTCTAGCTTGGATTCATGGGCCATGCACTTTAGATCAAGGAACTAATACTGAATATTATGATCCCTTAGACTCTATACTTTAGATAATTGGTCCTCACACCTTAGACCAAGAAACCTTTGCCCTATGCCTTTGACCATCGACCCTATGATCTCTTCAAAGGTAAAACTAACATGACACCTCTTCCTAATCTCTTCAAAGATAAAACCAACATGACACCTCTTCCTGATCTCAACTTGATAGAATGTAAGACCAAGGTAAGACAGATTGGGCATTGGGTTGGGTTGTGGGATACCTCCGATTCAATAGAAAAAATAAGAAGAAAGAAAAGTCCATACATTTTTATCATCATAATGTAAGACCCCTTGCAAGTTGTTGTACACATCCCCAAGGGACTTGTCTCACCCTCACATGGAATACCTCCCGACCCCAACTTGATAGAATGTAAGACCAAGGTAAGGTGAGATGGGTGTTAGGCTAGGTTGCAAGGATACCCCTGAGTCAAAAAAAAGAAGAAGAAAGAGAAGTCCATATTTTTCTATCATAATAATGTAAGATCCTTGGTAGGCTATTGTATACATCCCAAGAGACTAGTCTCACCTCAATGTAACACCCCTTCCTGACCCCAACTTGGCAAAATGTAAGACCAAGGTAGGGTAGGTTGGACATCGGGTTGGGTTGCGGAGATACCTTTGAGTCAACAAAAAAAAGAAAAGAAAGAGAAGTCAATACCTTCTTATCATCAAAATGTAAGACCCCTTGCAAGTTGTTGTATATATCACCTAGGGACTAGTCTCGCCCTAACATGGCACCCCTTCCTCACCCCAACTTGGAAAAATGTAAGACCAAGGTAAGGTGGGTTGGGTGTTGGGATAGGTTGCGAGGGTACCCTTAAGTCAACAAAAAGAAGACAAAATAGAAGTCCATACCTTTTTATCATCATAATGTAAGATCCCTTGTAGGCTATTAATTACATCCCACAAGACTAATCCTGCCCCAACATGACACCTCTTTCTGACCCCAACTTGGTAGAATGTAAGACCAAGGTAAGGTGGGTTGGGCATTGGGCTAGGTTGGGAGGATACCCCCGAGTCAAATAAGAAAAATAAGAAGAAAGAGGAGTCCATACCTTTTTATCATCAAAATATAAGAACCCTTACGAGGATTTGTATACATCCCCAAAGGACTAGCCTCACCCCAACATGAAACTCTTTCCTGAACCCAACTTGGCAGAATGTAAGACCAAGATAAGATGAGTTGGGTGTTGGACTAGGTTGTGAGGATACCCCTGAGTCAATAAAATGAAACAAAAAGAGAAGTCCATACCATTTTATCGTCACAATGTAAGATCGCTTATAGGTTGGTATATACATCTCCAGGGGACTAGTCTCACCCTAGCTTGACACCCCTTCCTGACCCCAACTTGGCAAAATGTAAGACCAAGGTAAGGGAGGTTGGACACCGGGCTAGGTTGCAAGGATATCCCTAAGTCAATAGAAAAAATAAGAAAAAGGAGAAGTTCATACCTTTTTATCGTCAAAATGTAAGACCCTTTACGAGTTGTATACATTTTTTTTCCCTTATATACATCTCCAAGGGAGTAGTCTCACCCTAATATGACACCCTTTCCTGACCCCAACTTGGAAAAAAAAATAAAAATAAAAATAAAAAATAAAAATTCCATATCTTTTAATCATCATAATGTAAGATCCCTTGTAGATTGATATATACATCCCCAGGGGACTAGTCTCGCCCCAACATGACACCTTTTTCTCGACTCTAACTTAGCATAATGTAAGACCAAGGTAAGGTAGGTTAGGCATTGGGTTGGGTCGCAGGGATACCCTTGAGTCAACATATACAAAAAAAGATAAGTGCATACCTTTTTATCATCTTTGAAAGGGGTTTGGATTGATTTTTTTTTATATATTAGAGGCCAATTTACAAAAAAATCATAATGTGGTTTTAGTGTACTTATCAATTAATACACTAACAATCCATTCGTATTAAGTAACATAGCATCTTTCTCCTCTACCCTTTGGATCAAAGGTGCCTTAGAAGAATTTCTATCCTTTATGATATTTGCATATAACATTATTACAAAGGGGAAGAGAGGTGTATTATGGAATCAACCCAAAACTAATGAGGGATGGAAAAGATTGAACCAAAATAGGTAAACCAAAAAATTCTTTGTCAAAGGATTGAAATCTAGAAACCGTGGCTTCACCAATCAAAATTATTTCTTTATTTTCTCTACCCATATGCTTTTCTATTATTTATTTGTTATATATTTTTCTCATCCTCAATTATCTCTCTTTGTTTATCTATCTTCTTTGCCCATTTCTATATTTTCACATTTTTTTATATTTTTTTGAGTTTATTTCACTTTATTTTCTTTTGCTCACTCACTCTCTATTTGTTTTGTTTCTGCATCTATCTTTTTATCTTTCTCTTTTTTCATTTATTTGTTATATTCCCCCACAAAGGTGGCCTTGGTTCACGAAATGCTAAACCAAATCACCATTTTCATATCGGTTAAGAATTTGATTGAAAGGTTGGAGATTGAGGAAAATAAATTCTTTTATGTGCATTGTAAAGGCCATGACTATGTGGACGTCAATTGTGTAAGGAAGCCAACTATTAAGTGACTCAACACTTGGTCCTTAAGGAAAAAAACATCAAAACTGACAGTTCAATTAGAACTGAGAAAATCAAAGAATAACCCAAAACAACAATAAATTTTGTCTTTTTTTTTTCTTGTCTCACTTTTATACTTTGTTTATCTATTATTTTTCTTTTTATTTATATCTTTTTTTTTCATGTATATCTCTCATATCTCTTTTTCGTCTATCTTTATTTTTTCTTTCACTATTTTCTCTTACATATTTTTTTGTGTTTTTTTACTTCTCTTATATTTTCTTTTTGGGTTTGCTTCTAAATTTTATTTTATTTTATTTAAATTATCTTTCATTCCTTTTATCTCTCTTCTCTTAAACTTATTTTCTATCTAGTCTTTTTTGATCTCTTTTTTTCTCTTCCTTGTGTTTTTCTATCTCCTTTTTTTGTTGTTTGTTTCTATCATTTTTTATTTTGTACTAGAAATTTATTTATCTTTTAGTTTAATAATCTTCTTTCCTTCTTTATCTTTCTTTATGCATTTGATTACTTTTCATAAGTTCAATTTTTTACCTTTTTTCATTTCCATATATGTCCATCATCAATTGTTTTTTAATAATTTCACTATTTATTTCTTTCATTACCTTTTTCTTCTTTATCCCTCACTTTCTTAATGTTATTTCTTTGTTTTACCCTTTATCTAGCTCATTTTCACTTTGTTTCTTTTTTTGTATTTTTTATTTATTTCAATTCTATGTTTGATTAGTCTTTCTACTTTGTTTCTCTATTTCTCTATCTTTCCATCTCTTTCTCCATATAACTATCTCTTGTATCTATTTTCCTCTCGTAATCTCTTTCATTTTGCTCTTTTTTTTTTTGTTCTTTTTGTTCTTTGGTTATTTTGTAAATTTTTCATTGACCTCTATATCTTTCTATTTTTATCTCTTTTTTTGCTTCCTTTTTCTTTACTTCTTTTTCTTTGCTCTCTTTTTTTCTCTCTTTTTTTGTATTTTTTGTGTTTTTTCTTTCTTTATTTTCCATCCTCTATTTTTCCTTATGATTTAGTTGCTTTCTTTTTATTATTTTTAATTTTGTATGTATTAATGTCTTTCTCTATATTTTATGTTTCTTTCTCTTTTTCTATTTTAATATCTCCTTTCTTTATTTCTCTCTTACTATTTTCATTCATTCATTTTTATATATTTCTTTTTGTTATCACTCTATCTATCTCATTTTTATAAATTTCATTTGGTCTCCTTTTTATCATTTTATATGCCTTTTCCCTTTTCATGTATTTTATTTCCATCTCTTCTTGTTTAAATTGTTCCTTGTGTTTTTCTCTCTCTCTCTCTCTTGTTTTTCTTCAATGTTATTTATTGTTTATTTTTATTTCTTCTCTCTTATTTTATAAATGTTTTTATTTTCAATCCCTCACCATGACTATTTTTGTTTGTCTGTATAATTTTGCCTTATTTTTCTTTATCATTTTTTATTCCTTTCTTATTGGACCATGGATCACAGACACTAGACTTTGGATGTTGGAGTTTGTATCCTTGATCTTTGACATTTGATACAAGATCCTTAGATACATCAATTCTAAGAATAGATCTTAGCCTATAGAATTTAGATAATAAAATGTAGAATATGCATGTTACATCATAAATACTAGAACTTGGACCTTATGCTTTGGGAACACAAACCTAGAACCTTAAAGCTCAAGATTTTAGAACTTAGATCCTAGACCCAAAAATATTAAATTTGGACCTATAGACATTGAAATGGTGGTCTATTGACCCTCACCAAGAAAATTTTATCCTAAAACACTCTTTTGTCCATTTTTTCCTCGTATCTCTCTTCCTTTTAGTTTCATTATTTTTATTTTTCATATTCTCTCTCTCTCTCTCTCTCATTTTTCTACCATCTTGTTTTCTTTCTAATTTTATTTTCTTCTCTCTATTATCATTTGAGAATGCTTCATTTCAATCACTCCTGATTTCTATCTATAATTCTCTCTCATATTTTCCCTTAAATTTGTTTTTCTTTCTTTTTTTCTTTCTCTCCTTTTGGAAAATAGGTCATGGTCCATAGACTATTAGTGTTGGGTATTGGATCCTTTATCCTTGATACTAGACCCATAAATTTTTTGACATTAGAAACTACACATTGGGTCCTAGAGTTTAGATTATAACATGCAGAACTTGGATGTTATGCTCTTGGCACATGACTTCAAAACTTGGAGCCTAAAAATCTCACAATTTAGATCTTGTATTTTAGAACCTAAGTTTTATGCACTTAGACCTTAGGCTTGTGGATGATTGACCTTGATCAAGAAAGGTTTACCCTTTACCCCCAACTCTTAGATTCAAAACCCTAGAGTTATGGAATATGGACCCTAGACCAAGAAATATTTACCTTATATTATGAACCCTTGAACCCATGTGTTGAGATGTATGCTTTTACACCCTAAACTTGTGGATTGTGGATGATAGGAAAAAAATGACACTATAAAATCAATCCTAGACCCTATACCTTGAATATTTGACCTTTGACACTAGACTATGGACATTGGATCATTGGGACCTAGCCATCGAATTGTAGACCCCAAACTTTGTATCTTCAATCCTTGATCCTTGACTTTGGACCCCAAGACCCCTAAATCACTTGACCTTTGTCAGTGGATCTTAAGCGTTGAAATTTAGACTTTAGAATGTAGAACAAGGTCTTAGATGTTACCTAGAACCAAACCTTAAGGTCTAAACATGTGATTTTAAAATTCAAAGCCTATAGTGAGGAACTTGGATCCTAGATCCTTAGGTATTAACTTTGGACCCTTTGATGGTGTCATGGTCATTCATGGCCAATCCATTCAGGTTTCATAAATAGAACCCTCAATTGAATCTTCTATCATAGTTAGTTATTGCCTTTGAAACATTTGCAAGCCCCCTTACAAGGGTAGGTATGTACTTTAAAATTAAGTTTAAAAGAACACATATTCATAAAACTAATCACTAGTTTTCTTGGTCTTCAATTAATTATCACATTATTACTTGCACATCACCATCCAAGACCTAATTGATTCCATAAATTATTAGTGTTGGCAAACTTAGGCTTTCATACTAGATGTTATGCCCATCATGAAGACAACAATTTTTTTTTTAAAGAATTAATTGAGTATATTGGTGTTAAGCCTCACATTATGACAATGTGAGTAGATATTAGCGAACTTAATTAACTCTTTTAATTTATTTTTTCTGTGGTATGTTCATGATGGGTGTGACAAATGGACTTTGTACTCATGGACATGGACCATGGAGCCTATAGTTAGTGAATGTCAAAAGACTCTATGAAATTTTACGTAAATATCAAAATTTTGTCTTTTGAAAGTTTGCATACAATAGAGCCAGTTAGTAAATTAAAACTTCAATACAAGAAAATTTCAATCCGTGTTTGTTTGATTTTTTATACAATACACAAAAAAATTACAAAATACGATAATACTAAGCTAGATGTATGATAGTTTTTATTTTAATTATGTATATTTTTGTAATGCCCTAAGTAACCTTTGGATAGTTGCAATTAACATCTTACGTGAACCAATTTTTTTTTATAAAGTGCATTTAACATACACATTCACTTACTAATTAACAACAACCTCTAAGACTACAAGGTTAGGATTACTTTAAACCCACACATACATATTACATATAACCATAGCATTATGAACTTTATGAAATAAACATCATACATCATAAGAATACCACATAACATAATAAGATAATCAACCAAGATACAATCTCATAAACATTATCTTAAACCAATAGTTACATCACTCATTCCTAGAATGAGACACTAGTACAAATGTATTACAATTACATAACTCCACCTCTTACAACAGAGGGATAAAGTAACTTATACAAGTTAAAATATTACAATGCAAGAATCACAACAAGAACCGCGAGCTATC
>CM021109.1:210519785-210578365 GCA_007115665.2 Sequoiadendron giganteum
TTTCTTGTCTCACTTTTATACTTTGTTTTATAATCTATTATTTTTCTTTGTGTTATATCTTTTTTTTCATCTATATCTCTCATATCTCTTTCTTTGTCTATCTTTATTTTTTCTTTCTTTTCTTTTCTCACATGTTTTTTTACTTCTTTTATATATTTTATTTTTGGGTTTTAGCTTCTAAATTTTATTTTTATTTTTTAAAATTATTTTTCATTCCTTTTATCTCTCCTCTCTTAAACTTATTTTCTATCTAGTCTTTTTTTATCTCTCTTTTTCTCTTCCTCGTGTTTTTCTATCTCTTTTTTGTTTTTGTTTGTTTATACCATTTTTTATTTTGTACTAGGCATTTATTTATCTTTCTAGTTTAATAATCTTCTTTCCTTATTTATCTTTCTTTATGTATTTGATTACTTTTCATAAGTTCAAATTTTTACCCTTTTTTTTGTTTCTATATATGTCCATCATCAAATAGTTTTTAATATTTTTCACTATTTATTTCTTTCATTACCTTTTTCTCTTTATCCCTCTCTTTCTTAATGTTATTTCTTTGTTTCAACCTTTATCTAGCTCATTTTTGCTTTGATTCCTTTTTTTTAATTTTTTTTGTTTCAATTCTATTTTTTTATTAGTCATTCTATTTTTTTCTCTATTTCTCTATCTTTCGATCTCTTTCTTCATATAGCTATCCTTCTTTTTCTTTTTGTCACTTTCGTTCTCTTGTATCTTTTTTCCTCTCTTTATGTCTTTCATTTTGCTCTTTTTTTTTTCTTTTTTCTTTTTTCCTTTCGTTATTTTGCAAATTTTTCATTGGCCTCTATATATTTCTATTTTTATCTCTTTTTTGCTTCCTTTTTCTTTACTTCTTTTTCTTTGCTCTCTTTTTTTCTCTCTTTTTTGTATTTTTTGTGTTTTTTCTTTCTTTATTTTTCATCCTCTATTTTTCCTTATGATTTAGTTGCTTTCTTTTTATTATTTTTATTTTTGTATGTATTTATGTCTTTCTCTATATTTTTTGTTTCTTTTTCTTTTTCTATTTTAATATCTCCTTTCTTTATTTCTCTCTTACTATTTTCATTCATTCATTTTTATAGATTTCTTTTTGTTGTCATTCTATCTATCTCATTTTTATAACTTTTATTTGGTCTCCTTTTTATCTTTTTATATGATTTTTCCCTTTCCATGTATTTTATTTCCATCTCTTCTTGTTTAAATTGTTCCTTGTGTTTTTCTCTCTCTCTCTCTCTCTCTCTCTTATTTTTCTTCAATATTATTTATTGTTTATTTTTATTTTCTTCTCTCTTATTTTATAAGTGTTTTTATTTTCAATCTCTCACCATGACTATTTTTGTTTGTCTGTATAATTTTGCCTTATTTTTCTTTATCATTTTTTATTCCTTTCTTATTGGACCATGGATCACAAACACTAGACTTTGGATGTTGGAGTTTGTATCCTTGATCTTTGACATTTGATACAAGATCCTTAGAGACATCAATTCTAAGAATAGATCTTAGCTTATAGAATTTAGATAATAAAATGTAGAATATGCATGTTACATCATAAATCCTAGAACTTGGACCTTATGCTTTGGGAACACAAACCTATAACCTTAAACCTCAAGATTTTAGAACTTAGATCCTAGACCCAAAAATATTAAATTTGGACCTATAGACATTGAAATGGTGGGCTATTGACCCTCACCAAGAAACTTTTATCCTAAAACACTCTTTTGTCCATTTTTTCCTCATATCTCTCTTCCTTTTAGTTTCATTATTTTTATTTTTCATTCTCTCTCTCTCTCTCTCATAATTTTTATTTTTATAGGTCATGGTCCATAGACTATTAGTGTTGGGTATTGGATCCTTTATCTTTGATACTAGACCCATAATTTTTTTGACATTAGAAACTACACGTTGGGTCCTAGAGTTTAGATTATAACATGTAGAACTTGGATGTTATGCTCTTGGCACACTTCAAAACTTGGAACCTAAAAATCTCACAATTTAGATCTTGTATTTTAGAACCTAAGTTCTATGCACTTAGACCTTAGGCTTGTGGATGATTGACCTTGATCAAGAAAGTTTTACCCTTTACCCCCAACTCTTAGATTCAAAACCCTAGAGTTATGGAATATGGACCCTAGACCAAGAAATATTTACCTTATATTATGAACCCTTGAACCCATGTGTTGAGATGTATGTTTTTACACCCTAAACATGTGGATTGTGGATGATAGGAAAAAAATGACACTATAAAATCAATCCTAGACCCTATACCTTGAATATTTGACCTTTGACACTAGAATATGGACATTGGATTGTTGGGACCTAGTCGTCGAATTGTAGACCCCAAACTTTGTATCTTTAATCCTTGATCCTTGACTTTGGACCCCAAGACCCCTAAATCACTTGACCTTTGTCATTGGATCTTAAGCATTGAAATTTAGACTCTAGAATGTAGAAAAAGGTCTTAGATGTTACTTAGAACCAAACCTTAAGCTCTAAACATGTGATCTTAAAATTCAATGCCTATAGTGAGGAACTTGGATCCTAGATCCTTAGGTATTAACTTTGGACCCTTTGATGGTGTCATGGTCATTCATGGTCAATCCATTTAGGTTTCATAAATAGAACCCTCAATTGAATCTTCTATCATAGTTAGTTATTTCCTTTGAAACATTTGCAAGCCCCCTCACAAGGGTAGGTATGCACTTTAAAATTAAGTTTAAAAGAACGCATATTCATAAAACTAATCACTAGTTTTCTTGGTCTTCAATTAATTATCACATGATTACTTGCACATCACCATCCAAGACCTAATTGATTCCTAGAATTACTAGTGTTGGAAAACTTAGGCTTTGATACTAGATGTTATGCCCATCATGAAGACAACAATTTTTTTTTTAAGAATTAATTGAGTTTATTGGTGTTAAGCCTCACATTATGACAATGTGAGTAGATATTAGCGAACTAAATTAACTCTTTTAAATTTTTTTTTTTGGTGGTGTGTTCATGATGGGTGTGACAAATGGACTTTGCACTCATGGACATGGACCATGGAGCCTACAGTTAGTGAATGTCGAAAGAGTCTATGAAATTTTACGTAAATATCAAAATTTTGTCTTTTGAAATTTTGCATTCAATAGAGCCAGTTAGTAAATTACAACTTCAATATAAGAAAGTTTCAATCCGTGTTTGTTTTATTTTTTATACAATACACAAAAAAATTACAAAATACGATAATATTAAGCTAGATGTATGATAGTTTTTATTTTAATTATGTATATTTTTTCAATCATATTCTCTTTTTTATTGTTGATCATTGAATGAAATTTAGAACATCAATTGAAAAAATATACAATCAAAATATTCTCTCTCTCCCTCTTACCTTTCTTTCTTTCTCTGTATCAGTTTATCTGGCTCTTTCCTTCCCTTAGTGTTTTTTATTCTGGTTTCACTCTATCTTTATTACTTTTGTTCTCTTGATTATTTTTATTCTTTCCTTTTATTTTTACTTTCTCTCTTCTTACTTAATTTCATTATTTCTTTTTTTCTTATTTTTCATATCTATTAATTTTTTGAATATTTATATGGATTTTTCTTTTATTCTTCCTATATTTTTCCTTTCCTTTTTTTGTCATAATGTATTTCTCACTCGCATCTAACTTTATACCTCTCTTTCTCTTTTGACATATCTTTTTCCTTTTAATTTTATTTTATTCTAGTTATATCTCATTTCCTAAACTTCTTTATTTCTTTTTAATGTTTCTCTACATTTCTATTTCTATTTCTTTGTTTCTTCTTTCCATCTATTTTTCTCTCTTTATATATGGTTTGGACCTTGGAACCTAGAATTTAAGTTTTTAACCCATAAACCTTGATTTACACCCTACCCTCATGAGTCGTGGACCTTAGATTGATAAAAAATTATCCTATAGCTTAAACACTTTGATCCTAGACCCTTAATTTTTGAACCCTAAACCTTAGAGGCTTTGTCTTGTACTTGTCGACCCTAGACCAAGAAATATTACTATTTACCCTTTACCTTGAACTTGTGGATGAAACCTAGTGCTTAGGATATGCTACTAGATATTTGATCTTAGACAATAGAACATGAGCATTAGATCACAAGAACATGGGCCTTTAACCTTAGACCTTATAACTTTAAACTTCAATATTGAACCTTGAATTGTTAGATGATTAAATCTTGGATCCAAGACCATGTATACTTGACTATGAACCCTAGTAAATATGAGAAATCAAACATTATATGCTAGATGTTTACCCTAAAACTTGGAGCCTAGACCCTGGTCCCTATCCCTAGATTATAGATCATGAACACTTGACCAAGAAACCTATACCATTTATTGTGAAATTTTAGAGTTTGGATTTGGAATCACTAGGACTTTAGCATTTTGCACCCTCAACAAGAAACATATACCCTATACCATAAATCCTTGGACCATTGGCATTTTATCCCCATCCTTAGAGCCTTAAATTTAGACACTAGGATGTGGACACTAGGGATAACTTTAAGAACCCCCCCTCGATGAAGGTGCAAAATCTTGACAAATCTTGTATACTTCTTGATAAAAATATTAATTTTATTTGCAATTTTTTTCATTTTTTAGGAAAAAAAAAATCTCAATTGGCAATTTTTTTTGTTTTCTAGGAAAAAATAATCTCAATTGGTGAATCTTTTCTAATTGCTAGAAGTCTATGGAAAATCCTAGCGAATTGTAATTTCTTTTAATCAAATAAAATATTTTCATTGGTGATTAAAACCTTTTTTCAAACCAATAAATTATTTCCATTGATGAATAAATTTGTTTTCAAAATAGAAAAAATATTTTTGTTGGTGATTACAAATTTTCTTCAAACCCAAAAAATATTTCCATTGGTGAATTAAAACTATTTTCAAATGAATAAAAAAAATGGTGAATTAATGATAATCTCAAACTAATAAAAAAATCATTGGAAAAATAAACTGGTATGCCAATAAAAAATCATAGAGTGGTTGGCAAAAATATCAAATTCTGGGACAAATTTTTTGCACATTCAAACAATTTTCATAAAGTGTTTGGAATGGAGACAAGTGTCAAAATATTTATTTTGTTTGAAGCCAGATGTGAGTGCAAAATAATATAACCTATGATTGTTCGATGAATTTTCAATGGACGAGTGTAGTTGCATTCTAGAAGCAAATCTCTAAAGGACTAGACTTGCGAATTGAAACCTGCGAAATAACACTAAAACCGTTAGATTTCCAAAAATCAATGGTTGAGATTTTATTAATTATTAAATCACTTAAAGTCATGACAGCCAAAATAATATTTTATCATTGACTGGCTACCTACAATTGAAGTTCTCTTAAGTTATGACTTAAGCCTTTGGAGTCATCATGGTGACTGGCCCCTTGGCCTAGGCAAACAATGGGTTTGAGAAATGAACGATAGAGATAGGGTGACATGGATCAACCTTGACCACTCGCTACCAGCCCATGGGGGACACACCTACATCTCTCATCCCTCAACGAGGAGGTGGGGAACCACCACATGGAACAGTCAGAACTGTTGAAGGAACTATAGAAAGGTGCAAAATATTAAGAAAATATTAAGGAACTAGTGTTAAAGCCTGCACTACTAAAGGATCCTTTTAAGCACATGTTTTAAAGGTAAGTAAGACATCTTAATTTGGGCCATCCATCCGGTCTAAGGATTATGCATAGGTGAATGGTCTCAAGGTAAAGAGCACATAGATGTGAAGTGTCAGATTTAATCTTGGCTGCTTCTCACCTCCTCGTTGTTGAAAGTTACACACGAGTTAAACCCAACGGGGAAGCAAGGAGGCCGAAACATGGATTTTCTTGTGGTTATCTTGGAATAATATTGTCACACCAGTGATTAAGGATTCAAGTGATGAATTAAATGTTAATTGTCACATCAATGATAGTGGTGAATTAAATGTTAAGTGTGAGTATTTAATGTCATTTTCTTCATTCTAACTTCTATATATACTTCACCAACTTGATGTCCTTCATATCATTTTTAATATATTTGGATTTGATTTATTTCTTCTCTATTCTCAATTTAGCTATGATATTTTGGAGCCTTCATGACATGTCATGCTACCCAAATGTTTTTGGGAGAAAAGAAGGGATGATGCATACGATAGATGAAAGTTGGGTATGGTTTTTGAAATTCCTTGTGGGATGATGCTATAACAATAAATGTGGGTAGGGAATGGCTTCAGAAAAACCCTCATGCTTTATATTCTGAGGTAGCTTTAGCTTTCTTGTCCAATTACATGGAAATTTTTCTCAATAAAGATTTGGTGAAGATATTAGAAATATGTTATTTATTTCCTTTCATTTACTCTATTTATTTTTTGGAGTTGGCACTGGAGCATTACAATTTTGAAAGTGGGTTTGCACTTGTTGGTGGAATCTTTCAGAAAGTGGAATTGCATGCTTCTACAACACAGGCTCTTGCCTTGGTTAATATGAGATGGGGTCAGTTATGAAACTGTGCATTATCGCTCTTCTGCTCTGCTCTTCTTCATAATTCACATCAACACACACTTCATACTTCATACAAAATGATACGAATGATATTATATATATAACCACAAAATAGAATTCAATTACACTTTGTTAGCTTCAATAAAACACAAAATAATTACAATTGTTAGCTCAAATCATGAGAAATATGCAATGCATATCCTCAATAGTCAACCACAACTTGGCTAGGACCCAAAAAAAGATGTACAAACACAGAAATACTTATCTAATTACTTCTCATACATCCGTAACATAATTTATTTATGAATTCAGCTCCATTACAGATACAATAGAGAATTACTGAACCAGATCTTCTAACTTGCACAAGAATCGATATGAGCCACTGTGCTTCAATAATAACAAAGATGATATACTACAAAACATTATAACATAAAATTTCATATAGATCGGTGCATACTAAACTATTGGATGCTCTGTTCTTCATTGTCAATCTTCAATCTGTCTGGCTGTATGATCAAATGATGATGTGCATATTTGATCAATGACTACGGTTTCCATCAATAACAACACCAGGTGATACTAGAAGTGTCTCTTGCCAACAAAAGATACCTTGATGTAGAAGAACAGATCACTATACAATGATATGCAAAGTTAGAGAGTTGGCTTAGCGAATGACTTTAAACCATAACATTAATGCAGATAGACAAGTGCCTAACCCACAGTTATACTTCACAAAATGAGCTTCAGATTTAACTAAAAGGAATAGAAGCTTAGTGATTCGAGAAAAAAATCTCGTAACTAAAGATTTAAGATGGATTAAAATTCAATTTCCAAAGATTTATCTTAGCTTAAAATTTGAATATTTCAAAATGTAAATGTAATCAAATCTTTCCTCAAATAGGATCCTAATACCTAAGAACAAAACTAAGTTCGAATTTATGTGTAAGATAATTATAAGTCAAAATGAAATTTCCAGAATTTTCTGTAACTACGATTTCCAGATCTTATTATTAAATGTGAATGTGTTGATTGTAGAACATTATCTGATTTCTATGTTTGCATATCGAAAGAGGTACTGCCATAAATAGGTGAGAAGTCCGCCCCCTAAGAGGCATGCCTCATGAGAGGACGTGTCTCCACGAGTGGAGGCACGTCCACTCATGGGACGCATCCCTTAGGATGCGGTTGATAACAACTCTTATTACCATTTGTTATGTATATACTCACACGTATATAACCTTCTATATGATGGCGGATGACATAAGAGAATTCCGATTTCACATGAATGCAGAATATAATATCACAGGAATGATCGAATTTATATGAATGCTCATAATTTCGATTTTAAATGTTTCCTTTAGAAATATCATAACATGAATGATAATTTCGATCACTTATGAATGACAATGATACTTGCATCACTGTCATTCATATCTAATCGAAGCTATCATCGATTAACACTCCCTCTTAGCTAGGGAAGATATTTCAAATCAATTAAGTTAAGATATCACCTTCACACGTGGTATGATATGTTTTCTCAAAGTTGTCAAGTCACATGACATTCTTCATAATTTCAACACTCCCTCTTTAACTAGGAAGAATAGCTTCCAAAAGTGATATCACCTAACTCGTGATATCAGAAGATATGATATGCTTCTGAAAGTGTCAAGTCACATGACATTCTCCATAGCACATCTTCATTATGGTATGTGCACTGACATCAAGTCACATGATGTCTACCATAATTCATGGCATATCCATGGATAGAATCATCCACCACGATTATCTCTTACGGATCACAATGACCTTTAGATATCAAGTCTCATGATATCCATCAAGGTGTCCAAGAGATACTATCATGACATTTCCACAGATATCAAGTCACATGATATCTATCATGATAGTTCATCATTGTAGAGTCATCACTTTACAATGTCAAATACAAGTGTTCATTATTAGAAAGATCGACACCTTTCGATAATGCACATAGGGGGAGTAGGCCCATAAAGTCATGGAGTCACACACATGACAAAAGAGTTTACACATTAAACATCTTTATATATTAGTACAATTTATAAACAATTTGTATTTCAAACATAAATAACAAATTACATTTCAACCATACCAAGTTTCTTCCTGAAGTGCTCTACCATGATCCGGGAGAGAGGCTTGGTGAGAATGTATGTAGTTTGATCATTTGTACTAATATACTCCAACTGAATCACTTTCCTTTCCACCATATCTCTCACATAATGATAGGGGATCTCAATGTGTTTAGATCTGTCATGAAAGACAGGATTCATAGAGAGTTTTATGCAACTCTGATTATCACAATGAATAATCATAGGATTCAAGGGCTCACTAAAGAGTCCCACAATCAATTTACAAATCCACATTGCTTCTCTTGCTCCCATTGAGGCTGCAATATATTCAGCTTCTGTTGAGCTCTATGCAATTGATGATTGTTTTATGTAAATCCAAGAGATCATAGCCGATCTAAAATAGCATCCTGATGTGCTTTTTCGATTAAATACACTTCCAGCCCAATCAGAATCAGAGTACCCATGTAGATCTAGTGGATCATTCTTGTAATGAAGACCATATCCAATGGTGCCTTGAAGATATCTAAAAATATGTTTTACAACCATCAAGTGAATTTCCTTGGGTTCACACATGAACTGGCTGAGGGCATTTACAACATAGCAAATATCAGGTCTGGTGTTAACTAGATACATCAAGGATCCAATCATCTATCTGTAAAGGGTCAGATCTACACATTTGGATTCTACGGCTGCTTCTTTTAATTTGTGAAGGTTGGTTCCATGGGTGTAGACATCGGTCTATAGTCCAACATTCCAAATCTTTTCAAAATGTCAATAGTATACTTCCCTTGATTTAGTAAAATACCTTCTGATTTCTGCCATACTTCCAAACTGAGGAAGTAGTGAAGAATACCCAAGTCTTTCATGTCAAATTCAAAGATTAGATCTTGTTTCCCTTGAGCAATGAGGTGATCTTCTCTTGTTATTAGCAGATCATCAACATATAAAATAATTATAAGCATATCACCGTTGATTACCTTGAAGTAGAGATTGGAGTCAACATCATTCTTGGAAAATCCTAATCCCAAGAGATAGCTGCCAATTCTTTCATACCAGACCCTGGGAGCCTGTTTAAGTCCATAGAGAGCTTTCTTGAGTGTGCACACATGTGAGTTAGATTTATGTATCACAAAACCTTCAAGTTGTTCCAGATAGACTTCCTCTTCAATAGTTCCATTCAGGAAGGCAATTTTCACATCCATTTGATGGATCTTCCATCCTTTAGCTACTGCAATGGCTAACACTGCTCTTATTGATGTATAACGGGCAACAGGTGCAAATTTTTATTCGTAATCAATGCCTTCCTTTTGAGAAAAACCCCTAGCCACGAAATGTGCTTTATGTTTTTCTATACTGCCATCAGCAGCATGCTTGATTTTGAAGAGCCATTTAGAAGAAACAACAGATTTCTCTTTTGGTCTAGGCACTATGTCCCATACATCATTCTTTAGTATGGATTGGTACTCCTCTATCATTGCATCCTTCCAAGCTTGATGTTTGAAGGCTTCTGTAACACTGGCAGGTTCAGAGTTTATAATGTTGTTCATTAGGGCAACATAGCTAGAGAAACGTTTGGGTCTTTTACTCTCCTTGAACGTTCCTTTAGGTGTTGCATGATCCTCTGATTCTTTGATCATCTTCCTTGCCCAAAGTGGTCTCTTTCTGCCAATGTCATTTGTGTCCTCATTTTAAGTGGTAGGAGATTCAAGTGGCATTTCCTCAGGATGCTCCCTCTGAATCTCAGGAGCAGGTTCCATTTCAGGTATCCTAGGGAAATAGGTTTCTGTTTCACTCATACTTCATTCCCTTTTGAATGGTTTTAATGTTTAGGTCAAACAACTTATGAACTCCCTCTTAATTCTAGCACTCATGTAGAGTTCCTTAAGATGTAGGTTTCTATTATATGCCTTTAAGGTTTTCTTTTCTTTTCTAAGACACAACTTTTACAAGTTCCTCCATAGGATGGTTTTTTTTTTTCTAATTTTTATTTTAGACTTAGGTGCATAAAAGGTACCCTAATCTTACACCAATATTTTTTCTTAATAGTTGAGTTTTAGACCACTCTTGAATTTTCGCATCCATAAGGGTAACTCTAAGTCCATTTGTCTTTTTAGAACACAAGGTCTTCAGATTCATGATCTGAATTTTTCTTTCCTACTTTGGCAAAGGATGCTTATTGTTTAGATCTGTCAGGGCACTTCATTGCATAGTGACCATATTGATCACATCTAAAGCATTGTACTTGAGAGATGTCTTTCCTTTTAAAAGATTCCTTTCCATTGGAATTTCGTTTTCTTTTAAAATATCCTTTCTTGTAGGAGTTTTTCTTGTTCCTTTTATTAGATGTTGTGTTGAGTACATGAATGTCTTCATCTATGTTCTTCTATTTATTTTTCTTAGTGGAAAGTCTTGTTTCTTCTTGAAGGTAGTCAGTTCTTAGCCTATCAAATTTAGGGAGTTTAGATCTCGTACTTACTCCTTGAACAAATGACTCCCATGAGTTTGGTAGGCCTCCTAGTGCAATTAGGGTTAACTCTTTGTTGTCAATCTGATATCCAATTGTGGATAATTGATCCCTAAGTTCAATAATCCTCATGAAGTGTGCATTAGTGGACTCCCCTTTGTTCATTTGGGCATTGTTCATTTTTCATTTTAATGCTAAAGTCCTATAGGTGCTGTTGATCTCATAAGTACTCTAAAGAGATTTGTACATATGGTATGTGGTTTCATGTTTTGCTAAGATAGGCACTATATGATCCCTCACTGCATCTACAAGGATTTTCATGGCTCTTTCATTGTTTTCAATCCATTGACTTTTCTCAGGTTCAGCCTCAGGTTCCCTTTTATTTTCTCTCACAAGTGAGTCTAGTTTATTCTCTTTTAGGATCATCATGATTCTAAATTTCCATGATGTAAAGTTATCCGCTCCTGCAAGACAATCTTCAAATCTGATCATAGTTGACATTATGAAGAATGTGAATTCGATTTAGAAAATATGAATTTCTTTTGAGAAATCTAATTTTAGATTTGATTTGGATTCACACAACATGGCTCTGATACCATGTAAATGTAATCAAATCTTTCCTCAAATAGGATCCTAATACCTAAGAACAAAACTAAGTTCGAATTTCTGTGTAAGACAATTATAAGTCAAAATGAAATTTCCAGAATTTTCTCTAACTGCGATTTCCAGATCTTCTTATTAAATGTGAATGTGTTGATTGTAGAACATTATCTGATTTCTATGTTTGCATATCAAAAGAGGTACCACCATAAATAGGTGAAAATTCCGCCCCCTAAGAGGCACGCCTCATGAGAGGATGTGTCTCCACGAGTGGAGGCACGTCCTCTCATGGGACGCGTCCCTTAGGATGCGGTTGATAACAACTCTTATTACCATTTGTTATGTATATACTCACATGTATATAACCTTCTATATGATGGTGGATGACATAAGAGAATTCCGATTTCACATGAATGCAGAATATAATATCACAGGAATGATCGAATTTATATGAATGCTCATAATTTCAATTTTAAATGTTTCCTTTAGAAATATCATAACATGAATGCTAATTTCGATCACTTATGAATGACAATGATACTTGCATCATTGTCATTCATATCTGACCGAAGATATCATCCATTAACACAAAATAATTAAAGGTTGAAAACTTGACATTCTACAATAGTAGGCTGGCTTATCCATAAGGTGACTTACATACATACCAAATCAATCGATTTCCTAAGAGTAAGGTTGTGGTTTAAGCTAGAGATTATGCTCATAGTAAAATCCAAAATCAAATACATACTTGCAAATATAAATTAAGGAGTGGAATCAAATTAAATGAAAGAAAAAGTGACTAACATGAAGATTATTCCTACATACTATCTAATTCAATCTTGAATAGAAGTAATTGACCTATGAGTACGTATTTGCAAAAATAAATTTTCAGCCAGATTGATACAAAGACAAAATTAATCACAAGAAACTTATGTAATTCAAAGTTTTCAAGAGCAATAGTGTTGTATATACATTGAAGATTAGGCATCTCAAGAATGTAAGAAAATAAAAAATAGATTTACCACAATCAAGATTTGAAACCCTTTGGAGAATACAATTTCTAATAATTTCAATTTCTAACCAAGCAAGCAAGCAAGTATCAAATTTCACCAAATGGCTCAAGCATCCAAAAATCTGTTACGAGAAGTAGAGACAAATTCAGGAAAGAAGGATCTTGTATCCAATTGATTGGTGGATTTGATGCGAGTTTCAGATTTCCAAACTGCAACTTTAATCCTTTTTCTACGGTTTCCACTTCTCCGAAAACCCCCTAACCAAAATTTTGAAACACAAAGTTTGAGATTCTCAACAAACCAAAGCCACACCTTATACATACATCTCCTTGTAGAGAAATATTATCCTTAAATAAAAAAATTCAATCGAATATCCTTATTTTACAAAATAAACTTGTAGACTAGTTTTCTTCTTCGAAAACAAAATTAATTGATCAACATTTTTCCAAAACAAGCACTATTAAAAACAAGGAAAATTATAGTTTTTGAATCCAAAAATCAACAAAAAAGATAAAGTTTCCAATACGAATTTCAGTTTGGAGTCATGCATGTGGACACACTCCATCTTTTTCCAATTTAACTTGCTTTTACAATTAGTTCGAAAATATCCTCTTATTTATTTACTTTAAAAGTTATATTACTTTCCACATTTAATTAATTAAACTCTAATGATAATTAAAACATTTAATCACATTATTTAATTTAACAATTAATAAAATATCCTCATAATACCTTTTTACAAACATAATTCATTTAATTATTATCAAATTACCTTATAATCAATTTAATTAAACAAGGCCATTTATAAAATTAAATTTACCACATAATATCAATAACCAATTAAGCAACATAATAACGAGCAACAACTAGACATCACCAATCATCTACTCAAACTTACTCAAATGTTAAGAAATGCCAAATACGAAGGGGCACTACATCCTCCCCCCAAAGCTTTGACTTACTCCTAGAAGTCAAAAAGTGAAGTAAAAAATATGCAATAATAAGAAACATCATCACAAACAACCACGTCATAGCAAAATTTAATCAAATAATGGTAAACACCAATCAAAACAACTGATAAAGAATACAAACTAGATGTATAGGGTATCAAGGTGGGTACTCATCCTCGTCGAGGATGATAGCAAGGCTTGGGGGCCTTTTATCATCTCCATTTTTTCCACATCATATCCATTGGGTTTTTGAGGCACTCTTAGGTATGAAAGTGCAGGTGGAGTCTATGCTTGGTACCTGCAACCTACATCAAACAAGATGTCGAGCAACATGTATATAAATATATCAAACAACAAACACACCATGATAGGAAATCACAGCATATCGGGGTGCTCACAAATGAGTAATGCTACACTACCCCTCCCAACAATACCTCAAACAATGACCACATCAATGAATAACAACAATAGCATCGTAAACCATCTACTACATATCTATCATTAAAACTGATTTGCTATTTCAAAATGCCACATTTGCACAAAATGTACAACAGATTCATGCACTCAAAGCACACATTTTTAATTAAGCATTTATCATTTTCAAATAACCATTCCTTTCACAACACTAAATCTCACAACAAATTAAACAAAAAATCATGATTTTTTATCCCTTTTTGAAGCAATAAAACACGATTTATAACCTCATAAGAACAAAATTCTAGATTCAACACACATTCTTCACATACACACACGAATTCACATCACTGAGAAACACATTGTAAGGCTACACAAAGTTCCATAATGCATCCCTAGTAGGAATAATATCATTGCATTGCACACTACACCGAGGGTCTTATCCTTTCCACTAGTTTTCTACACCATTGGACAAACACCACCTAAAGAAAGATCTCGGGTTGCTAATTGAGCATGACACAAAAAGAAAAGATGTAACTACAAGAGTATGAGAAACTAGGTCACATAATGGGCTCATATGTATCTAGAGTGGCCAGTGTATAAACCTAGCTCTGATACCATGTTGTAACGCCTTGCCATGTAAACCCGAAAGGACAACTTATAAGCAACAATAATAGCACAATTTTTTTTAAAGTACAAGTATGAAATGTAAGTTAACATACAACACTTATAATGAAACCATACATATACATCATCTAACTAAGCCCTTTGGGGCAACATGACCATAGTACATTGCAAATATAACTAACATCTTCCCACTCCCATAACGATGATTAACTAATCATAAGTATTCATCGTAAACCATAATATAGAATCATTAAACAATGAACATACATCCATAACATTACATAAGAATCCATCTATTCACATGATAATGCTAGGAATACATCCATTACATTCATTAAATAAATTTACATTGTCAAAAAGATTACAATGGTACAATAGTGTTTCCCAACATGAACGGGAATTATACATCAGTCACATAGAGTAATACAATTGAAATGAACATAATACATAGCATCAATACGATCTCCAAATCCAATGAAGCTCTGGAATCCCTGCAATGATACAACTCCGCACATCACAAACTCTGACTGGGAACCCAATAGAGTGCATAGCACATTCCACCTCACCATGTTGACCCTAAGGTCCACCCCATGTGCTAGGAGATGACAAGAAGGACCCACAACATAAAAACAGTCAACCAAACCAGGCTAACAAGACTCCACAAAAAATGAAACAATAAAGACAAAGATCAACCACTTCTAGAGGTACATAAACAACAAGGGGAAATCAAACAAGGCAAGTGAGGTTTCTAAAGAGAAGAGTTCCATCACATAAGCTCGATATGGGTTATCCAATACAAATCTTCCTAGGTTACTGGCCCCCATCTTGGTTAAACCCTGGCAACCTCAAACGATCCTTGGTCCCCATTCTCACCCATGCAAGATAAACATACCTTTCAAGAGGACAAGGTAGTTGATCTTTGCCATTCCAAGCCTTCCCACTCATCTCAAGCCTAAATGAGCACTTGAGTCATGAGTGAGGTGTACCATTATCTTTTATTAATGTAAGAATTACCCAAAAATCCCTAATCAATTATTAGTGTTTTGAATGGATTAAGAAAATTCTAATGAGTTACCCTAGAACCACTTTTGGGTCCCACTACTAGCAAAAAAAAACTATATAGTCCACTAACTGGGTAAGCCAACTTGCACAATACAAAAAATTCACATGAATTATCACATAAAACAAGGCATATACCAACTCACACAAAGTCTCGATAGATAACAATTCCATAGTGCAAGGCCATAGGCCACATAATCATAATTCAAGTATATCATCAAGTGTTCACAAAGAACCAACATGAAAAGCACATCATAAAGAAACTCTTTCCCCAACCTCTAGAAGACTAAAAAATTACTAACACACTAGTTCACCATCGAAGTGGCAACAATAACATGACCTCAAGGGACTATTTTCAATCCACAATTTAAAAGTCAATTATAAAATAATGAGTGACAACCTCACAATGATATTTTCATACTCAATCAAAAACTATCATAATCAACTCAATACAAAATCAACTACAAATTCCAATAGTAAATTAACCAATAGGCATCCAAGGGAGACCTCAATTTTCTCTGCACATGATACCCAACCACAATTATTCAACAAACTTACAATTTGGCTAATAACAAACTTAACATAAAATAAAACATAAAAAAAATTCAAACATTAAATTCAACAAAAATGTTCACTCAAAACTACATCCATATAGCTCGCTAGGCTAACTCATAAAATTCTCTCACATAAGACAATCAATTCCGAAATAAAACAACCACAGTATTACATATAAAAGAAAAATATTAAATATGCAATGTAAGATAGACACTATTTTAAAAACACCTTACCTTAAACTACTCTAAGAATTCCTTTCACAGAAATAACTCAATACATTTTCATTCAATTTAATTAACATACTTTAGCTAATAATTCTAATATAAACGAATGCAACTCATAGAGTAGAATTCTATCAAGATAGTTATTATCTCACAATCAAATTACATTTATTTTATTAAAACATAATTAATGATTACTTTATAATATAAATACTATTTTCTACCAATCATTTTATCAAATCAACCAAATTCCATTGCTTAATCACTTGTCAACATATTCAAACATTTTATTATTAGTCGATAGGCTATTTACATGGGGGAACCCCACCGGCATTTCCAGCACTCTGACGCCGACGAGAACCCCGTGAACTTTACGGCAAGCAAGGTGCCTGACGCATTTCTCTCGGCCTTGAGGGACTATTAAATGTTTTACCTCGTCACTTAGCTGGCATAATCATGGCTCCCTGGTAGGCTCAGTATGTTCACTTTGAAAGTGTGTAGTAGTTTTCTTTGAGGCTTTATAAATGATCATATCAATCAAATCATTCCCATTTAGTTCTTGGCCAATGTTTGGTAGGGAGAGAGAGATTTATTGATCCATTATCCTCAAACTGGGGAGAATAAATCTAGCTTAGTCAGATGCTAAGATTGTTTCCATTTAATGCTTTAAATTTGAATACCTGCTCACGTAATTTGTAGCGTTTCTGTTGTCGTGTCTCTTCCAATTTGCAGATCGTAGTATGAGGGCCCAGCCAACGAATATACTTCCCCACCAACTAATATCTTTCCAAGCTCATTAGATCTTATTGGAAGTTATGAATGTAATTGCAGTCAGTTTTAGGGGTGTTGGTAAGTCCTTTTATTAGGCATTGATACCAGTACTGTTACTAGTAATAGCAATAATGGTAATTTTAATGGCAAACATCTTCCGTGGAGTAGAAGCACAACCAGACCATTAAACGAATCTCAGCCATTCATCCATATTTGCCACTTTTTGGTTGTTTCTGCCATTTCTTTGTTGCTTTCCCTGTTGCTCCTCCAGACTCCTCCTCGCTGGTATTACCTCTCACCTCTCCAATTTGATGAACTGCAGCCTGAAAATAAGGTTTTGTCAAGGGTTTCACAGTATGATTATTAAAATGAAAATTGCGGTTTAGCAATTGGTTTGGTACCATGAAAATAAAATTAATCTTGTGGAGTTTGATGTAGGTGATAATGCTACGAATGTAAAAATTTCATAGGTGTAAGTATTATAAGTATTTAGAATCTTCACAATATGGACTAAGATGTTGTAGTCCTTATACCGAGAGCATTATTATTATAAACATTAAAATCTTCTTAAAAATGGAGTGAATAGAGTGGCTCCAAATTGGTGTCCTTGTAAAGCCCTTTATTTTTAAATGTGGTTCCCTTAATATCCTTACAAGAAACTACTGTGTTTATTTGGGGAGAGTATTAATTTTAAATGAAAATAAAATAGATATTTAGTAATACCATATTTTAAAAAGGAAGGCATCTTCTTATTTGGGTTCTTTTATCTTTTCTTAAAAATAAATGAATGTTTCAAATAAATGTGATATATATCAATGAATATATATTTATTCATTTAATTATTATTTTTAATAAAGATGAATATTTAATAAATAAATATTTATATAAGAATTAAATAAATGAATTTATAAATTAATAAAAATAAAAATAAATAGTGATACTATTATGGAGGGTAATAATCAATTGGAGCAATAATAATATTATTGATGTTAACACTATTATTTGACCAAAGGGAAGTCTTGTTGATTTGAAAAAAAATATTTATTTTGATCTTCCACACTTCTTTGATGTACCCATTGCACACTAAGATGCGGTTTCTAGTTAAACTCATCTATACACCACCTTATGATTTGAGTTGACTGATTATCATACTAAAACCTAAAGTGGATCGCCAACTACATATGCATAGGCATTTAAAATAATCGGCCCTAAGACCTTTTTCTTGAGAAGGTGGTGGTATTGGATGATGTTAAATGTGGTGAAATCATTAATAGTAATATTTGATATAAATAAATAAATATATATAAATCAATAATTATAAATATAAATATAAGAATAATGATAAGGTAATTAGATATGGGGAATTCATTATTGATGATATCTTGGTTACAAAGTAGTCTCATGGTTATTAATAATAGGGGATTATTATTGATGCTAATAATATGGTTAATCATCCCCTATACTTTTAATCACATTAACAATATTAAGGTCACTATAGTAGTGTTATTTGTAGACGTTGATAATATAAGAATATTATAACCAAAGTATGACACTGGTAGGAACCCCACGAACTTTATGGCAAGGGTAAAGTCATTCAGACAACCGTTAACTGTTGGAGGGATTCACGAGTACGGTAAGAAGAGAAGTTGAAGTCGTGGTGTGAGCAGAGTTGGTAGAGTGAGGGCCATGAATTTTGTAGAGTGGCCGACCATTTCTTGCTGGCCATTATCAGTTATCATCATTGCATTGTGCAATCAACATCCAACATCCATAGCCATATGTTTTAAGTAATGGTACTACCGCAGCTATTCAATTTAGGCATTTAATTTCATTTCATTTGCAGTTGCAATCCTTTGAATTCAAGAGAATTTAGAGAGTAAAAATGGAAGGAAATGAGGAAGATATTAAGCTTGGAGCGACCTCCACTCTCCAAAGTTTGGAAGACTTAGACCGATTTTTACCGGTGCCCCCGTTTTGGCGTCAATGGCAGAGAAAACAATGTAAACCAAAACAAAGGTGCCCACAATCTCAGCACCCAAACTGTCACCCTTGGTGTAGCCATGAGCCATTGAATTGGCAATGCCCCCGAGCATTTCGTAGTTGTGGTGGCCCTTGGACCCTTTCACCACTCCTGCTCCATAGATGGCGCCCAAGCACTGGCATATCATGTAGACAACAACTCACACCAATGACAAGTTCCTTTCTAGAAACAAACCAAAAGTCACAACCGGATTGATGTGCCCACCTGTCCACAAATCCATTACATCATTCCATAATACCCACAAAACTATTAGATCTAAACCCATAATAGCCCTTGAGTGTACCTGAAATTCCAGTTGTGTAGTGAACAAGAGAAAAGATCATTCCTCTGAATTCCCAGGTGATGCCCTGGATACCCATAGTTGAGCACATATCATTTGATCTTTTCACGCCCATGACAGTGAGGATGGTGATGTAGAGGAAGAGGAAAGTTGCCATGAACTCTACAATCCTTGCTCTCCAGAAAGACCATGAATTAAACTCTCCTGGCTCAAATAGAGGTGCAAACCCTGGTTATGTGTAATCCTTTTCCCTCGTCTGAGTAGGAATAAAATAAAATAATTTATATAATAAATAAAATAAAAATGATTCTTTAAATAAAATGATATAATAATTTTTTAATAAAAATAAAATTATATAATAAATAAAATAACTATTTAACTACAAAATAACTTATATATACTATAAAAATAAATAAATATAAATAAATAATAATTTATATAATAAATAAAATAAAATAAAATAATTTATATAATAAATTTTAAAAAAATCTTTAAATAAAATAAATAAAATAATATAATAAATTTTTAATAAAAATAAAATTTATTCTATGTTATAAAATCTAAACAATAAACAAATGTAAAAATGAAAAACTCAAGTTGTATAGGAAGTGTTGTTTTTGGAATGAATTGGAGAGGAGGGTAAAGAAGTAGAGAGGGAAGGATAGAGAAAGAGAGAGAGAGGAGGGTAAAGGGACGGAGGGAGGTAGAGAGGGATAAGTGAGATAGAGATAGGGAGGGAGAGAGGGGTGGGATAGAAAGAAGTAGAGAAGGAAAGAGAGAGCCAAAGAGAGTGAGAGAGAGAGAGGGAGGGAGGGAGAGGTAGAGAGGGAGAGGGGAGATATAGAGAATTAGAGGGGGAAGGAGAGAGAGGTAGAGAGGAATAAGTGTGTGAGAGAGAGAAGTAGAGAGCGAAGGAGAGAGTGAGAGAGAAATAGGTGGGATGGAGGGAGGGATAGGTGATATAGAGAGGGATATGTGATATAGAGAGAAATAGAGAGGGAAGGAGAGAGCAAGAGGGAGGGAGAAGGGGGAAGAGAGGGAGGGAGAGGTAGAGAGGGATAGGTGAGATAGATCACTACTTTCTTCACAACTGTAAATAATGTAGGCTCATCCTATTAGCGTAAGTATTGCACTTGTAGACACGTAAAACTAACATCGTGCATCGAATTCTCCTGTTAATCAATTAAGAAAATTTATTGATTAATTTCCTAAGGTTCATTAAATAAATTAATTTATTTAATCAAATCCTTAAAGTTCTTCTCATTTGATTTATCAAATGTCACCTCTTAATATCATCCAAGTTAATTAATCTACATTAATTAACTTCTAATCATGATTATCATTCTCTAGCTTTTGACTCAACTAGAGTCAAATCCAAACTCCTAACTAACCCACCCACTTGCACCAATAAATCATTTATTTGATTTATTATTTCCTCTAATTACATTCAAAATGGCATCAAAATGGAATATTCTTCCAATTTGAATCTTCCCCCCAAAAAGGACTTGTCCCTTCCAACAAGGTATTAAATGCTATTTGCACAAGTCAAACTTGGCATTTAATGCACCTTTCATGTCTTCTCATCCAAATTTGAATTTCAAATTGGCACATTGGCCAAGGCTTGCACATTCCTCACCCTCTCACACTTTGACAAGTGGCATCTTGTCATTGGCTCATGAATGATCCCACATTCATCCAAATCTATCACTCTTCCTAATCTTGAATCTATAAAATGCAAAGCATTTCAACACAAATCATCAACAACACAACACTTACTCATTGCAAGGTTACTCTCTTCATTTGAGAATCAATCTTGCTCTTCATCATCTACAACAACACACTTTGAAGGCATCAAAACTATAGGCAAATTGAGCTCATAGCAACTCATTGTCTATCTCATTTGGCTTAGAAAGGGATTGGGAAAGGGCTCTCTCACATCTTCATGGAGGGCACCAATCCACCATAGAATAGGTTGTATTGCCTTTTCTCCATTGCATGTTTGTTTAGTTTTAGCATTTTGTTTGGAGTAAATGGTATATGTTATTCTATGAGGATGGCTGAATCTATACAAACAATGTGTAAGATTTCACCATCCTACATGTGTAGGTCCATGACAGAGCAGAGAAGGAGCAACACCTTGTTTCCAAGGGAAATCATATCCTTTTGCAAATAAAATGTTTCAGCAGATGAATTATCAAGGCAAAGGATTAGGCCTACATGAACAGGGTATCCTAGAACCAGTGCAAATTGTTGGTAATCCTAAGCATCAAGGCCTTGGTTATTCAACAATCAAGGGATCTCAACATATCAGTAATATTATCACCATATTGGGGGCAACTTCATCTCGAGCAAACATCAACATAGGGAGCATGAAGAATCCTTATGATGAAACCAATGCCAATACTACAACCCGCCATATCACGAATCTTCATCCACCCATCACCCCATCCACGAATTGGGACCAACATCAAAAGAAAGACTTGAATTGAAGCATGAAGAATGTTATCAAAGAAAAAGAAGCTAAGAAGCATATTGGACAAATCAAGTACATATGGATACAAAAAAATACAAAGAAAGATTATCCCTATCAAACTCCATCAGTCAAAGAAACTATGGGGAAAAATCAAAATGGGGCAAGTATCCATCAAAGATTTCCACAAAGGAAAAAGCAGGCTTCTCAAGTGACGTACAAAGTATATCAAGCGGTTGGTCCTAATTCCATGCACACTTCCATATCCACTCATTATTGCTCATCTTCTCAAGTTTGGAGAGTCAAAGGCTCCAAACTGTCAACCAATCCATCTTTTATCCCTAAACACCCTTCATCCATGCCTCCACGCATGATATCCAATTCTCACATTGACCATGTATTAGTGGCGACCCTTCATCATAAGGATTCAAAAGGCATTCTATCGCAATGTGCGCATAAAGATAGAGTTAACTCCAATATCAGTAAAGCAGAACAAATTTCTCAAAAGTTGCATTCAAGTGCACATATCTTGGCAAGACAACTTCTACAAGCAGGATATCGATGGCACATTATGATAGAAGCATCAACATCAGCACCACCAGGTGGTTCAGCATCAGCTTAAAATCTCTCAGAAAATACAAAAAATAATCAGAAAATGTCCTGAAAAAATGGTTACCTTGATGAAAACCTGGCAAACAGGCATCTTGGTGACAACAAAAAAAATCAAAAGATCAAAAAAATCCAAAAAAATCAGAAAAAGGATTGAAAATAGTAAAGAAAAAAATTGTCCTCCAGCGAAACCATTTCGGTGGCGCTTTGGACAGGTACCATGATGAAAACCTGGCAAACAGGGGTCATGTGTAGAATCGAGCATCTACGTGCGCCAGTTCAAGAGAAAGCATCTTATCGCATCCATAATAAAGCCAACATTTCATCCATATCATTCATTCATCCATGAACTGTTTATCCAATCCATTTTCCATCTGCATCCAAGGTCCAAGTTACCTTGATCATGATGAAATTTGGTGCATACTTTATACTTGTTTATGGTAAACATCTTGACATGGGTCATTTTCACTGATCCCATCCTATCCAATACATTATCTGAGCATTGAAGCATTATCTGAATGAGAATCCTCTATTTGAACACCCTTATCTTATCACAAGATAATTCATATCCAAGCATCTACCTGTGGCATTCCAAACATTGCTAGACACTGGGGGCAGATATTTACATCTCGCTTCGGGAATAAATCTTGATCTATATCTTCACACTTATGTGGTGATCCGAACATTGGAAAACATAAAATCAAATTGGTCAAGGCATTTGTGAACATGAATCCAAGTCACTAGCCCATGGCATATTTTGACAAGAAGACATTCCTTATCATGCTCTATCTTTTGTTGAACATCAATCCAAACAATCCATATCAGTCGCATCTAGTGCGCACATCAGCGTCACATCAAATCATCAAAGCTATTTTGTTCCAAATCAAACTTCATCTTGATCAATCGAATCCAATCAATCATCACCTTGTTTGGCTTAACACACCTAGCCAAATTATCCTTTTGTACGAATTTACTCTGGGATAGCACAACTTCTTGGAATTTACAAGTGCATTATCACTTTCGTTTGACTTAACACACTTAGTCAAACTATCCATCCATCAATCTGATTGATCAACATTAAGCTTGGTTTTCAACAAAATCCCAAGAGAGAGCACCGATATCATATCATGTCCATATCCAAATCGTCAAAATCATGCAAAAAATCCAAAAACATGCAAAAAACTCATCAAAAACTCAAAAACATTCAAGAAACTCATTCAAAAATTTCAAAAACATCCAAATCTTTCAAAAATCCAGAAACATGTTGAAATATCAAAAAATCTTCAAAAAATTCATCATTTAGTATTGTTAGTTTTTCCACCTTGTTGAACTACGTCGTCTTTGAGCTTGAACGTAGGCAAGGTTGATCTTTGATCATCCCTCAGGACGGTTAGGTCATTCTTTATGCGTCCGTCGCATTGGCATCCATTTGCCCATCTAGTTAGGCGTATGTCGCATTGGCATTCGTTTTCTTATCTTTTTCACATTTAGGTCATTCTTTATGCGTCTGTCGCATTGGCATCCGTTTGCCCATCCTTTAGGCATCTGTCGCAATGGCATTCGTTTGCTTATCTTTGTTACATTTAGGCCAGTCTTTAGGCGTCCGTCGCATTGGCAATCCGTTTGCCCATCTATCTTTTCATTGAGTCAGGTTTATCATCCGAACTATGCCGTCTCTGAGCTTAAATGTAGGCAAGGCCATCCTTGATCGGCCCCCGAGACGCAAAATCCAAAAACATTCATAAAAATCAAAATACCAAAAACAGCCTCAAAACATTTGAAAAAACCAAAATGGTGCATCCATTTCATCTCACTTTCACCTGTGATTGTCATCACTCATAATCATCGTCATTATCACCCTTTGGTGAGTTAGTCAGAAGCAAGTTTAGTAGGTTCCAAAGTGAACGCTTAATCGTCAAAGTCTCAAGTCTAAGTCAGTAAGTCAACAAGTTGGTCAACTCAGAGTATCAATAGCTTATCACCCAATCAGTCCCACCAAAACCCTGATCACTACATGTCCTAGGATGAAGCTTTCCTACGATGAACATAAGCATCAGGTACCCCACAGTAATTAGTCTTGGCTAGCGATATGAAGAACATTAGCTTGTTTGTTTACTTTATTTTGGCCTTTTTGACTTATCTTATTTTGCGCTCATTCCAAGGACCTCTCGATGATGCCTAAACAAAACTGGTTTAGAGAGAAAGGAATGGGGCAAGGATCATTATCTTTTTATCCGTTGTGCTTGTTGGATATTCTTGTAAAATAACTTCGTCATGCATACTTTGTTTTGTTTGTAGGAAGGATGTTTTAGATATCTTGTTGACCACATAAGGAGGCTTTCCTTCTTATGTTTTGGCCCGAGATGTCTGGAATTTCTGAACTGCATTCTGAATAAGGTTATGTTTGTCAAGTGTGAACAATAGTACTCCTATCTGATTGTCGAGTCAAAGTCCATCACACTAGGTGCAACGCCATCCTGGTTCTTAATACCTTGATGCATCGCACTTATGTGTGTTATCAAACATAAAGAAAGTTATGCTCTTTATCTCCCATCCTTGGATAAGCAACACATCATCATCATTCATCATCATAACCAATAAAGTCTGAGACTAATGGACTTATTGGACCTCTACATTCTTCTTAGATTTAAGGGTTGATCCCTCTGATTCTTCTATCCTCTTTCATGCTAACAATGCATCCATCCTGCATCCATGCTGCATTCATCCTCTCATCTTGCATAATCACGTCATATCATTATAGGACAACATCTTCCATCTCATCCATCTCACATGCATCGCATAATCATTTAACATGCTTAAAATAATATAGATTTGTTATTCTAAGCATCTTCCAAACATATCATTTACATCATCATTATCATATAGTCTCATCATCCATACATCCATTTTGAACCTCTTTGTCGTGAGATCCACCTCAAATTGAATCTTTTCACTTGATCTCTTGAGGGGGCAATGTACTAACGTACTCATTTCCACTAGGGCATCCGAAAAACCAAAGAATTTTTTAATTTCGATGCCGGCAACATCATTCTTTGAACCAATGCAACAAGTACATTGCTTCAAAGAAGGGAAAAATGTAGACACGTAAAACTAACATCGTGCATCGAATTCTCCTACTAATCAATTAAGACATTTTATTGATTAATTTCCTAAGGTTCATTAAATAAATTAATTTATTTAATCAAATCCTTAAAGTTCTTCTCATTTGATTTATCAAATGTCACCTCTTAATATCATCCAAGTTAATTAATCTACACTAATTAACTTCTAATCATGATTATCATTCTCTAGCTTTTGACTCAACTAGAGTCAAATCCAAACTCTTAACTAACCCACCCACTTGCACCAATAAATCATTTATTTGATTTATTATTTCCTCTAATTACATTCAAAATGGCATCAAAATGGAATATTCTTCCAATTTGAATCTTCCCCCCAAAAAGGACTTGTCCCTTCCAACAAGGTATTAAATGCTATTTGCACAAGTCAAACTTGGCATTTAATGCACCTTTCATGTCTTCTCATCCAAATTTGAATTTCAAATTGGCACATTGGCCAAGGCTTGCACATTCCTCACCCTCTCACACTTTGACAAGTGGCATCTTGTCATTGGCTCATGAATGATCCCACATTCATCCAAATCTATCACTCTTCCTAATCTTGAATCTATAAAATGCAAAGCATTTTAACACAAATCATCAACAACACAACACTTACTCATTGCAAGGTTACTCTCTTCATTTGAGAATCAATCTTGCTCTTCATCATCTACAACAACACACTTTGAAGGCATCAAAACTATAGGCAACTTGAGCTCATAGCAACTCATTGTCTATCTCATTTGGCTTAGAAAGGGATTGGGAAAGGGCTCTCTCACCTCTTCATGGAGGGCACCAATCCACCATAGAATAGGTTGTATTGCCTTTTCTCCATTGCATGTTTGTTTAGTTTTAGCATTTTGTTTGGAGTAAATGGTATATGTTATTCTATGAGGATGGCTGAATCTATACAAACAATGTGTAAGATTTCACCATCCTATAGCACCTTATTGGGGTGCAAGTGCTAGTCCTATAATTAATTATAAATCACTTTAATTCTACAAAAAAATCAAATAAAGCTTACTATATCTCACAACATTTACCAAGGGCAAATATATCGATTAAATCTAGTGTGTAATTACATTATTAAAGAATACTACAAAAATCATCTTTTAAAATATTGTCAAATAAAAACATTTAACTAAACCCTCCAATTATCCAATTATAGAACTGTTTTAATTTAGTAACTTTTCCTACTCATTATTTAATCCATCACAATTTAGGAGATCAATCTTTATAGTCTCATCAACTAATTATATCCATTACTATTTTCATTCCTCCTTTCATCAATTATAGTTAACTATTTGAATATATTTAAATTATTAGATTATCAAATAAACCACCTTACTTGCACCTCTATTTATCCAAATACGTTTATCCAAATTTCCTACATGAAAAATAAAACTCTTTTATTAAATTTTAAATCTACAAACTCCCTAATTTTCATTAACAACTTACCTAAAAACAATCTAGAACAAATCTTATCTTACTTAATTCATATTTCCAACTATAGACAAAAAATTAATTTCCTTATTTTATTACTCGTTTTGCTTGTTCTACAAGATAACTTATAAATTCTCTTTATAAACCTATGTATATAAATATAATTATGCATATATATTTTAGTAAATACATTATAGTACATCTTAATTGAATTCAAGCTATAATATATACTCATCGAGATAAACCCAAGAGAGAAGTGAACCAAAATGCAATGCTAAGCATATGACAGGCTCTAAGAAATACAAGTTTTAAGTATATAGTTCAAAGGCATGTCGAATTTGGAAGAAGAGAAGTGAATCAATCTCTTTTTAAAGAGATTTCAATGTGAAAATCAGTAGCAACTGACTGCTTAAGCCTGAAACCTAATTGGCTAATTAAAATTTAAGGTTGTGAATGAAATTATATCCTCTAAAACTTATATGGCTGCAAGGCAGCGACAGGAAGGAGATCGAAAGATACCCTGATGTAGAAGGAAGGAATGTTGTATAATGATATGCAAAGTTGGAGAGTTGGCTTAGTGAATGAAATTAAAATAGAACATTAATGCAGACATAGAAGTGCCTAACCCTCGATTATACTTGACAAAAGAGCTTTAGATTTAACTAAAATAAATAGAAGCTTAGTGATTCGAGAAAACACCCGATAACTAAAGATTTAAGATGTATTAAAATTCAATTTCAAAAGATCTATCTTAGCTTAAATTTTGAATATTTCAAAATGCTTAAAGGTCGAAAACTTGACATTCTACAAAAGCAGGTTGGCTTATCCATAAGGAAACTTACATACATGCCAAATATATCGATTACCTAAGAGTAAGGTTGCGGATTAAGCCAAAGATTATGCCCATAGTACAGTCCAACATCAAAGACCTTTTTAAAGAAGGAAGCAATTACATACCTATAAGAAATTATCAGACTTCCAATAAAAGGGTCATCAAATCTTAGCAAGGGATGTCGACATAAATTAAGGAGTGGAATCAAATCAAATGAAACAAATGGTGACTAACATGAAGAGTATTCTTGCATACTATTGAATTTAATCTTGAATGGAAGTAACTGACCTATGAGTATGTTTGCATAAATAAGTTTTCAGCTAGGTCGATACAAAGACAAAATGAATCATAGGAGACTAATGTAATTCAAAATTTTCAAGAGAAATAGCGCTGTATATACATTGAATATTAGGCATCTCAAGAATGCAAGAACACACAAAATGGATTTACCACAATCAAGATTTGAAACCGTTTGGAGAATACAATTTCTAATAATTTCAATTTCAAACCAACCAACCAACCAAGTATCAAAATTTACCAAATGACTCAAGCATCCAAAAATCTATTACAAGAAGTAGAGACAAGTTAAGGAAAGAAGGAACTTGGGTCCAATTGATTTAAAATGAGTGTGGATTTGACGTGATTTCCGGATTTCCAATTTGCAATGCCAATCCTTTTGCTACAGTTTTTGCTTCTCTGAAAGCCCCTAACCCAAAATTTTGAAACACAAAGTCTAAGATTCTCAACAAACCAAAGCCACACCTTATACAGACATCTTCTTGTAGAGAAATATTATCCTCAAATAAAAACATCCAATCAAATATCCTTATTTTATAAAATAAACTTGTAGACCAATTTTCTTCTTCGAAAACAAGATTAATTGATCAACATTTTTCCAAAACAAGCACAATTAAAAATAAGGAAATTTTTTAGTTTTCGAATCCAAAAATCAAGAAAAAATACAAGTTTCCATTTCGAATTTCAGTTAGGAGTCATGCATGTGCATGCACTCCATCTTTTTCCAATTTAACATGCTTTTACAATTAGTCAAGAAAAATCTCCTCTTATTTATTTAATTTAAAAATTATATTACTTCCCACATTTAATTAATTAAACTCTAATGATAATAATATTTATATTTATATTACTTTCCACATTTAATTAATTAAACTCTAATGATAATAATATTGCTTACCGAATGTTGGCATTGTACTTGATGGTATTTCTCGGGTTCTGATATTCTTGAGTGGTGGTACTCCGTATTAATTTCTGAAGGTTGTGCATCTCTCTTTGTATGAACGATTATTTTGAAAGCTTAAGCTCATTAAATATTAAGTCATACAAAACAACTACCTCCATTAATTACCAATTTGTGGGTGTTTGCTTTTGTGTGGCTTTAAATTTGGTATTTTCTCATCTATTGAGTAAATTCCTTCAAGAAGCTTCTCTGGTTGTTTAATGCTATTTTCAGTGTCACGTATTCTTCAGTGGAACATGAAAATTTTGTGAGAACCTGGTGCTTCACCTGTGGAATCTCTATATAAAATTCCCCATCCATGCCTAGGAAAGACCACTTGAAGACAACGTCTCTCAGGCAGATCTGAATCACATCTTCAAAACAGGGAGTATGCATGAGGAAGATGCAGTTCGTTTAGTTCTGGGTAAGGAAATCATTCACCTGAGAGCTCGTATGGCTTTGTTTCCTTCTTAGGTTCTATCTATTTTTCTTTCAAATATTATAGATTTTCTTCAGTTGTTGAGGGATTTAGAGCAAATCATCTCTAAATTTTTAAACCCTCAATTTTATGAGAAGAATGATTTGTTGTATTTGGTTCAAAAATACAATCTGTACTCTAGGGAGGGTTATGTTGGAGGCTTATTCCCACGTGATTATATCAATGATAAAGTAGGATATCAAGAAATTTTTTGAGGCTATTCGGCTGGGGCTTCAAATTGGTAATGACTATGTCTTGTTATCAGCCATAAATAAAAATGAAAATAGGTTATCTGGATCCCTAACAACCAAAATTAAGGAAACATTTTATACTATTTCTTTCCTATGGGACTTTGCTCCAAAACCACCTTTTTGTCGATCCTCAGTGGGGAAACATCAAATAAAAGTGGAGTCTGTTACTTTTGTGTGTAGAATAGAACAAGATGAGGTCAATGCGCAACGCGCCACTTCCTTGCATCAAGGGTCCTTGGCAGTCATGGATTCAGGGGCTCATGTAGATGATGAAGTCCCTTGTGTGGGGCTTGATTCTCTTGCAAAGGAATTGGTTCACCCACATTTTCTCAAGCTACATTTTGAGGATGATGTGGTTTAGGGCTAGTCATCAACCTATACAAAACACATGGAGGAATAGTAGGAAAGAAGGAAGTTTAATCTATGTTTTGTTTTTTGGCAGAATTTTGCTCCAATTTTGCTCCAGCTCCATCATGCTCTCCTTTTCCATGTCCACTTTCATAGAAATTTCACAAAAAAATTATGTCACATCTAATATGTTGTTGGATTAACTAATTAAAATCTTTTGTAGACTTGTAATGTTGAAAAAAGGGTCCTTAGCACTTTTCGTGCTTGTTTAGCTCATTCTTGTGGATTTTGGACTTAATGTTGGCTTGATCTAGTGTTGTGAGGTGTTTTACACATCCACATTAGGTCTTTAGGCCCTCTTTAAGCTAAATTCAGTTAAATCTTCCCTAATTTAATCATTGTCACATTAAATTTGGGAGGCTTGTAAATCAAGTGGATCTAATCTAGTGTTGTAATATGTCTTTCACATTCACATGGGATTTAGGACCCTTCTAAGCTGAATAGACCCAATTTCGCCTTAATTTAGTGTTGTAAAGTGTATTTGTTTACACTTTCACATTAGATTTTGGGCCCTATTACATTTATAACCTTTACATCATCGTTAATAGGCCCCTATGATCCTATATTGTGCATCCTAAGGCTTATTTTGGTAAAAAACCTAGCAAAATAAACATATAAACTTAACTTATGCTTTCCTTGACACTTTAGCCTCGGAAATAGCCCCTACGGGACCCATTCACCACTTTGGGTGAATGAGTCCCATTTGAGCTATTTTTGAGGTTTGAGTAGGAAAAAGTTATTTTTTAATTCTAATTTCTTCAATGTCATCCTTGGGGATAAAATTAATGGTCATGTGAGTAGATTGCCTATATAAAAAAGCTTCCAAATCATTATTTGATCTAAGAAATCACTATTTCATCATACATTCATGAGATCAAGCCAAGCAAGGAAGGGTTAAACATTTCAAGTCTTCACAAGGTCATCAAGATAACTTTCAAGATCAATTCTAAGGCATTCAAGAGCAAGATTCTTCATCAATTGTTGTAGCAATTTAAGATCCATCATAATATCAAGCATATCAAGAATCAAGCATGATAGTGAGCTAATTTTGTGATATAGCATTGAAGAACCAAGACCGAGCATTGTTCTACTCTTATTGTCAAAGATCAAGATCTACATCCTTCATGGTCATTTCATGTTGAGTTGTAGATTTACAAGACATCATTCAAGGTATTATTGTTCATGTTTCCTATCCTATGTTCCATATTTCATTTTCATCTTTCATTATTTCATCATTTGGTTTAATTACCTAAATAGGGTTTGACTAAGACAAACCCCCATTCTCTAAAAATCAACAAGTCTTCTCCTCTTTGCATCTATGATTGTAGATATAGGTATCTCAGAGATTTAAATATCATTGAAGAATAGGTTTCAAACTTGTTGGAGTCATCTCTCTACTTGCAAGGTCAAAATCTTCACAAAAAGCCATTTACAACCTCAAAAATCAAGGTTTCGAATCCGAACACCTAGAGGAACAGAAGGAGAAGATTGAGAGGTGCAAATTGAAACTTGGACTTTCCAGAAAATCCAAACTAGACTCATTTTCCACAAATGAGTCCCATTTTTGGTCAATTTTGACATTTTTTGCAGTTTCAGATACCCTTTTCCAAGAAACATGTTTGTGTGAAAACCTTGATTTGGGACTGATTCACCCAGATTGGAAAATGAGTCCCAATGGGCCAAAATTTTTAAATCAGTAGCATTTCTAGTCTCCACAAGTTTCCAGGTGCACACTTTCAGTTTTACAACTTTCTATTTTGTTTCATTTGCATTTCTATGTCATTCTGCATATCACATTGTGTTTTCCAACATTTCCTTTTCCAAGTCCAGATTTGGTGGTGAACCCCTCATTTCTTATCATTCAATCCCCTTAGAACATTCCATTTGATATATTTCAATCTCCTTTGCATTGGAATCTCAAGGGTTTTTTCCTGAATGAAACACCCAAGAAGAAAACTGACCTCTCTCCTTTTAGGTCTAAAACCCTAGAAGCCCCTAGAGGGAGGTCACCGTTTTCTTCATTTCATTTTGGTGAAATCAAAAATGACTCAGCCCTTAATGTGTGTAGTGTGAAACTTTTGGATAGGCTTGGTGTTTATCAGTCAAACATTTAATTTGATTCTCTATCTATTACGAGATTTGACAATGTAGGAAAAAATTGCTTGGTGCAATCACTTTACCTATTGTAGATGGAAATGCCACATTAGAGACAGTGATCCATGTTATTCCTCACAAAAATTCATATAATATTCTTTTAGGTAGGCCATGAATTCATACAATTAATGGGGTACCTTCTAATCTTCATCATCAAATGAAGTACATCTACAAAAACAAAGTGTACATAGTCGAAACCGACCCTAACCCTAACAGTTGTTTGAACATTGAGAAAAAAAACGAAAATCCTTTGGAAACATTAACACCAAACATAAAAGTAGAACCCATTCAAGAACAAAACAAATCTAGATGTCCTAAGCCCTTCACAACGATATCAATCGATGATTTGGGATTATTGAATTTCAAACCAACATTCATGGGAGAATACAAGATCATAAACAAAAGACTCAAAAAAGGGAAAAGAAAAAAATAGTAATGCCAATGCAAAATATGGAAGACCCTTTGAAAGAATCCACCTCAACCATGTTAGACAAAGAATAAAATTACACAACAAAATTCGATGAACTTAATCATGAGCAACCATAGAATCTGAAAGAGATGAATAATCTTTATGGAAAAGGTTACGAAATGATGAAATAACTTGGTTACAGTGGAAAAGGATGTGGTGCTAGAGAACAAGGTATTTGTGTCCCTATAGAACCCCGCACACAAGAAATGACTAATGGTCTTGGTTGTTGTCCCTCGAAAGAAAAAAACAAGCCTTTGATCAACATCAACACTCTTAGAAAAGATTATTCTAAGCTGAATTTAATAGTAGTGCATCCTCGATTGATAGATTCTAGTGTTCTTCCTTTTTATCATTTGTGAGAAAAAAATAAATCTTCATTTAATGTTAATTTCATCTCGCAAAACACTAATGATTTTAATTCGTTATATCCTCCTTTCAAGGAGAGAACAAAATATCACAATCTAAAGAATCTTTCATAGGTATGGAAACTAATACTAAGAAAGAGATATCTTTGTTGCAAAATAAAAAAACATCATTTTCTATTGATCAAGAAATTATCTAGGTGAGACTAATCCAAGATTGTCTAATATCTTTCCCTCCAAAAACTCAAAATAAATTCTACTATCAAAATTCATTTTGTGCCTATCATAGAGTTCAAATTCATTCTACTAATGAATATAAGGCTTTGAGTAACAAAATTCAACATCTCAAGGGGTGTGGTTCTCTTCCTTGTGTTGAAGCACCTAACTCCTCTAATTGTTACTTATTCTCATCCTATTTGGCTCACCCTTTTCCTACACTAACTGGGGGAAAGGGGTTAGGTAGCCTTCTCCTCATATGTCACTTGTTTTTGTCTCTTTTAGCTACTTGACCACCTTTCATTAACATATAACATAAAACTTGGGATGTTGACGACATGCCTTAAGTTGGCTCGCATGTGACACACTACCTTTTTCATGACGTAGCTTATTAGAAACATATGACTTGGCATAGGGATTTTCGAATAAGCTCTCATGTCATCTTCTAATAATTCTCACAACATTGGTGTTAGAAACCACTTTAAAGTGGGGGCATACATCAACATTCATGTTTTATTGTACAATTTTCTTTCTTCTTGCAATGTGTCCTTTTCTTGGTGGTATCATTGGGCTTGATTTCCTCCAAGAGTATGATATTTCTATAAATTATTCTCTCTTGGACACATTAGGTGTGATGTTAGCCAAGAAGAGACCTTGCATGAACCAAGAAAAATCCCTTTGAACATTTCTTGCACCATTTTGCATTTACAATGTTTATGAGTTTCAAGCATATGAAGTTTTGCCTCATGGAGCTCGAAAATCCTTTTTGTGTGGTGCCTTATTAAATTTATCAGGAGGTATAACTTTGGTATGGTTTGAGTGGGAAGCCCAATCTAAGGAATGAATTTCCCCATAGGCACTTGCACGTGTGTGTGAGTACATACCAGCCATGAGTGTATGCTTCTCACTCTTTTTGGACTTCTCACCCAGTGGACAACCATGAGTTATGTCCCCTTAGAGTGAGTATGCATTTTTGGACAAACAACCTAGGTTTGATCCACATTATATTGGACGAACGGTCAAAGCTTGATCCACCATTTCATTCTTTGCTTATTTTTGTTCTTTTGGTTCTTGACATTGCATATTTGTGTATATTGTTTCATTGAAAATAATTCACCTTTTGTGTGTCCTTTTGCACTTATGTTGGTTTGACTTAGGATCTTGGATCCTGGGAGCTTGGCCACTTCCTTGATCTTTGTCATCCGTTTTCATTTGCATTGGTATGATTGGACTCCTCTTGAGTGTCTACTTTAGTGTGAGTTTGAAGCAAGTTCATGCTCTCACTAAAGTGGGGGTTAAATGTAACATTGCAAAAAGGCCCTTAGCCTTTTTTGCACTTTTTTAGCTCCATCTTGTAGATTTTGGACTTAATATTTCCTTGATCTAGTGTTGTGAGGTGTTTTACACAACCACATTAGGTCTTAGGCCCTCTTAAAGCTAAATTCACTTAACTCTACCCTAATTTAATGTTGTAAAATGTATTTATTTACATTTTCACATTAAATTTGGGAGGCTTGTAAATCGAGTGGATTTAATCTAGTGTTGTAATGTGTCTTTCATATTCACATGGGATTTAGGAACCTTCTAATTTGAATAGACCCAATTTGGCCTTGTAAAGTGTATTTATTTACACTTTCACATTAGATTTTAGGCCCTATTGCATTTATAACCTTTACATAATCATTAATAGACCCATATGACCCTATATTGTTCATCTCAAGGTTTATTTTGATCAAAAACCTGACAAAATCCACATATAAACTTAACTTATGCACTCCTTGACACTTTAGCCCTCGAAATAGCCCCTGTGGGACCCATTTACCACTTTGGGTGAATGAGTGACATTCAGGTGGGACTCATTCGCTCAAGATGGAGAATGAGTCCCATTTGGGCTATTTTTGAGGTTTGAGTAGGAAAAAGTGGGATTTTAATGGGTGATCCCACAATACTGGTTTTACAATTTTTGGCCAAATTGGACACTAAACTATTTTTTTCTAACTAAATCTTCACTTTTAGACACCTATAGTAGCTAAACCGTGAGGAATTTGAAGATGATGCAAACTAGTGATTTGTGAAATTTAATCTATGTATTATAAAAAAAAAAATTCAAATTTTTTGGGATCATAGTGCACTTATTTTTCCATCTCCTTTGAAGACTAGTTTTTTTTAGTAAACACAATTTTTAAGGAGTGACACTCACTCTATAACACATAAATTTTTTTACATGAAGGATAACATTATATTTTTTTATAATTTAGATTTCTAACTATAATATCTAGTGCTTCCAATTGGTTTCTTAGTTTTTTATTTAATATTTTTTCTTTGATTAAGTTTTGAAGTCAAACTAATTACAATTCAAACATAGGCAGATCATGTAACATGTAACTTTTTTGATGTATCAAAATTCAAATTTTTTTTGTTGCATCAAGGACTTCAATATCTGGTGCACTCATATTTTAAAAAAAAATCATAATATTCTATTTTTCCACATGTCCAAAATAGAGAGCTTAATTTTCAATGAAAAACCTACATTCACAAGAAATAATAAATAAATATAATAATAAAGTTAAAATTATTTAAAATTATACTTTTTGGGAAGCTTATAATAAGGACTACATACTTACAAAATATTAATTTTAAATAAATTCATTTGATCCTCCAAAAGGTAAATCAAAAGTGGTTTTTTATCAACATTTTGATAGGTGTAAAAGAGACTCCATTATAGGTATGGTTTAAAACTAGCGGGGTTCTATCCAAGGGGGTTTGATCTAAGGTGGTTTGATCAAATACTCTTCAATTGGAATCCTTCAAATGAAATTTTTTAAGGCTTAATTTATTATAGTTTCTAAAAATATATGATTTCAGTAAAAATCAGAATCTCCAAGAAATTGTAAACCAGTATTGTGGGATCACTGTAATTTAAATTTCTTCAATTTTAGCCTTAGGGGTCAAATTAACAATCATCTGAGTAGCTTTCCTATATAAAAAATCTTCTAAATTATTATTTCATATAATCAATCACTATTTCATCATACATTCATGAGATCAAAACAAGCAAGCAAGGGTTAAGCATTTGAAGTCTTCACAAGGTCATCAAGATAGCATTCAAGATCAATTCTAAGGCATTCAAGAGAAATATTCTTCATCAATTGTAGCAAAAATTCAATTTACATCATCATATCAAGCATATCAAGCATCAAGCATGTTAGTGAGCTAATGTTGTGATGTAGCATTGAAGATCCAAGACCAAACATTATTCTACTCTTATTGTCAAAGATCAAGATCTACACCCTTCATGACCATTTGATGTTGAGTTGTAGATTTAAAAGAAATCATTAAAGGTTTAATTATTCATGTTTCATGTCCTATATTCCATGTTTCATGTTCATCTTTCATTATTTCATCATTTGGTTTAATTTAAATGGGGTTTCACCAAGGCAAACCCCCATTCTCTAACAACGAACAACTCTTCTCATTTTACATGTGTGATTGGAGATATAGGTATCTTGGAGCTTGAAAGATCATTGAATAATATGTTTCAAACTTGTTAGAGTCATCTCTCTCCTTGCAAGGTCAAAATCTTCACAAAAAGTCACTTACAGCCCCGAAAATCAAGTTTTCAGATCTGAACACTTGGAGGAATAGAAAGAGCAGATTGATAGGTCCAGATTAGAACTATGAATTTCCAAAAAATCCAAACTAGACTCATTCACCACAAGTGGTGAATGAGTCTCATTTTTGGTCAATTTTGATATTTTTGCAGTTTCAAATACCCTTTTTCCGAGAAACCTGTTCTTGTGTAGAAACCTCAATCTGGGACTGATTCGTCCAAATTGGTGAATGACTCCTAGTGGGCCAAAATTTTAGAATCATTAGTATTTCCATTCTCCATAAGTTTATAGGTGCACACTTTCAATTTTAGAGCTTTCTATTTTGTCTCATTTGTAGTTCTAGGTTATTTTGCATATCACATCAATATATATATAAATATAATGTTTTACATCCTAGTTTGAAGGGCATACCAATAGGAAAGAACCGGGAAGAAAACCTCCAACTATAGCCCATAACGTTACAAAATTTTGCCTACAAAAGCGTTAATTGACAAATGTTGCACATGATCACGTAGGTGAGAGATAGCATAATTTTTTTCTTTGATATCAATGTCCATAGATACGCACACCTTTTTGTAGTTCTCTTTTAAAGCTCTTAACAACACATAGTCATTTCTATATTGAAGAGCCAACCTTATGGCTTCAAAGATATCTTCAAAACCTGACCGCAACTTCAAATATTCATAGGGAAACAGACCTTCAATAGACCCCTCTCCTTCAAAAATATTATAAGCTTGAACCACAGCTAACAGAGCATTCTTATCTAAGAATTGGGGTTTTACAAATTTTTCAACAATGATTTCTAATTCCTGCAGAGATTGAAGCAAATCCACCGAATTAGAAAGGAAGATAGAGAAAACCTAAGATGGTAATAACAACTGACATGCTCTTGGGCGTGTGACCTCCACACCAAGCACATACCAAACTGAATCCTCTACTCTCATGTAGTCAATCTTAAATAGAAAACTAAGATCCTCTAAAGTGAGGCTATTTTCGAAAGGCCGCTCCCAACGCTGCACATAGTAGTTAATTCTAAAGTTCCAAAAACATATTTCCATAAGCACAACAATAAGAGCAACAAATACCCAATTCAGAGCAAAACTTGGAGACAACACTTTCCAAAAAATACTTTACACAAATGAAAGAAAAATGCAATTTTAAAACCAAGTAGATATTAATAAAGAAAGTGCACATTTCTCGGAGAGCATGATGATAATTTAAGGAAAGAAAGGATATATTAATGAATGCAAATCCTTTGCTAGCCGGGTATTGGTACCACAAAATTTAGCAACATGTAAGCCCCATCATTTGCTAAAAGGGTGGTGAAATAACTTGGGATGGTAGAATACCACATAATACCTGGCTTGTCCCACAATCATGCCAACAATATTTCACATCACTCGAAAAAAGATGACGTAGCCAAAATGTACCAATTAGGCTTGTACAAGTGCCGACGGGAGGAAATGCATTGCTATTAAAACAAGTAAGCAATGATGAACCAGGTCGAGGTATTACATGGGAAGACCAAATTTAGAAAGTTAAAACCCACACCAAATCAGCAAAATTGGGAGTCCAACTAAATTTGTTAAAGTAAATCATTTTTTTGTAATAAAATCAGCCCCGATGTTATTATGATGGGTATCCTGATTGATGAGATATTTTATGTGCTGATACTCTAAAAGTGAAGTCACATCAGAAAGCATATAAATTTCCTAATTTAAGCTTCCCAAATTAGCTAGACAGTCTGCTAACTTGTTACCTTCCCTATAGGTATGTGTGATCATATAGTTTGGAAATTTATCAAGAAGAGCCCATACTCTTTGAAGAATGTATCGAAGGCTCCAATTTTGAATTTTCCTTTCCTTATAGGTATTAACAATCAGGAGTGAATTTCCTTCAATATGGATGTTCTCAATGCCCATTTTCAATGCCATCTCCAAACCAATTAACAACGCCTTTGATTCAGCTATATTGTTAGAACCATTGTGGAGGTATTTCCAACATAATGCAAGGTTCTTACCCTGAGAATTATGGAGGCTAATACCTACCCCTGATTCACCTACATTCCCTTTAGATGTGCCATCAAAGTTCAACTTGATAAATTTTTTTGATAAAGGGGTAAAATGGGTTTTACAAGGACTCGAAACCACAAAGTTTACAAAGCAACAAAGAGGACACTAGAGATCCACCAAAAAAAATAGCTGCCCAAGAAAAAGCTAGCAGCATCCAAACAAAAAAGACCAGAAAGGTCAAGAAAGAAGGACCAGCAAAGGAAGCACAAAGAAAACCCCAGCCATTAATTCAGAGTCCTAAGGATAGACTCCGTCTCCGCCTCTAGATCCTGCATATCTTTAACCCCCTTTTTAAAAGTTTGAACCATTTTCAGAGTAAGGGGGGATTTGCGCTTTAGATTGGCACTGGTTCTTCTGGAAATGCCAGCTTCCGTATCCTGGATTTTATCCTCGATATCCTCCAGATCAACCACTAGAGACCCCTGCTGGGCTTTATCAAGCTTCTCAGTCATCGCATTAATGATTATAGCATTATGTCTTGCTATACAATTGTTTTGCTTGGCGATAATTTTGATGGTATTCCTTAAGGTCTCAGCTTCGGTGTCAATCTTTCTGTTACTGTGAGCCGCTTCTTTCTTTTCCAACTCAACAATCTTAGCACCCATTTCATCGATCTTACTTTGCAAGGCCCAGTTTTTAATTTTCAGCTAGTTAATTTCAAAGAATGTCCAATCCAAGAGTTTGGAGTGGGAATCAGAGTTGGTTTTGGCAAGGTTGAGATAATCCAGGGAGGGCTCGTTTCCAATGTTAATAGGAGAATTATCATAAATGTGTGTGTCCGGCAGAGGGTTAGCACAACACTCATAATTGTTGGTATCAGATTCCTCCAACTCAGAGGACTCTTCGGAGTAGGAGACAAGGATTTTGGCCTAGGTTTTCTTGTGAACATAGTTGATCTTAAGGGAAGGATTGTCAGGCTCAAGCATGCGGGTTTTACTGGAATCCCTAGAAGGGCCAGCATGTAAGCTAGGGGCTTTTCTAACCGGGCTAGAGTTAGGAAAATACTCTGAGTCACTGGGCTCAGTATCATGACTCTTAGATTCAGGGTTGGTTTCCAAAATAATAGGAGTGGGCACATAGAGATGTTCAACAATCAGCCTAATTAACCTAGTGTGCAGAATGGGGAACCTTTTAGGGTTTTTCTTGTTGTCCTCCAAGCTTTTCTTCAAGGAGAAGAAAAGATAATAGGGGATAGAGACCCTTACCTTGTGTCGGAAATGGTTGAGAAGAGCGAAGTGGTAGCCATAGACTTTTGTGAAGCACCCGTCCACCGTGATGTACTCCATGATGACCCAAAGAACCTTTCTCCAGATAGCCTTTATGGAGTCAACATCGAAGTAACTATTAGCATTTTTGACAATACTTAGCCTTTCCTTGTCCTTTTTAGGAAATCTAATAACACCTTCATCAGAGAAAGCCCTATCCCTAAAGAACTTCTTCCCATCAGTGGGTAATACCGTAACATCAACAATAAGACTTTCGCTGAGTTCCACATTCCTGCCAAACAGAGTCAGCTTACCATCATTCCAATTTTTGGCAAAGAGATCTGTGGCCTCCTGGTTAGAGCCATGAAGCTTCTCTAGGAAAGGAATCAACCCTCTACTTTTAATCTTGTTCCAAACCTTGGCATTTTTCATATGTGTTTTGTAGCTGTCCAGCTTAGTTTGCTTTCTGTCTCCTCCCATTTCGGCCGAAACAGTGAGGTAGATCCAAACACAAGCCTTTCTAAAACTGGCCCCGCCAAATCTAAGAACCCACAAAGTGTGAAGAGTTTTCTTGCAACTTACTCCACTGGGATAACACGTCACTTTACCATGTGATTTATCATAATTTAATAGGGCACAGACATTAAAATTTAGATTGCTAATATTTAGCCAGGTACACACTTCTTTACTCTTAACTCCTTCATTAGCAAAAAAGTCTGCCACAGCATTGGCTTCTCTATAGGCATGTGATATTTTAACTTTTTCAAATTTGGCCAAGTTCAATATGGCTTCCTCAATCCACAAATTGATGGTCCATGAGGGGGGAGACTTGCCACGAAGGCAATCAATTATGTTTTTGGAGTTTCCTTCAAGCCATAGATTTTTAATGTTAAGACTTTGGGCTAAATTTATCAACTTGATAAATGTTATTATGAGAAAAATGTATATTAAATTTCATTTTTTTTCCATGCCCTGGATATTGAAATCACCTATTTGAAAAAAAAATCAGGAGAAAATGAAGTTTTTTTCTATTTATTTCTTGACATCAACTAAATGTCACTTTTTCTTTAAATTTCCAGTATTACAAATTCTGCTCTTAAATTGATAAAAAAATACAAATTTTTTTTTTTTAAAATTTAAAAAATTACAAGAATAAACTTTAACAAGAGTTCTACATTTTATTTAGTTTACATCATTTTGAAATTCAAAACATATACCACTTTTATGTGGTCTAAGTTTATAAAAAAAAATTCATGTTGGTCAATTCCTTTATAAAGTGTGATATAGGTTTGTACTTTTACCCTGCAACCTTTAGCATGCATTATTCATACCATTATATGTTGTGTGTACCCCAAAAAAGCTATAATATATGATAGCCTATTTAAATATATATATCTACATTATTTATAATATACATATATATATATTATTCATTGTATTTTTATTATATATATACATACAAGTGTTATCATCCTTTAATATGATGACTCATACATATATTAGTGTATTTATATATACTTATATTAAATATATTCTTATATATGATGATTGATTTCTCTCACGGACAATACATATCTACATGTATATTTAATATACATATATTCGTACATGTATGTTTATTCACAACCTTCAAGTAACTCAAAACTATCAAAGACATTTAATTTAAGATGTCTAGATGAACAAAAAGAATCATAAGCAATTAACTCAAACTTCCTATCAATTGAAAGGAACAACCACATGGTTTAACACATGTCATAATTAACTCATCACATAAAATATGACCAAATATTTCTTACCTGATTCACAAAATAACTCAACTCAACTAGAACAACTAGGAAGTGAGTGTGCATATGCTCAATAAGGTTCATAAGGGTTACCATACCAAGTTCTTCTCCTGAGTGATACTCCCCCTCTCATACCTGAGGGCTTGACTCCAACCTACATCCAACTTAGTTCAACACAAAGGTAATTAGCCTTTCATATGAAATTCATTCACTTCATAAATCATTTACATTATCAAAGAATTAAAGCAATTATTTATAATACACATTCATCATTTCATCTTCCATTAGTATATACAAAACATAACTATACCTTAAAAATTAATAACATCTCAATGCATATTTAAGTATTTCATTCACCTAGTAAACATATTAAAGTCTCAATTTACACTTATTATCATTTTTACTCATGAAGGTAAAGGTAACCTGTTAACTGAGAGACAAGGTGTAACATGCTTCCAATAAATCTCTTCCTTCTCAATAATTTTTTGTAGATCACTTAAGAAAGTCTTTTCTTTATCGACCAAAATTGTTAGAGCTCCCAATTCCATATCCTTTTGAACTTTTCTGAGTTGCTCCTTAAGGGATTTTTTTGAGAAAATATTTACCAAAACAATTCTTGTTCCAACCTTTCAGAATATATTTGATAGATTTTAGTTTGAAGGAAAGTCCAAACATAGCTAAACCAAAAACCTTGATACTCCACTAATCCCAAAAGAGCTCTTTAAGAAGAGGGTGATGCAATCAAATCAATTCAAACTAAAAGGGATGTTTGGTCTTAGGAGGAGGGGTTTTCTAAATAGGAGTAGAGGAGTATGTTTAGAGTTGATCCTTAGGGGAGAGGATAATGAGAGAGTGGAATACATGTCCTAATTGGAGTAAACAAGGAAATAGTCAAGTCTGGCCTAAATAAGGTTATCTCCAACCCTTTTTGATAGACCAGGTGAAAGAGCATCCATCAAGCTCTAAGTCAAATAGACCACCTACTAAAAGAAGTTATTAAAACCCAATATAATTTTACTCAAATCTATATTACCTAGCATCCTCTCAAATAGGAAGAGAGGAGTGTTCAATTTTCCAAAAACCATCCAATGATTGTGTAGGAAGGAGCTTCTACATCCCAAAAGATTGGATCGAGTACTTCTTTTGAGAACAACATTATTAAGCACATAAACATTGGAAAGAATCCACTCATGCAGACCTTAGCTTTGGGAGAAACGGACATTTTGGAAGTTTCTATCCTTAGAAATCATATAACTATTGAGGAAGGGTTTCCACATAATGATCAGATTACCAGAAGCCCCCTCCACATCAACCACCTCATAAAGGGCATTGGGAAAAATGTATTTACTCAATTTATCAAAGTTAGCAATAGTCATCTTAGCTTCTTGAATAAGTAAAATTTCAGGCCTAAACTCTTTAATGAGATCCCTAACAATGTGCTTCTTATGAAGTCTATTGAGCCCTCAAATGTTCCATGAGAGGATTGTTTCAAGTATGGATGTATTCGATGGTGTTGTCACTGATGTCAACATAGTTCAAGATTGATTATAGATTGTATTTGTATAGATGAGATACTGTAGAAGTGATTAGAGTACATGGAGATATATTTATGAAGTTATAGTTATGTTTTTGCCAAGTGCTTTTGAGAAAATTTGAGAAATAATGAAAGAAATGTTGAAGTGTGTTCTAACCATTCTTTTGTATTGTGCTCCACATTTATCCTATGTTGATCCTATGCCTATGTGGACCTATAACTATGTTCATAAGCTTCAAGGGATCATATATCCTAAGTTTTAGCTTCTAGGTCAATGGAGAGTAGAAGACGTGTTCACCGGTGTGGGAACTAGTTTGACATAACTATTTGTTTATGGACTGGGAGAAATGTTTTGGATTTACAATCTTCTAATAATTCGTTTAAGATCTTGTGGATCTGGGAGATGACTCTTTTCGATGGTTTCTATATTTTGAAAAATTTGATTATGGTTTGGTGCTCTAGAAGACCTGCTCTAGAGCTCTTGTGTTTTTTCTATGTGGTTTGGGTGGACTGGTGAAGATTTCTCTATAAATGAAGTTTTTTTTTATGCGGATGTACCTGAGGTGTTCATAGAGATGGTAAAATTTTTGGTGAAGCATGTTGAGTGATCCACATGAGATTATCTTGCTAGATATGCATGTACTTCAAAGATCATTGGTGTTTTCATTAGGTGTGGCTGACCTGGTGTTTACACATTACATTAGGTTTTTGCATCAACTTAAGAATAACAAATTGAAGTTAAGATGAAATTATTAAGTTTGTAATTTAAGTGATTTGATACAATTGATTTAGCCCCCCTCTTAGTTGTCTTGTGCATTTAAACAGTTCATATCAAAGCTTCGGTTCCTTGGTGAAAAGCTTAACCTCTTGAGGTAGATCAAATGGCGCACAGGTTGCAGATTCCTATTTTTTATGGATTTGATTACACTGATTGGAAAGAACATATGAGAAGTTATCTGATTTCATTTAGTTTCAGTACCTAGAAAGTTGTGGAGACAAATTATGTGATACCAACAGTTGGTCCTTCCTCTGCTAATGAGATTGTATCTTTTGAAGAGAATGAAAGAGAAAGGTATGCTATCTTCAGCGCCCTATCTAAAACTAAAAGAAAAAAGGTTATTTCTCTAGCTATTGCTCATGAAGTATGGATAAAATTGAAAGACATTTATGAAGGGAATGATAGAGTAAAGTTATTAAGGAAACTAACTACTAAGTGAAATTTTGAGAATTTAAGAATGGAAGATGGAGAAGACATTGCAAGCTATTCTTAAAGAGTTGAACTTATAGCAATTGAAATCGAGAATCAAGGTGGTACCATGACAAATGAAGATTAATTGAGAAGATCTTGATGATTTTACTAGACAATTATAGTGACAAAGTATCTTCTCTTGAAGAACAATATGATCCAAAGATATTTACTAAGGAGCATCTATTTGGTGTCTTGACTACATTTGAAATGAGAAAATTTGCAAGAGACAATGAGAAGACTGAAAAAACTTTTAAAGCAATGAAGATAAAAGATGATTTAGAAGATTTGGAAGCAAATTTCACAAGGAGATTGAAGAAAGCTACTAGTAAATACAAAGGTAAGTTTCCCTTTAAATTTTTTAGTTGTGGAAATATTGGTCATTATGCATCAAGATACCCTAATAGAGCTACACAAAAGAAGAACAAGGATAGTAATAACAATCACAAAGATAAAAAGGATAGGAAATTCAAGAAATTGTATTATGTCAAGGAAAATATATGAATTTTTGATGATGAATCTGACTTTGAGGAAGATAAAGATGAATGTTTGTTTTTAGCCCTAGAAAGTAAATTTGTATCTACTAACCATGGAAGATGTGCAAAGGAATCTGGTCTAGAAAGCCAGAAGGATGAAACAAAAGACACTTTGGTAACTAATTTTCATGCTAGACGGGATGAAGACTTTTGGGTAATTGATAGCGGATGTTCAAATTATATGACTAGAGATAAGAGTAAGTTTACTAAACTTGAGAACTATGATTGGGGAATAGTTATGTTTGGAGATGACTCTAGTGCTAAGATTATTCGTAAAGGAACAATTAGCTTTGATGGAAAACATAATATTGACAATGTTTATTATGTAAAGGGCTTAAGGAATAATCTCTTAAGTGTTGGACAAATGTGCAGTAAAGGTTTTAAGCTTGTGTTTCAAGATAACACTTGTGAGATCAAAAAAGGATCCTGAACTATGGTAGTAGCTGGAAGAAGAACTCATGGAAACATCTATCAACTTAAGGGTGGTGATGTTCAATGTTTCTTTTCTTAGATTAATGAGAGTTGGCTTTGGCACCGAAGGATGGGACATGTGAATTTTGACAATTTGATCAAGATTAGATCTAGGGAACTTTTCATAGATCTTCCAAGAATCATAAAGCCTTCAAATTCAATTTGCAGAAGTTAACAGATGGGAAAGCGAAAAAGAAATGGTTTTAAAGGAAAGGATAGATCATCTACCAGAATGCTAGAATTAATCCATACAGAACTATGTGGTCCTACAAGAATGGGAAGCCTAAATGGTGATATGTACTTTATTCTCCTGATTGATGATTACTCTATGATGACATGGGTTACATTTGTTAGAGAAAAGGCTCAAGCTCTTGATAGATTCAAAGAGTTTAAGGAAAGAGTAGAAAATGAGGAAAACCTAGAAATCAAATGCTTGAGGTCTGATAGAGGTGGATAATTTACATCTGGTGAGTTCAATGCATTATGTGAAGAGCATGACATAAAAAGCCATTATTTTTCCCCTAGAACCCCTGAATAGAATGGAGTTGTGGAAAGAAAGAACCGGACTATTGAAAAGACTGCCAAAACTATGATGAAAGAAGAAAATGTTCGTGATGTGTATTAGAGAGAAAAAATCCACACTGTTGTTTACATTCTTAATAGAGTTCAGATAAGAGGTAACAACACTAAGACCCCTTATGAGTTGTGGACTGGTAAGACTCCTACTATGAAATACTTTAAGGTATTTTGAAGTAGATGTTACATTAGAAGAGACGATGAAAATATTGGAAAGTTTGATGCTCTATATGATGAATCAATTTTCCTTGGATATTCAAACAACAACAAGGCTTATAGATGTTTTAATAAGAGACTAGGGAAAATAATTGAAAGTGCTAATCTAAAGGTTTATGAAGCTATGTATAGACTAGTGGAAATAAATGAAGTTGAACCTAATGATCCTATCTATGTGAAAATATGTGAAGAAGAAAAGGATGAGAAAGAACAAAATGATGAAAAGGAAGAGACTCTAGAACCTACACCTAAGACTCCTAGATATGTTAAGAGAAATCATTTAGAGCAACATATAATTGTAGACAAAAGTGAAGGAGTGAAGGAAAGAAGCAAAGTGGTTGAGGTAAAATTATGTTTACTTTCTAAGATAGAACCTAAGACTGTGAATGAAGCAAGTAATGATGAAAGCTAGGTTAGAGCAATGAAAGAGGAACTAAAATAAATAAAGAAGAATGAGACATGGGAACTATTCCCTTGACCTGCAAACATGAAAGTAATTTTTTCAAAATGGGTATTCATAAACATGCTAAATTAAAATGGTGAAGTGGTAAGAAATAAAGCAAGACTTGTATGTAAAGGATATTCATAGGTTGAAGGAATATATTTTGAAGAAATCTTTACACCTATAGCATGAATGGAAGCCATTCAAATGCTCTTGGAATTTTCAGCTCATAAAGACTTCAAAGTATATCAAATGGATGTCAAGTATGCATTTCTGAATGGAGAATTGGAAGAAGTATATATGGAGCAAACAGAAGGTTTTCAACTATCTGACAAACTGAACATGGTTTGTAAGTTAAAGAAGCATTATATAGACTTAAACAATCCCCTAGAGCTTGGTATGCAAGATTGGATAGATACTTCACAAAGAAAGAATTTAGCAAAGGGTCTGTAAACATCAATCTTTACTTCAAAGTTGAGAAAAACAAGATACTGATAGTTGTGGTATATGTTGATGACATCGTCTTTTGTGGAAATGAAGGTATGTGTAAGAAATTTGCTGAAGAGATGCAAAAATAATTTGAAATATCTATGATTGGTGAATTGAATTTCTCCCTTGGACTTCAAGTTAATCAAAATAATAAAGGGATATTCATTTCACAATCCATCTATGTTAAAGAATTGCTAAAAATATTTGGAATGGATGACTCCAAACTGGTTTGTACCCCAATAGTAACTAGATGTAAGTTGAGTAAGAATGATGAATCTGCTAAATTTGATCAGAGCATGTACAAATCCATGATTGGTTGAATATTGTATCTTATTGCTACTAGACCTAATATCATGCATGCAATATGTTTAGTTGAAATATTTCAAGTAGAAACTAAGGAAACACATATAATAGATGTGAAGAGGATATTTAAATATCTTAAAGGAACTCTATATTATAGGCTATGGTTTCCAAAGGATAATGATTTCACATTTAATGCCTACACTGATGTAGATTGGGTTGGTTGTATAGATGACTGAAAGAGTACAAGTGGTGGTGAATTCTTCCTTGGAGGAAGATTAGTTTCATGGTTGAGCAAGAAACAAGATTCAATTTCTTTATCCGCTATAGAAGCAGAGTATATTGCAGCAGCATCCTATTGTACATAGGTACTTTGGATGAATCAAACCTTCATCGATATAGGTGTGGTAAGTAATGAACATATCTCTATATTTTGTGACAATACAAGTGTTATAAAAATTTCAAAGAATCTAGTGATGCATTCCAGAACAAAGAACATATCTATCAAGTATCACTTCTTGAGGAAGAAGGTATTGAAGAATAAAGTTAGACTTGAATATGTACCTACCAAAGAACAAGTTGCAGACATATTCACTAAGGCCCTTTTGAAGGATACTTTTGAGAATCTCAGAGGGAAGTTAGGGGATATTTCCCATCCTTCTTTGAACTAAGTGCACATGGAGGTGCATCAATGTAGTTGATTCACATACTCTTTTGTTCTAAATTGATGATTGAGATCTACTCCTCAGGGGGAGTAGAGAAGTGCATTGCTGCAGTATGCGATGTGGGTGTATTCCTTAGGGGGAATAAACAAAGCTTTATATGGAAAGAATTTCCTTTTCCATTGATGTCAAAGGGGGAGAGAGAATCATGTGAAAATTTTATGCTTGGTAGGTTGTTGCTTCTGAAAATCATGTATGTTGTCTTTGATGGATTTCCACATCATGTTTTGCCATCAATGACAAAGGGGGAGATTGTTGCAAGTTTGGATGTGTTTGATGGTGTTGTCATTGATGTCAACACAGTTTAGGATTGAGTACAGATTATATTTATATAGATGAGATACTATAGAAGTGCATAGAGTACATGGAGCTATATTTATGAAGTTGTAGTTGTGTTTTCGCCAAGTTCTTTTGAGAAAATTTGATAAATAATGAAAGAAGTGTTGAACTTTGTTCTGAGTGTGCTCCATTATTGTACTCTGAATTTCTCCTGTGTTGATCCTATACTAGTGTGCATTTTTAAGTATGTTCATAAGCTTCAATGGATCATATATCCCAAGTTTTAGCTTATGGGTCGATGGAGAGTAGAAGATGTGTTCAGCGGTGTCTAAACTAGTTTCACAGAACTATCTATTTGTCGACTAGGAGAAATGTTTTGGCTCTGCAGTCATATAATAATTAGTTTTAGATCTTGTAGATCTAGGAGATGATTCTTTCTGATGGTTTGTTGGAGTGTGTTGAGTGATCCACATGAGATTATCTTGCTAGAGATGTGTGTACTTCAAAGATCATTGGTGTTTTCATTAGGTCTGGATAACTTGGTGTTTGCATGTTACATTAGGTTTATGCATAAACTTAAGAAAGCTTGTGCTTGATCCAAGATGTTGTTTGGGTCCTAAATTAAATATGTAATTGGTACTCTCTCATTCTTATCCAGCACGAGAATGTTGAGTAGTTGAGCTAGTTTGAATTTGTAAATAAAATTGTATAGTCGACCTTGGTGAATGTTTCTAAGGTTGAAGATGGTATAAAAGAAAATCGAGTTGTGGAAAATTTCATATCCATCATCCACGAATCGAGTGAGTGAAGTGTGTGAACAAGTGTGAAAAGAAGATAGTAGAATAGTGAATATAGGTAATAGCTCTTTAAGGTGTTAGATTCCTAGAAGCAGTGAGTTGATGGAATGTACAATGTTTTAATCAAGTTTTGAATATGTGGAACCCTAGTGGTGGATCATCAATTATCTTTTTTATTCTTCTATAGGCAGTGAGCCTCCTTTCTTGATAGTTAGTCCTTTGAAGGTAGTGAGCCCTTCAATCTGGGCAGTGAGCCTTTTGTATCTAGGTAGTGAGCCCTCTAGCAACAAGCCTTTGTATCTAGTATTGCATTACTTCTATATTGTGAGTTAATCCTCACCTTGGTTTTTCCCTCATTGGGTTTTCCACATAAATATGGTGTCTCTGGTGTTTTCTTTCTGTCATTTTCATTTCATGTTTACACTTAATAACACATTGAGGTTAAGGTGAAAATATTAGGTTTCTAAGTAAAGTGATTTGATACAACTGATTCACCCCCCCTCTTAGTTGTCTTGCGCATTTCAACAAGGATCAACATTTCTTATTTTTTCAGGAGCCAACCTACTCCAAAGTCAGTTGGCTCCCATTAGCAATATCCCTTCTAGTATTTTTCTATTTGGTAGTTTTAGAAAATTACCTTGCAAGGTGATCCCACAACAATGGGTTATAGTTTTTGGCCAAACTTGACATTGAAATCAATATTTTTCACTAGATCTTCACTTTCTTACACCTATAGCAACTAAACCATTAAGAATTTCAAGATGAATCAAACTAGTGGTTTGTAAGATTTTGTGTGTAGACTCTAATTATATTTTCTTAAAAAAATTGTGAATCCTTTTATGTAATTTTTATTAACTTATTTTTTCTAATAAACAACATTTTTAAAAAGTGATGTTTACTTTGGATCACATAACTTTTTTTTATAGAAAGGATTCAATTCTAATTTTTAGAATACAGATTTGTCACACCAATATATAGTGCATGGATATTTTTTCAAATGTTTGGTTACATATATTTTTTTAATTAGTTTTCAGAGTCAGAGTAATTATAATTTGGACAGAGGTGTACTTCGTCCTGCATAACTTTTTTTGTATGCATTTGAATTAAATTATTCTTTTTTTGTTGGAATAAGGACATCAATACCTAGTGCACATGTATTTTTTAGAAAAAAAAATTCTCTATTTTCCTATTTTTCTATATGTATGAAATAAAGAACTTGATATTCATTGAAAAACCTACATTCACAAGAAATAAAAAATAAACATAATAATCAAATTAAATATATTTAAAATTATACTTTTTGGGAAGCTTATAATAAGGGATACATACTTACAATACATAAATTTCAAATGAATTCATTTGATCACCCAAAAGGTAAATCAAGTGGTTTATTATTATCATTTTGATAGGTATGATTTCAAACTAATGAGATTATATCCAAGGGGATTTGATCTAAGAGGCTTTGATTAAATACTCTTTAGTTAAAATCATTTAAATGGAACCTTCAAAGTCTTAAATCATTATATTTTCCAAAAATATGTGAGTTTAGGAAAAATAATGATGTCCTAGAAAGTGTAACCCATTATTGTGGTACAACCCCGTACCAGTTTTAGAACTATTCCAACCAACAATTGACTTCCTTTGACCCGCTAGCCTAAACAAACCTAAAAAACCTTCTAAAACTAGGGTTGATGCCCCCATAGGTGAGGCCATTAGCACCACTAGATTAGGATTTGGAGGAGCCACATAAGGGATAACCAAGATCAGGGAAGACACCTTAAGGGATAGAAACTTCAGTCTGACTTCATCAAGCGTAGGGTCAATGACTAACAAAGGGGAGTCAGCAGGGAAACACTATTCAATACTCCAAGATTAGGAGGGAAGTAGGGAGAGGGGATCTGCTAGGGATAGGGTTGACTCCAAGGGCTCAGGAACCATGGAGGAGGGTAGAACATGCAATAAGTGGGGTTTAGAGAAACCAAACTCACTAACTAGAGCATGGTTTAGACAAGAAACATTGGGACTAGGGGGAAAGGCCAACGTCGACACCAATTTGGGAGGAAAGGCCAAAGAGTTCCTCCTTTCAATTCAATGGGACTAGGGAGACATATTCTTGCCCTTTTCTAGGGGGTTGAGACCTTAGGCACTCTTTTAGGACATACATTGCAGAGATGACCAAAAGAAGAGTAAAGTTGATAAAAGAGAGAAAATTTTCATATTCAATGTCTTGAGACCACTTACCAAGCTTGGAATTCAAAATGACAAAGTACCAAAACACTTTGTTGGGTTCAATACTCACATAGAGGTTATCAAATCCCAACCTGGACCATTCCTTATGTTGGTAAATCTTCCTCAACTTTTTGGCTTGATATTCCTTTTGGACTTGGCGTTTTCTCCATGTAACTGGCCTTTACCCCCTTACCGTAGGGTGCTCCTTCTGGTGGTACGGTAGTGTGGTGAGCGACAGGTTGGTGGAGTGAAGGCCTACCTCCTTACTGAGGGGTAATTTTCTGGCAATGGAGGTAGCGCAGTGAGTGGCACAGATGTGGCGAGCTGGTGGGTGACGGTCTACCGCCTTACCACAAGTGGTGAGAAGTCTCACCACGGTGGCCACGGTAAGCGGCTAGTGATTGGTGGTGACCCTTATCGCCCCACCATAGGTGGTAAGAATATTCACCATGGTGGCTACGGTGAGACTACTAGCTGTCTTCCAGAGCAATCACTGCCCTACTGCAGGGTGGCCTAGTAGCCTTTGCGGTAGCGCAGTGAGACCGCTAACGGTCTGGCTAGCGATTACCTCCACACCATAGGAAGGAATGAAAGGTGAACCAGTAACGCAGTTGGTGGCTTGGCGATCAGCGCAGGCAGTTACCACCATACTGCGGGCGGTCAACCTGAGCTCGGCTGTAGCACGGTTGGAGGCCAAGGTCGAGTTGATACAGGCTTACTGCCATACCGCGGCTGGTGAAGATGAGCTCGACACTGACATGGCACAAGTTAGAGAGAGCCCAGAGCTCGGTTGATCGAGCTTGACTGAGGTAGACCAAATGTTAGAAGCAACGAACGAATGGAGGGGCGACATGTGGCAAGAATTTTAGATCTAATTGGTCAAAGCCTTAATTTTTGATTGTCATGGGCTGCATTGTTAAATGGAGGTTGATGGACATGTCTAAAACCATTTTTAATGTTGTGCGGCTTGATGCATCTATAGGAGTGGTGCACGTTATCAGAGATTGATGAATGCTTCCAGGTAGGATAATAAATTATCCTGATGACTGTTGAATGCTGGGATGGGTAGAACAAGTTGGCACACGGTAAGAGATTATATGTAATCTCATGTGCAGTTAGTTAGGATGATGAGTGAAGAGAGAGAGGCTAAGAGTGTTTGAGTGGTCTTTACCATGAACACTTAGTCTCTCGGAGCTGAGATGATGTGAACCTGATATGCCTAGAGACTCGATTGGCCATGAGACTGGCTGAGAGAGTCATATGTGGACCTAAAGTGAATCTGCATAGTATGTCATATGAAGAAATTGTAACTGTGTGAAGATTTTTTATTTATGTTGCTTTCCTTCTCTAGATGGATAAGATGTAATCTCCTGAAGAGCATAGCTCTATGTTTGTATTATAACCGATTTTTGTTACTAAATAATACAAGTGAGCTGAGTGTTTTGGAGGGTGGGGTTTTTTACCTAAAAAGGTTTTCCCCATGTAAATTTGTGTGTCCATATGTTTGTTTTTAATGTTTGTCTGATTCTGTATTCTGAATTTGTGCTTGTGTTGAATCCGCTCTTATGTTAAGCATTTACTTTTCTCAAAGGATAAATGGGGGATTTATTGTGCATGTTTGTGCTTTATGGTATAGTTTTTTGTGTCTTTGAAGTGATAAAATTGAAAATCACTAAGGCACTATTGTCTTAGATTTCCGTTCTATGATGACAGACCCTTCTCATATCCCCAACACCTTAGTCACATATTATAATGAGAGGAAGTTACCAAAAGAGTTGGCGACACCAACAATAATCTCCTCATCCCAAAACTCCAAAGGAAGCTAGGAGAGTTGAACCTAGGTCAAGAGAGTAGCCACCAAATGAGAAGAAGGATCAAAACATGGGTTTCATTTGCATAGAGCTAGACTCTACTTACCGAAGATGTAAGGAACCCCAGTTAAGATCTTCAAGTAATCCTCTTGAAGAGTAAATTGGAAGCAAAAAAGGCCCTTAGAGAGAGCAGAAATGAAAAAGGAACCTTTAATATACCATCATGACGATACCCATTTCTGAAGAAATTCAATGTTAGGACACCTTCCTATAAACCTTTCGATAAGAAAATTTTCCATTTTTCTTAATGAATAATAAATATAAGGATCTTTTATTTTTATGGTGGCACCCTCATTAGAGTGCAGTATCTAGACCCCATCATCAATAGAGCTAGCCTTTTTGGTATCCAAAAAAAGAGCTTTCCAATTTGGTGGTGAAGGTACCCTTTGAGAAACAGAGTAAGGGATAGATAGTGACCTACCAAGACCATGACTACCATTGGGAGACACATCCCACCTGAACAAAATTGCTAGAATCATCTCACACGAGAGGATGAAAACTGGAAGATTCCTGTCCAACTCCATCATCTCACACACTGATCATTTTAAAACTTCCATACAATTATCATTATTTTTATTATTGGGTAAGTGCACAAAGATGGTTCCGAAAAAGGGGACTTAAGTGGACACCCTTTTTGTGAAATCAGGAAATACTGACCTTGGACATGAAATTGAGGATAGCTACATTCAAAATTTTGAGATGGAACAAAAACAAGGATCGAAGTGCTCCGGGTCTACTTTCTAAAATACTAATTTATTTTTAAAATGGTTGAGATTAAGGGGTTCAAAAGAGGGACATACACAAATTGGTGTTATTTTTCTCAAAAAAACATAACATAACAACTCTTGTATGACCCTCGTACGGTGAAGTTTTTTTTAGTATTTTCAAAATCACAATGGTCAGAAATTAGCTAATAGTATGTAGTTGATGCACAATTTTTCTGATAATTTTTTAATGAATATTTTATTTTTTACTAATTTTCGAAGTGGACATTTCTTGAAAAATAGAATTTTGGCCGTACTACCCCTACATATTTTGGAAACTAATTGATTTTTTTTTTTAATTTGTAGAATGGAGTCTTGTTTCTAAAAATGTAATTTATTTGAAAAATCAATGAGCGATTAATTTATAACAAAAAAATACCAAACACTACTTTTTGGCAAAAAAAAGACATACAAATAAAATAAATTATGGATGAAAGGCTTAACATTTTCAGAAAGTGAAAAAAATAACATCATTGAATAGCTAAGAGAGAACCCAACATTACCCATGTGTTCGATGTTTTTGATATTGAACCATGTGCAATCCTAATGGTGAGGACGAACTTGATTATGTGAAATATGGTAGATATTTTAAAAACACTTCTTTGGTCATTGGGAATGCTCTCCAAGCCTTTGGGTTGGTTTTCCAAGGAAAATACTAAGTCTAAGGCTCGATAATTCCCAAAGAAATATATAATGCGAGTGCACTTTAACGCGCTCACGTTATATCTCATTTTTGACATGGTTTTTGCTTCTGCAGGAAACATGCCAACTAAGACATAATGTGAGTGCGTTATAATTCGCTCGCATTATGTCTTCCTTTATGTTAAATTTCAATATATTGAATGTATTCTGATATAGTTGTATGTTTGTATGTACATGTATGCTTGTATGTCATGTATGTATGTACGTATGCCTGTATGTATCAATGAATATATATTGTATGTATGTATGTATGTATGTAAGATTGTATCTACACATGTATGTATGTATGCTTGTATGGATGTAATATTATATGTACATATGTATTATGCTTGTATGTATGTATTTATGTATGTCTTTAAACGAAGGGATAATTTAGAGAGAGAGAGAGAGAGAGTCTGGAGAGATGGAGAGGGGGTGGAAGTTAGAGTTTAAGAGAGGGAGTGGGAGAGAAGGGGCTGGAGTGAGAGGGACTTAGCTAGGTAAGGTGGGAGGGATAGAGGGATGGAGAGAGAGAGGGGGGGTGGGAGAGAGAATTGAGAGAGAGGGAGAGAGAAAGACAGAGGGGGGAGAGAGAGAGACAGAGAGAAAGAGAGAGTTATGTAGGTATGGTGCCAAAGGGAGAGACTTGTGAGTGTAAGGGGGGTGAGAGGGAGAGACTTGAGAGATAGGTAGTGAGAGGGAGTGTGAGAGAGAGGGATTTGGAGAGAGAGAGGGAGTGTGAGTGAGAGACCTGAGAGAGGGAGAGGGTGTGGGAGGGAGTGACCTGATAGAGGTAGAGAAAGATGGAAGTGGAGTGAGAGGGACTTATCTAGGTAGGGTTGTAGGGATAGATAGAGAGAGGGGAGAGAGACAGAGAGAGAGTTACCTAGGTAGGTTGCTAGAGGGAGCAACTTGAGAGAGAGAGGGGGTGGGAGGGAGAAACATGAGAGAGAGGGAGAGAGAGGAAGTGGGAGAGAGTGGGATAGAGTGGGAGAGAGTGGGATAGAGTGGGAGGGACATAAAGAGAGATGGATAGAGGGGGCGAGAGAGGGTGGTAGGGATAAATTGAATGAGAGGTACGTAGAAAGAGGGAGATGGTAGATAGAGACAATTAGAGAGGTTAGGAGGTAGGGAGGGAGGGAGAGGTGAGATGTATAGATAGAGAGAAATTGATAGGGGTTGAGGGTATAGGGTTGATGGATTAGGGTGGAGGACCTATAGGGTTGATGGTTTCTAGGGTATTAGGGTTTAAGGTTTGAGGGTTGAGGGAATAGGGTCAATGGTAGAGAGTATTTGGTTGAGGGTATAGGTTAGAAGGTTGAAGGGTTTGGGGTTAAGGGTTTAGGGTTAAGGTTTTACTTGGTTGAGGGTAGAGGGTTGAGGGTATAGGTTTGAGGGTATATGGTTGAAGGATTAGGTTCAGGGTCCAATCTAAGGGGTAGAGGGTTTAAGGATTGAGGGTGTAATGTATAGGGTAAAGGGTAGAGAGTAGAGGGTTTAAGGGTTAAGGGTTGAAGATTGAGGGTTTAAGGTATAGGGTTGAGGGATTAGGGTTGAAGGTCCAATATATAGGGTAGAGGTTATAGGGGTTGAGAGATTAAGGGTTGAGGGTTTAGGGATTAGGGTAGAGATTTTTCTTGGATTTCACGATGTAAGGGTTGAGGGATTAGGGTTGAGGGATTAGGTTTTAGGGTTTAGGGTAGAGAGTATTGGGTTGAGGGTAGAGGGTAGAGGGTAGAGGGTTTAAGAGTTTAGGGTTTAAGGGTTGAGGGTTGAGGGTCGAGGGTTTAGGGTTGAATGTTTAAGGGTTTAAGGGTTGAGGGTTTAAGGGTCAAGAGGGTTGAGGGATTAGTTTAGAGAGTTTACTAAGTGGGTTTAAGGGTTGGGGGATTAGGGTTGAGGGTAGAGGGTAGAGGGTTTATGAGTTAGGGTTTAAGGGTTTAGGGTTTAGGGTTGAGGGATTAAGAGGTTATAGGGTAGATGGTATAGGGGTTGATGGATTAGGGTTTAAGGGTTGAGGGTTGAGGTTTGAGGGTTGAGGGTTGAGTAATTAGGAGGGTATAGGGGTTGATGGACTAGGGTTTAAGTGTTGAGAGTTAAGGGTTGAGGGATTAAGAGGTTATAGTGGTTGAGGGATTAGAGTTTAAGGGTTGAGGGTTGAGGGATTAAGAGGGTATAGGGGTTGAGGGATTAGGGTTTAATGGTTGAGGGTTGATGGTTCAAGGATTAAGACAGTATATGGGTAGAGGTATTAGGGTTGAAGTGTTGAAGATTGAGCGTTGAGGGTTGAGGGATTACAAGGGTATAGGGGTTGAGGGATTAGGGTATAAGGGTTGAGGGTTGATGGATTAAGAGGGTATAGGGGTTGAGGGATTAGAGTTTAAGGGTTGAGGGTTGAGGGATTAAGTGGGTATAGGGGTTGACGGTTGAGGGATGAGGGATTAGGTTTTAAGGGTTCAGGGTTAGGGTTTAGGGATTAAGAGGGTATAGGGGTAGAGGGATAAGGGTTGAAGGGTTGAGGGTTGAGCGTTGAGGGATAAAGAGGGTATAGGGGTTGAGGGTTGAGGGATTAAGAGGATATGGGGGTTGAAGGATTAAGGTTTAAGGGTTGAGGGTTGAGGATTGAGGGATTAAGAGGGTATAGGGGTTGCGAGATTATGGTTTAAGGGTTCAGAGTTGAGGGTTCAAGGATTAAGAGGGTATAGGGGTAGATGGATTAGGGTTGAAGGGTTTAAGCGTTGATTGTTGAGTGTTGAGGGTTGAGGGATTAAGACGGTATAGGGGTAGAGGTATTAAGATTGAAGGGTTGAGGTTTGAGCATTGAGGGTTAAGGGATTAAGAGGGTATAGGGGTTGAGGGATTAGGGTTTAAGGGTTGACGGTTGAGGGTTGAGGGTTGAGGGTTGAGGGATTAAGAGGGTATAGGGGTTGAGGGATTAGGGTTTAAGGGTTGAGGGTTGAGGGTTGAGGGTTGAGGGTTGAGGGGATTAAGAGGGTATAGGGGTTGAGGGATTAAGAGGGTATAGGGGTTGAGGGATTAGGGTTTAAGGGTTGAGGGATTGAGGGTTGAGGATTGAGGGTTGAGGGTTGAGGG
>CM021109.1:210578465-210644557 GCA_007115665.2 Sequoiadendron giganteum
CGCTCTCTCTTTCTCCCACTCTCCCCCTCTCTCCCACACTCTCCCACTCTCTCTTTCTCCCTCTCCCTCTCCCTCCCTCTCTCCCTATTTCTCTCCCACTCCCTCTCTTTCCCTATCTCCCTCTTTCTCTCCCACTCTCTCTTTCTCCCATTCTCTCCCTCTCTCCCTCCACTCTATCTTTATCCCACTCTCTTCTTCTCACACTCTCCCACTCTCTCTTTCTCCCACTCTCCCCCTCTCTCACTCCCTATCTATCTCCATCTCTCCCTCCCTCCCTCTCCCTCTTTCTCTCCCTCTCTCAATCTCTCTCTCTCTCTCACACACACACACCTCTATCTCCTCTACTATAAGGGTGCAGGGGAGAGATATAGAATTAGGATAGAGGGTATATAAAACCATATTTCCTATAACGTGCTCACGTTATAATGTTGGTGCGTTGTTTACTCCACTAAAAATGGTAAAAACGCTGTATATACCTGTGATGTCAAGGACCATAGTTTGCATATTCCCCTGCTTATGCACATGCTTTGACAAAAAGTAGCTTTTTTGCTGAAGTTGTGAAGTGTGCAAGCATCTTTTTCACATTCCATCACCTTTTCCATTAAATTTTTTACCACCTTTGCATGAAATAACAGAGTTTCCACATTGAAAGACATATAATATCAATTGAATTTTGAATTCCACTGAAAACTAATATACAATTGAATTTTGGAGGGGAAAAAGCTTTTGAACAAGTCAAATTGTTGTGGAGTTTGAAGAAAGAAGAAGCTAAGGCTACATAATTGGGTTGAACTCCTCCATTTGAAAGTCTAGTTTTTAGGTATGTGAAGTCTTTACAAATTTTTTTTCATTCTATTATGGCTTGCTCTCATTTTTTTTTATCATTATAACCTTACATTGTCAATGAACATTTTAAATTACACAATTATATACACTTGCCAATTATAATTTTAATCTTGATGCAGAACATCTACTAGGATCCATAAATCATCAAGGTTACTTCTGACCCTAACTTCAATTGAAGAAGATCAACGAACAAACTCTATCATCTTTTCATCAAAACATTAGAACTTGGTTTCAACTCTTTTTCAAACTCAAAGAAATAGATTAACCATCATAAAATTGATTGTAACATAGCATAAAGCTGATTAGAAACTCAGAACCATTCAATTTTTTCATGATTCACTAATTCAAGAACTCAATGTTGCAACTTACATGGAAAAATAACAACAAATCATGGAAAGTAACTACCAAAATTTATCCATACACCCAAGACACTATAATAAACATGTTATTGATTGAAATAAACCAAATACACATTCCAAATATCTCACCAAAATTCATCCTTTGAGCATGCTTCCCCTTGCAGTATTCCAAACCTATGGTGTAGGGGCACCTACAACCATGTTTCAAAATCTACTTTGGTGACAGTATTTCTTAAGGTGTTTGGGTGAGTTCAAGATTTTTTAGATTCTTTGTCATAGCTTTTATTGAAAATAAGGTCTAAATAGACCAATATTTCATGTATTTAGAGATTCTGTGAGTTTGGTGATCAAATGTGCAAGTATGCACTCTTGCTTCAAAAAATTGTCAATTTTTCCATATAATCTTTGAAGGAAAATTATTCAAATTATAAATGGAAATGCAAGACAAGAGTCTATAAGTTTTATTAGGGATGAAATAAAGGTGTTTGAGTGGTCTTAGGTGTCTTGGACAAAAAAGTTGCATAATGTTGCCTATTTAGCAAAAGTTGTCAATGTTTGTAATTTTTAAGAAAAATGAAGTTCTTGGTGTGAAATTGATATTCTTCCATAAAGGATTGTTCCTAATTTCGTTTGGCTCCCTTTGAAGAGGTTTTCATTGAACTTTGTGCTCAGAATTCATAAATTTCTAGAAACCGGGTTCTTGGATAGTCAAGGGTTTGAGGGCAATTTAATGTCTTAGATGGCATCCCACCTATTGTTCTCTTTGCGACTTAGTGGGGTGACCATGTAGGATGTACTTATGATGTTCTTAGGAGTAGAGAAGAACAAGTTTAAATTTTCCTTATGAATGATGTTGGTTTAAGGGGAAATACCCTATTTTCTCATAGAAAACAATGGTGTAGACCTAAGAAAGAGGGGTGCAGCATTTCCAGAGGGAAGATGAGGGTTCCTTAAGCTTGGGGGGACCTATATAGAGGTTTCTAGGTAGTTGATTTGAATTGGGAAGTTGTGGAATGTAGAGTTTCAGTAAGGAGGCCTAAAAATCCTTGTTTCTTAGGTTCTAGAGAGGGTTTTGAAACTTGTTGATGGAATGAATACTTGGGGTCCTCAAACCTTGATAATTGTTAGTTTTGAAACCTAAGACAAGACTATTTTCAGTTATGGAGGCCTGGTGGTGGGTTCTTGAGGGGGTCCCTTTGTAAAATTGGCTAATTTGGGCCCTAAAACAGTGAAATTTGTCATTTTGATTCATATACTCAAATTAGCATTAAGAGTACCCAATTCCTTAAGGACCTTAAAAAAAAATTGAAAATATTGAAAATAAATTATTACAATCAACTAGGTTCCTCAAAACATCAGCCAATGATTATGTCATTCACAAGTTGTCTTAAATCTTCCATAATGGCACCATTGTTTACAAACAAAAACTATAATTATTAAGGCACAACCAAACCATTATTTGATTAGGAAATATTTGTTTGAGTTAGTACAAAAAAAAATGAATCCTTTTAGAAGTCTTCCCTTACACACAAACTTAGTTTCTTTGTTAGCTGTCCACATTACTAGTAGCCAAGCATCTGCAAACTATCACATGTATCTCCTAAAATATGCACACACTTCAGATTGTGATACTCATTTTGGACACCCATTTCCCTCATACAAAACATATTACAAGATGGATATTAATTCCTTCATAAAAAATGCTTGTAAACTAGTTTTTTCAGTCTGAGAATAAGCCTAACTAAGCCTTAGTGCAAATAGGGGTTATTGGTTTTTCTACCCCCAACACCAAACCCTCATAACCATTACATAAAATACATTTCATTTGACCTTACCAAGCTTATAGTTCCATTATTAGTTCATTTCCAAACACATTTCCATAAACCCTAACTTCTAAGCTTCACAATTCCTTATTTTACCAGTCTGAACATAGTTTTATAGTCAAGAAAATTTATTTTCTTCACACCTTAGTCCTCACCATATGATTGGTAACCTTTGAAATATAAAATTACATGCCACAAGTATTTTGTACACCAAAATTGATTTCACCGAGTATAATGGGAGAAACACAATTTCTCAAGTTCATTGTTTACCCTAATAGAGGGTTTGACAGTTTTAGAGAAAAAATACAATATCTCACTCAAATGTTAAGAAACATGCATGAAAAAAATTGTATGTGGGAGGTTATTGACTGTGAAAAAACTTACAAACATCCAACCAAGCATTCATGCCCATACAAATTCGTACAAGAGCCTGAAATAGTGAAATTATGAAGAAAATACAGAAAAACAATGTGTTTATTCATTCAAAATCAGATATTCAATCACCCACAACTTTCTAAACATACATGAGGCCTTATAAAGGCATTACATACATTTCTTAATGACTTATAAGTGCCTCCAAGCGAAAATAGGCCCATATGACCTTTCACCTTCCCTATTTCACACTTTTTGTAACTTTTCACAATTTTGTATTTGTGCAACATTTGCAAATAGTGACAAATTTACAAAATACACATAAGACTTAAAAATTAAACCTCCTAATGATTCCCATACATGGAAAATTTCTTTAATGACCCTCTTACAACATGGAGATACCCAAAATTGAATCAAATTTCAAAATGGAAGCATAGATTGTCAAGGTGCTCCTACACCACAAACTTATCAAACACTCATGATGCCATTTTGAGCCTATCTTGCAATCATGGCATGCCACGTTACAACTTTTCTTTAAGGAATTCTGGATTGAAAAAAATCATGTCACATTTGTCTATGTTAGGTTAACTTTTGTACAGGATGATTGTAAGTATTATTTAAATTAAGCCTTGAATGACATATTTTTCAATTAACTTGAATGGATACATTTTTTAGGAACTAATATTTGTCTCATTACCATGGTACAGATAAAATTATCCACCATGCTAAAGAAACAGACAAAAGGGAAACTAATAGATGAAGATAACAAAACCTTCAAAGAAAAGGAGAGAGTTTGGGTGGTGACATATCGTGAAAAGAAAAAATTGGAAACGATTGATGAAAACAAGCCAATTGTAGAGCAACCTCAATCATCAAAAAGAGAATGAGAATTGGCAGCACAATAGGCATGACTGCGAAGGCATCATCGTAAGACAGATTTAGATACCATAGTTGGAGACACACCCTCTATGACAAGTGAATATGAAGGGACAACATTAAGCACAAGCGAACATGGAGGGGCACCATATAGCACAAGCGAATATGGACAAACACCATCTACTGCAAGTGATTATGGAGGGACACCATCTACCACAATTGAATATTGGTTGACAGCATCCAACACATCTCAAGTTGAGAGTACATCATCGCTCATATTTGATGAAGAAGGTATGCCATCATCCCCATGTGAAACTCAAGGTATGTCTTCTTCTCCACCCTCGATCAAAGTTACGCAATCTAGCCCACCTCAATTAAATATTGATGAAATTCCTAAGGTTGAGATGTATGTACCTAGGAGAACACCACCTAGAATTTTGCATAGAAAGCCAAAGTATTTGATTAATATTGATGATGAGATTTTGCAGCACATGGAAGGTAATATTTCAACACGCACTTGTAGAAGATATGTTGATAAGATTTGGGAACAATTCTTTAAAAGGCTAAATGAGACTGTAAGATCTCAACTATTTGTTTAAATGATGTGAGGTGTAAAGTATAGGAAAATCATGAAGACTCTTGGGTTGAGATCATTGAATGCATCGAGTGAAAACACTATTGTGAATAATCTAATGGATGCTTATGAGAGTGTGGGTAAGACCTCAGGCTCAAAGGATAGTAATGTCACTCGACGTTTCATTAAATCGACTTTGGTAAGCTGTCAAACAAATATATCTCATCTCATTAGAAATATGAGTGAACAAACGAGAATTAGTAGAAATTTTTTATCAAGAGCCTTTCAAACGTGGCAAAGAATTGAGGGAAATGATTCAAATGAATTATGGGCATTGTTGAGGAGATTTTCACAAAAAGATAAAGAAGTTATCGAAGCCTTGAGAACAATAATTGAAGAGTATTGGAAGAATAACACAAGGCCATCTCTGAATCAAAGGGATGTGGTAAGAAGGAGAATCAGTAGTCAAAATCGTGAGCCACATCCAAAGCATTTTTTGGATATGACTCAAACCCAGTTTTTTCAAAAAATTGAAAATGATTATCCTCAAATTAGTATTTCTCAAATATTTTTTGAAATTATTAAACCTTTTTGTGTCAAGATAAATCACACATGCACTACTTGTTGTTGTAGACTACATATTGAATTTTCTAACCATTATGATGTTTATCATTCTATATGTTTAGATTTGCATACTAACAATGTTTTGCAGGATTGTGGCATAGAAGCCCCACCAAAATCTTCAAGAGAGTTCTTATCAAAAAATTTATGTGAAATAGAGGATGGCCAAATATTCTACATGACAACATGCTTGGATGGTTCATGTGAGTGTTGCGGTGGCTTCTAGCGTATGCTAGTATGTCAACATATGGAAAGCACAAATGAGGTGGGACACAAATTAGTAGATTTTGGGAAGTATAAAACAGTGGCATATGCTACAAAAGATGGGTCTCAAATAAAAAGGTGTGATTTGGTTATTGAGAAGATTCTAGTGTACCAGTTCATGTCGACATTTCATTGTGAAACCTATGTTCCTATCTGTTAGTGCCTTCCATCTATTTTTATTTCATTTCCATTTTGGATGCTCTTTCTTTTTCTCTTTTACTTTGTGTATTTTTAATTAAACTACAAAAAATTGATTGATCTCTCATTGCAGAAAATGCTCATTAATGAGCCATCAAAGAGAATCTCAGCCAAAAAAGCAATGCAACATCCTTATTTTGAAGATATTGACAAATCTCAATTTTTATTTCAAGCCATTATAAAAGAGTGTGTGAAGCTTAGCGAGGGAATCTCAAATTACTCAATTGAAGTTAACCTCATAATGATCACCTATGATGTAAACATTTAAAGAGAATCTTGAATGTATGAGTGACATTGTAAAAGATCTATGAGAACGAAGTACCTAAGGCATTGTAATGAGATTTACTTACATAATGAGATTTACTCAAATATTGTAATTTTGGAGTTCATGTTTGGTGTAGTAGCACCTTGTTCTGTAAATGCCTTCAATAGGCAAATTTGCAAAATTTGAATTTTGAAATGTAAACAATGTGAAAAAGGTCATGTAAAGGTCATATGTAATGTATTCAAAGTCTCAAAGAGGTCATTAGGTGAATAGAGAAGTGATATAAAGCATGTAAGGTCGAATTAGGATGTTTTAGGTGTGTGTGTGTGTTTATTTGTGTAGGGGAATTCAAGAAACAAAGGTGGACTTGCTGCTAAAGGGTTTTATGATGAATTTTCAAGTGAAAAAAGTGGCTCCAAATGGTGTTTTGAGGAAATCTTCTCAAATACTTCACAAATAAATGACTGGTCTAGATAACTATTATTGAGTTACAACACATACTTCAAAATCAACAGTGACTATCTTCGAACATTTGCATCAAAAATGACCTTCATTGTCCTCATTAGGCTAACTAGTCCTAATTTACAAAGGAACATACCCTTAAACATTCAAGAACCCGCTTAACTTGTTGGGGCAGTAATTATCATGTATCCAAACCCCCAGATCCACAATTTTTCTCAGGACAAACTCACTCCACCATGTCAAACCAAAACCCTTATTTTATGCTAGTATAAGGAGGGTTTATTGAAAGGTATGGTTCCACACCTTACCAGAACATGCCACTGCCTCAAAAATTCTTAAAATAACCTAAAAAAACTCAAAAGACAATCACCCAACCTCTACATGCAATATTTTATCAAACCCTAGGATGAAACCTCATTTTTCATGCCCTTTTCCATCAAAATCTATAGGGGAAACAACACAAACCCCATAAAAAATATTCCCTTTCACTTAGAAAATTCTTGTCTAATCTAAGAAGATTGTGGTGGTCCCCTCTACAAAATCCTCTCTTGGTTTTGGCTATCTCGGAGTGGTATTGCCGTGGCGGCGGATTTTCATTTGATAAAAAAAGTGTCGAATTCAAGCTATGCAAAGTTGTAAAGTGGTGCAAATTTCTCTCTGTAACTCGTGTGACCAAAATACCTGCTCCAACACATATGAATATGTATTTTTATGGTAGGCATGGTCTTGTTTCACACCAAAACATGCGGAATCACATTGAGCTACGTTCCACCAGATCGATCCCTTAAGGGTCCAAAGTGCAAAATGGCTGCAAAATTTAGCATGCTATTACTCGGATACCTTGATGCTTAGAAACTTCTCATCTGATCCTACATGATCATGTTGGGTGCCTCTAAGAAAACCTCTCTTATTTTTGGCTATCTCAGAGTGGTTTTCCCGTGGCGGAAGATTTACACTTGATGGAAAAAGCATCAAATGCAAGCAGTGCAAAGTTGCAAAGTGGTGTAACTTTCATTCTGCAACTTGTGTGACAAAGAAAATTGTTCAAACACATCTAAATAGGTATGTTTACACTAGGCATGGTACTCTTTTGCAAAGAAACATGTGAAATCGCTCTGAACTATGTTCCATCGGATCAATCCCTTAAGGGTCCAAAGTGCAAAATGGATGAAAAATTCATCATGCTATTACTTGGATACCGTGATGCTTAGAAATTTCTCGTCTAATCCTACAAGATTGTGTTGGGCCCCTCTTAAAAAACCTCTCTCGGTTTTGTCTATCTCGGAGTGGTTTTCCTGTGGCAGTGGATTTTCAGTCGATGGAAAAAGCATGAAATGCAAGCAGTGCAAAGTTGCAAAGTGGTACAACTTTCATTCTGCAGCTTGAGTGACCAAATGGACTATTCCAACATGTCTGAATAGGTATTTTCCATCATATCAATCATATCAATCCTTTAAGGGTCCAAAGTGCAAAATGGTTGCAAACATAAGCATGCTATTACTTGGATACCATGACAGTTATAAATTTATCATCTACTCCGATAGGATTGTGTTGGGCCCCTCTAGAAAAATCTCTCTTGGTTTTGGCTATGTTGGAGTGGTTTTCTCATGGCGACGGATTTTCACTTGATGGAAAAAGTGTCAAATTCAAGCTGTGCAAAGTTGCAAAGTGGTGCAACATTTGCTCTGCAACTCGTGTGACCAAACTAACTACTCCAATGCATCTAAATAGGTATTTTTATGGTAGGAATGGTCTTGTTTCAAACTGAAACACACGGAATCACTATGAGCTACGTTCCACCAGATCGATCCCTTAAGGGTCCAAAGTGCAAAATGGCTGCAAACTTCAACACATCATTACTCGGATATCATGATGCTTAGAAACTTCTCATATGATCCTATAGGATCACGTTGGGACCCTCTACAAAAAAATCTCTCGGTTTTGGCTATCTCAGAGTGGTTTTCTCGTGGCGGTGGATTTTCACTTGATGGAAAAAACATTAAATGCAAGTAGTGCAAAGTTGCAAAGTGGTGCAACTTTCGTTCTGCAACTTGCGTGACCAAGTGGACTATTCCAACATGTCTGAATAGGTATTTTTACACTAGGAATGGTCCTTTTTTTCACTGAAACATGTGGAATCGCTCCAAGCTATGTTCCAATGAATCGATCCCTTAAGGGTCCAAAGTGCAAAATGGCTGCAAATTTCAGCAAGCTATTACTTGGATACCATGATTCTTAGAAACTTCTCATCTGATCCTACAAGATTGTGTTGGGCCCCTCTATGAAAACCTCTCTTAGTTTTGGCTATCTCGGAGTGGTTTTCCCATGGCAACGAATTTTCACTTGATGGAAAAGGTGTCAAATTCAAGCTGTAATAAGTTGCAAAGTGGTGCAACTTTCATTTTGTAATTCGTGTGACCAAAATAACTTCTCCAACGCATCCCAATAGGTAGGTTTACGCTATGAATGGTCTTATTTCACACCCAAACATGTGGAATTGATCTGACTTGCGTTCAACCGGTTTGATCCCTTATGATGGCATGCAAAACACTAAAAAAGAGAAATATACAAACGAAGGTTGAGAAGTCCAAGTATTCCACACAAAAAGAGTATGATCATTGGTACAAAGCACCTTGTTCATCCATTTGATGAAGAAGGTCCAGTTCAGTGGTTTTAGTGAGTATCTGATGGTGAATAGGTTGGTCAATAGGTTGTTGTGGGTATTTTCAGCATGCTTTGCCTTGAATAAGGTGAATTAAGACAATTAGGTATATTTTAGGGTGACTTTTGGGTCTAGTGATAAAAAATGTGAAAATTTCAATCTTGCACTAGTAGTTGTCTTTGTAGCCTTTGAAGGAAAATTTGTGAATTTGTATATGATTGTGAAAGAATGGAGTTTTGTCGATGTAATAAGGTTATTTGTAAGCCATTTGTGTGGGTTTAGAGGTCATTAGATGTACTCATTAGGTTGTAGGAGTCTAAAGTTGCTTAAAGCAACAAATTTGAAATGCAACGATTACTTGTTTTGAAAGTTGGTTTTTAGTTAGTTGAGGGTGTGGATCAGTTAGAGAAGGCTATAAAACACTATGTAAAGCATTGAGAAGCTCGAATGGAGGTTGTTGATGAACTTTTGGAGAAGATCTAATAAGAATTATTCACACTGTTCTCTGTTTCTTAGATTTTTGATACAAACTTGTTGATCTCGTACTTGGTACGACCTCCAAACTCCTATACGGTCCCAAGTCTGACATGGATTGAAAGAGGGCTGAGTTGGATTTCTTTTGGCGATGGTTTGGTGCAAAACCATAAAGTAATAGGAGAGTTCTTATTGTTGAGTCAAGTGAATGTTGGAGTCTTAGTGGGCATATTTGAGAGAAGTTGTGTCAAATCACAACTTGGTTGATCCACTCTCCATCACTAATGGTGCTTTGCAATTCGAAGAGTGATTGAGAGCGTGTTTCTTTGTTAAATAGACCTATTAAGGGGTCTAGGACAATGCTGACTCCATTTATTATTTGTATTATAAATTATAACTTTCTTTCTCCCAAGTCTATTAATTCATATACAAGAAATAATATTACAAAAATTTGACATATAAATCTTTCGATAGTGATGCATCACGAACATATTCAAATCTTTTTATGAATCATTTCATGGAATGCCAATTGTAAACGTGTTTTTTTCTTTTAGATAAAATTGATTAGCATCAATCAATTAATATTTAGTACAAACCATAAACGACAACAATGATCAATGCTAGGGATAACCAATTAATAATTATACACGTGAATAAGTCAAGCATGTACATGTCAATAAGGGAAGCACAAGTACTCAAAAACACATAAGCCTAAAAAATTATACACACGAATACATAGTATACACAAATTAATACAAAGTATATGCACGAATACAAGGTATATGCAGGAAAACACGTAAGCCACAAAGTATACATTTGAATGCACATAAGTCACAAAGTGTACACATAAGATGTAAAGTATACACTTGAATACACATAACTCATATCTATTGAACCATCAATTTGGAATGCAAATATGGATAGGCATCGATAAAATATATTTGTATTAACCAAATAGCCTTGTAGGCATACATCAATATATGTCGATATAAGTATGAAATATATGTACAATATAGCCATATAGGCTTACGAGAATCCCATATAGGCATACAATGTCAAATATGTCCAGTAAAAAATATGTACAAAACTGCCATGTAGGCATACAACAAAGGGCTGTAGAATCAAAAGGCATTCCTCTCCATGCCCTGGAAATAAAATCTTTCCCTTTCCTTTTCGATTGGATAGCAATAGGTCTCTCACTCATTTCTATTGCGCTCGAGGAGTGCTCCTGCTGCTCCTCCTAGGGTTTAGTTCATGGTGAAGTTTTAACTGTTACAATAAGAAGTAAAGACATGAATATATAGAAATTACATTATAAAAAATGATATATTTAACAAAATAATCACTTATCGCCATCTCACAGTCTCTCTCCATGAGAGAAATATTCTCATGCCCATGCTTAGGCGTTCTCAAGCCCTGTATAAACCATACAAATAGAAATTAAACTATGTGAATCAATAATGGTTTGATTTTTCACTAACTAGCATCTATAACAACAAATGTAAATTGAATTCATCCAGGAATATAATGGGTAGGAGCGATCACAGGCGTGGTCACGGGTAGGAGAAATTGAATTTAGAGTTTCAAAGCAAAGGTAGCGGATCTGGGAGTGAAGCAAGGTCGAATCAAGAGCTGGATTCGAGTCAGAAGCAAGGTAAGGATGATTAGGATGAGGTGGATTCTGGTGCCAAAATATAGGTGGACCTTTGGGGAAACAAAATTCTGGCAATTGTCACTGTTTCTTCTCCCATCGAAAAAATCGATAAGGTTTGTGGGGGTGTGGGGACCACTGGCGGTCTTGGAGGCAACTGAAAAACCTGGACCTCGCTTTTCGGGGTAAAACCTAATGGAAAGTCATCCTTCCCTCCGGTGCTAAATATCTCTTCCCCTACTGGAGGTAAGTTTTCTATTTCGATCCCTGATTTGATTATAGATCATAACATTTCCTTAATGGAACGAAGTTTGGTTGGAAAGTTTATGGTTCCTAGACCAAATATTGAAGTAGTTAGGGATTTTGTTAAAAATAAATGGAGAACCAGTGGGAAAATCTCTATTGCTACTCTTCCTAAGGGTTTTTTTGCTTTTGAGTTCACCTGCAAAGAGCATATTACAACTGTGAGAGGTGGTGGTCCCTAGGTGATAGGAAAATCATCCCTGGCTCTTAAGAAATGGTCTTCCCATTTGGATCTATCGGACTCTATTTTTGAGAATGTTCCAGTCTGGGTTAGACTTCCTAGCTTGCCTCTAGAATATTGGAGCGAAGATGTCTTCTTGGGTATTGCTAGTTCTTTCAGTGAGCTCCTCTTGATTGACACAATGACAACCGCTAGAAAGAGACTGGTCTTTGCAAGGATCTACGTGGGGGTCCCTCAGGAAGCTGATCTATCCTCATCAATTGAGATAAAGTCAAAGTTGGGCTCCTAGGAATAGAGCATAGAATTTGAAACAATCCCTTTTGCTTGCTTCAAGTGTAGGAAATCTATACACTAGGCAAAAAAATGCCCTCTTAATGGTGCCTTAGAGAAAGGCAAGCCAGCTGAACAAGGGAAAAAAGAATGGAAAAAAAAGAAGAATGACTCTGGAGAAGGAAGTAGGGAGAATAAAGAGCAGGAGCTGGTGGTGGAAGCTGATAATCTGATAGTTACTGCAGAGACTAAAGTGGGTTTGGAGGAAAAAGGTGAGATCTCTTTGGAGCCTCACAATCCAGAAGCTCCCATGGTTAGAGATTTTGTTCAGGACACCCAAGCTAAGAAAGGAGATCAGATTTTGTCTCCTTCCTTTTCCCAAATGACTGTCCCTTCTGATAGAAATGATGAGTTTCCAGGTTTGAAGGATATTCTGAGTGCTGGATTATCCTTGGTCTTGAACATTCCACCTCTCCGCTTGTTTGTTGGCTCTCCACCCCCTTTGGGTGTGGAACATCCTTTGGAGACCAGTTCGATAATTGGGACTGTTGAAGCCCTTGATAATCAGGATCATTCGGCAAACCTATCCAGTAATGCTTTATGTTGTCAAGAGAATGGAAATATGGATACTCTACCTTGGGAACAAAGATTACCAAATGATAAGGATTGGGAATCCAGTAGAGAAATGGATAGTCAAGAAGAGACTGATAAAGAAGAGAATATATGAAAGAAGAAGAATGGAAAAAACAAGCAAGGGAAGACCCCAAGCAACATCTCAACTAGATCAAGAGGCAAGGCTAATTGTGGTGCACCAAAAAACTCAAAAGGCAAAAATTCTTTGAAAAAGAAAAGAGAGTTGAATAGCTTTCAAGAAATAGCGGATGGGTCTCAAAAAACCATCCTGGAGTGTCTTAACTCCCCTAGTAAATAATGAAGATTATGTCCTGGAATATTAAGGGTCTCAATAGCCCCCATAAGCAAGATGTTCTATGCAACTTTGTTAGAGATCACAAACCAGATATTCTTTTGATTCAGGAAACTAAAATGCCTAAGGAGAAAATTGAAAAATTGAAACTCTTTCAATACTACTGTAACTAGGGTAATAATTCTAATGGTGCTTCAGGTGGCATTGCTACTTACTGGAATTGCCACATCATCAAGGGGGATCCAATTTTGGAAGGTCTGAATCACATAGTTACTAGATTCACTCATATAAGAGATAACTTCAGCTGGATTTAAATGAACATTCATGCTCCTAATGGTAAAGGTTTGAGGAAATTGTTTTGGTTGGAACTAGCTTCCATTAGAAGAATTTTTGATAAAGAAGCTTGGATTGTTATGGGGGACTTCAATACTCCCTTAATGAATGGCAATAAATTTGGGGGATCCTAGATCAACCTGGAAAGTAAGGAGGACCTTCAGAATTTTATTGATACTCAAGGGCTGATAGATCTGGACCTTCATGGAGTTGCCTTCACCTAGTCTAATTGTAGAAAGGGGATAGACCTTATACAGGTCAGACTTGATAGAGCTCTGATCTCTAATCATTGGTATTTTAACTACTTCTGCTCCTTGAAAGCTCTTACTAGAATAGGTTCTAATCATTTTCCTATTAGTCTTACTGCGGATCCTATTAAAATGAAGAGGAACACCCCTTTCAGATTTGAAAATATATGGATCTCCCATCCTACTTTTAAAGAGGAATTAAAGAAATGGTGGAATATAAGTATTCAAGGAATGGCTATGTTCAGAGTTGCCAAAAAATTAAGGGAAGTGAAGTGTAAGCTTAAAGAATGGAAAAAGAGTTCTTTTGGGAACATATTCAAGATCAAATCCAAACTTCAGATGGATCTAGGAGCCATTCAATTCAAAATCCAGAATGAGGGTTACTTGAATGATAATAAGGAAAAAGAGAATGAGATCCTTAAGAAAATGCATGACCTTATTGGGAAGGAGGAGGAGTTTTGGACACAAAGATCTAGATCTCTTTGGTTGTCCACTGGAGATAGAAACACCAGGTTTTTTCACCTCTCGACTTCCAAACACATAGCTATTAATAGAATATCACAAATTGAGATGAATGGAACCATTTTTTCTGAGGATGAAGATATAAGGAGGTAGGCGGGTTCCTTCTTTAATCTTCTCCTGTTGGCTAGCTCTGAAATGAACCAAATTGAACAAGATCAGTTGGTGGAAGCTATACCAAGAATTATTACCTAGGAGAACAACTCTTTTTTGACTGCTATCCCCACCAACGAGGAAGTTAAGAGGGCTATCTTTTCCTTTGATGGGAATAAAGCTCTGAGGCCCAATGGTTTTCCTCTGTTCTTCTTTCAACGGTTCTAGGATTTGGGTGAAGAGGATGTGGTTAATGTTGTTAAGGAATTTTTCAGAGCTAGATGTCTTTTAAAAGAACTTGATGCTACTTTCTTGGTCCTCATTCCCAAGAAACCTGGAGCTGACAACTTTGAGGCCTTTAGACCTATCAGTCTTTGTAATTCTATTTACAAGATCATTTCTAAGGTTTTAACCTCTAGAATCTTAGTTTTTTTGCCTTCCTTGATCTCCCCTCAACAGAATGGATTTGTCCCTGGCAGACAAATTCTCGACTCTATTATTTCAGTTCATGAGAACATTCACTCCCTTGTTGAATCGAAGACTGAAGGTTTTCTCTTAAAGCTCGACATTTCAAAAGCCTATGATAGAGTGGATTGGGTCTTTTTATTTAAAATCTTGAAGGCCTTCGGTTTTAATAATGGGGTGATTCAATTGGTGGAACAACTGGTGTCCACAACTTCCATATTGGTTATGATCAATGGCTCCCCGACCTCCTTTTTCCAGAGCACCAGAGGTCTCAGGCAGGGTGACCCTATCTCTCTTATTTTATTCACTATTATGGCTAAAAGCCTTGGTAGGAACTTGAAAAAACTGATTGACCGTAATGTTATCTCTGGGCTCAGACCATCCTCGGGCAACTTGGTGTGTTCTCACCAACAATTCGTTGATGATACTATGCTTATGGGTAAGGCTTCTGTGACTAAAGCTAAATCTATTAAATAGCTGCTTGATAAGTATGGGAGAGCTTCAGGATAGCTGATCAACAGTCAAAAAAGCTCACTGTTCTTTTTCAACACTCTGGCTCATCATCAGACTAAAATCGCTAGGATTCTGGATTGTAAGGTGGATACCCTTCCTACCACCTACTTGGGTCTTCCTTTAAGTTTGAACCTCCTGATGCTTTTTGGTCTTCGTTGGTGGATAGATTTAGCGAAAAGCTTGCTGGTTGGAAAGGTGCTCTACTTAGCCAAGCTGGTAAGCTTCAGCTTCTCAAAGCCACCCTTTAGAACCTCCCTATCTATGCACTGAGCCTTTTTAAGATCCCTGCCAAATATGCTGATACTATTGAAAAAATTCAAAAAAGATTTCTTTGGTCGGGTGTTGAGGAAAATAAAAGAATTCCTTTAATTGATTGGAATTTGGTCTATAGATTTAAAAATAATGGCAGACTTGGGCTAAAAAGAATTAGATCTATCAATAAAATCCTTTTGGCTAAGCAAATTTGGAGAATCTTCTCTTCCTCTGGGGAGTGGATTGATATCTTGGCTGGTAAATATTTGGATAACAATTGCTCTTTGATTATTAATATGGATCCCCACCTTCTTCCAAAAGGATCCATATGTTGGAACAACTTAATTATTAGAAAAAAGATTATGGAGGAAGGCTTTGGTTGGCATGTTAGGAATGGTAATAGTACTAGATTTTGGGAAGACAGATGGCTTTTCAAGGAACCTCTGATAAATATCAATCCCTTCAGAGATTGAGCTGTGATCTGTAAGGCTAGGTTTGGTAGTTTTGTGAAAGATTATAATGAGAATGGTATATGGGTTGACTTATACAGAGTGAGTCAAGCTCTGGCCCTGATCTAGATTTCCCTGCTGGCTATTAAACTTAGTTCGGAGTAGTTGGAAGACCGTGTGGTCTAGTTCGACAACCCTTCAGGTAATTTTTTGGTGTCTTCTGCCTTTGCTAAGTTCACGTCTTCTCGAGATCATCCTCCCTTTTGGTCTAAAGCCTGGTGCAATAATCTGATTCCTAAAATTAACATCTTGTTCTGGATTCTACTTCAAAATAAGTTGTTAATCATTTATTCCTTCATTGCTCTTTTGTTGCCTCTATTTGGGATAAGTTTAATAGTTTATGGAATCTCTCCTGGGTTTTTCCTTGGCTCATAGAAGATTTCTTCATCCAATGGAAAGTGCCGACAAGGAACCCTTTACTTCGGTTTTTTTGGGAGCTTTCTTTTCCTCATATTGCCTGGGGCATCTGGAAAGAACACAACAATAGAATTTTTAGGAACAAAGAAGCCCATGTAGATCAGGTCTTTGATAATATTGTTAGGAATCTAATGGAAAATCTCAGTGTTGTGGCCCAGAAGGATAGAAAGATTCCAAATGTTGAGTTTTTGAACTATGATCTTGGCATTGCTAAGGATTGGAACATACTCCCCATTCTGTCTAGTTTTACAATGAAGATTAAAAAGGACAGAGTGGGAGTTTGCTGGACTTTTCTGCCCGATGGGTGGATCAAAGCTAACTTTGATGGTGCAGCTAAAGGTAATCCGGGGGTGGTGGGTTGTGGTGGAGTTATAAGGGATACCTATGGAAATTTCATGGGTGCAACGGCCTCTCCTCTTGGCTCTCAAACTAATCATTTGGCGGAGGTGGCTGGAGCCTACCATATTATAAACTTAGCCCAAAGCCTCAATATTAAAAATTTATGGTTGGAAGGTGATTCCAAAAACATAATTTACTACCTCCGTGGCATGTCTCCTCCCTAATGGACCATCAAATCTTGGATAGATGAAGCTAAACTGAAATTGGACAGTTTTGAAAAAGTCAAAATAGCACACGCCTATAGAGAAGCCAGTGTTGTTGCGGATTTTTTCGCTAATGAAGGAGTTAAGCATGAAGATTTGTGTACTTGGCTAAATTATAGTGATCTAAATGTTTAAGTTTGTGCCCTATTAAATTATGATAGATCACATGGAAAGGTGTCGTGTTAGCCCTTCAATGAGGACAGGTTGGATATGTCACATCATAATCATTAAATTGTATGGTACCGAGCCTGGTGAAGTAAATTGTAAGTTTAGCCCGCACGCTTTGTGGGGGTTTAGATTTGGCGGGGCCAGTTTTAGAAAGGACTGTGTTTGGTTCTTTCTCTCTATGTCGGCCAATATGGGTGGGGACAAAAAGTGATCTGAGCCAGACAACAATGATATCCACATGAAAAATGCAAAGGTATGGAACAAGATAAAAAGTGGAGGTCTGTTACCCTTTCTAGAGAAGCTTCATGGTTCTGATATGGAGGCAACGAAGCTCTTTGCCAAGCACTAGCATGATGGAAATCTGACTCTGTTTGGCAGTAATGTTGAGCTCAACGAAGACTTAATTGCCAAAGTCACTGGTTCACCTACGGATGGTAAGAAGTTTTTCAAGGATAGGGCTTATTCGGATGAAGCTGTAATCAGATTCCCGAAAAATGATAAGGAGAAGTAGAACCTGATTAAAATTGCGAACAAGTATTTTGATGTTGATTCCATCAAGTCTATATGGCGGAAGGTGCTTCGGGCCATCATGAAATATATCACAGTGGATGGCTACTTCACAAAAGTCTATGGGTACCACTTCACCCTCCTCAACCATTTTCGCCATAAGGTTAGGGTTTCTATTCCTTACTATCTTTTTCGCTCTCTAAAGAAAAGCTTGGAGGATAACAAAAAAAATCCCAAAAGATTCCCTATCCTCCATACTACTTTAATCATGCTCATTGTTGGTTATCTGCATGAGCACACCCCTACTATCTCAAAAACCAACCCTAATATTGACAGTGAGGATACTGAGCCCAGTGGCTTGGATTATATGCCTAGCCCTAAAACTGGGCTTAAAGACCCTAGTCTGCAAGCTGGCCCTTCTAGGAACTCGGGTAAAATCCGGAGTGCGCTTAAGCCCATCCATCTTCCTCCTAAGAATAGCCCTGTGGGCAAGTCCACCCAGGCTAAAAGTCTTGTTTCTTATTCTGAAGAGTCTTCTAAGCTGGAGGAAGCCGCTACCTATACTTCTGAGCGCTCTGAGGGCCCTGCCCCTGACTTACAGAATGTCGATTCCCCTGTTAATGCTGGTAAAGAGCCATCCCTAGATTTCCTTTATCTAGCTGAAACCAACTTTGAAACCCACTCTAAAATCCTGGACTGGACTTTCTTCAAAATTAACGAGCTTAAAATCAAAAACTGGGCCCTGCAAAGCAAAATTGAGGAAATGGGAGTCAAGATTGTGGATTTGGGAAAGAAAGATACGGTCCAGAACTATAGGATTACAGATAATGAGATTGAGGGCTTAAGAATCAACATCAAAACTATTGTTAAACAGAACCACAAAATAGCAAGACACAATGCAATAATAATCAACGCTATGACCGAAAAGCTTGATAAAGCCTAGCAGGGTTCCTTGGTGGTGGATCTTGATGACACTGAAGAAAAAATCCAAGAAACTAATGGTGGTATATCTAGGAAAACTAGAGCTAATTTGAAGTGAATGGCTCCCTTAACCCCAAAAATAGTTCACACTTTCAAACAAGGGGTCATTGATATGCAGGTGTTGGAGGCAGAGACTAAGACTGTCCTTCAGTCTCTGAAATAATCCTGTGTTCTTCTGCTGTCTTTTTCTTTTTGACCCTCCTAGTCTTTTTTGTTCGATTGCTGCTATTTTTTGCTGGGCAGCTATTTTTTTTGGGTGGACCATTGGTGGTCCTTTCTCTATCTTGTAAACTTTGTGGTTTTGGGTCCCTGTAAAACCCGTTTTACCCTTTTATCACAAACAAATGTAAATTGAAATTTACTAATTTTCCTCATACCTCTCCTATCAGAGCCATCAAGGATTATATAGCAGATTTCACACCAATATCCATTTCCCTTGTCACATTCAAAGGTGTTTCATCTTGCAACAACTAGAAATAAAACAATAAATTATTCAATGTAATCAACAATGTGCATATAAACTACACAAATCTATTAAGAACTTGATTCATTAGTTAAACTCTTTATTCTATTACCTCCATGTAGATTTGAGTAAATCCACCACCACTGGAGAGTGTTCCATCAAAACCTCCAATATTAGTCTGTTCAACATCCAAAATGGCATATTAAGTTACCATTCGTAAAACAATGCTATTAACATGCAATAAATTTATAATTGTTTACTGGTTACATACCCTAGTGATAGGTGTACTATAGAAATAAGCTGGTGGGGGGGGGGGGGTGGTGTATCCAGTCTCAACACTATGACCCTACAATTTTATTAAAATCATAAAACATTTTTAGTTAATCTTGCATTTCAAAATCAAAATTTAATAAATTAAATTCAACGAACATGCACTAACTTTTACCTGACTATCAATGCCATATGCCTGATGCAAAATTTTAGTTTCCCTCTCCATCTCCATAGTTGCAGATGGATCCTATATACCGGTCTCTTGAGTTTCGGTGGGGTCATATGAACAAGTAGCCCCACAAGATTGACACACATGTATTCGAAGGCCACCACTTGAAGACTCCCCTGGATGGCATTGTAGAAAAGGGCTAGTATGATGGATGACACTCTAGGTCAAAGTGTTGATTGCCTGCAATGTCTCTATGTCAGCACTTTCTTTCATGATGGAAGGCATAACAACATTCTCATGAGGTGGCCTAGCGAGAGCTCGTCTACCTTGCCGCATAGGATCCAGTTGTGCACTAGGTCTATCCTGAGCTGACCCCCCACCTCTCCCTTGGAAATCCCTCATATCAAAACAATTTGGGTCAATATGAACTCACTGTATAGTTTTCTAAGGAAATATTGTGGGACCTCACAATTGTTACACGGTGGGTAATCAAAGACCATGTACCATCTATCATAAAATTGGTCCCTAATCTCTTGGTGGTGGCACCAATGGATCTCTTCACATTGAGGGTAAGATTTTGATTTGTGCATGGCTCGGTGAATAATGAGCACAAATAATCTTTTGTAACTTTTAAATCCTTTACATCTTTGCATGTTAGTTTATTTGCATAATAATCCCTAGCCGCATGCCTCTTATCTTGCCATCTAGTTATTTGTTTGCTAATTGAATCTACATTTTTTAACATATCTTTCAATGAATTTGCTAGGGTCATTCTTTCTGTGGTTGAACCATTTGGATCACTCAACCTACTGATCAAATCCTCAATTTTCTTTTTGTTGTTCTCAATTTCACTCATTAAATTTTGTTGAGTTCTAGGAGGAGGTTGTTGTTGTGGCTGATTTTGATCTTGAGGATTTGGTTGGTTTTCCTATTGAGGATCTTGAGGGTTTGCAGGTTGATTTGCATCTCCTAAAAATTCAAACAAATAGATATCAAATTCAACCTAAAACTAACTAATTCAAAAAAAAAACCACAAAATCCTTACCTCTCACACCTCCTCCCCCTTGTGGGACCATCGTTTTGAAGAAATAACAATTGCTGGTGAAGAAATTTGTTTAATTGCTCCTCCTAGAACACGAGCACAAAAATATGGGATTTTTGACCACGACTGCAACAAAAAACCAGTCAAAATACAAATGATAAATTTTTACTTTTTTTTTTTCTTTTAACAATCAATAACGCGAGAGCGTTATAACACGCTCGCATTATGGCTTTTCAAAAGTTGTTTTTGAAGGGTGTCCACGAAATGGCTACCCATTTCCATGCACCCACCCTATTGTTGATTTTTAAAATATTTTATAAATTTCCATATAAATATAATTTTTTACAATTATTTCTAATTAGTCGATCATATTTTTTAAATGGTAATTTAGAAACTGTTCATAGAAAATAATAATTAAAATAATTACATCCTATAATAACTTGTGCCAATGGAAAAAGTATTTGTTTACTTTTCCTTGCTTGTTTGGGCCCTCATTAAATTATGCTTAATGTTGCCTTGATTTTGTGTTGTAATTTTTTTAACACATTCACATTAGGTCTTGGGTCCTTGTGAACTAGTTGGACCTAATTGTTCCTTATTCAAGGTGTTGTAGAGTGTTGTACCACACTTTCACACTAATCTATGGTTTTCATAATTAATTGGGCTTCTTTATTCCTTATTTGTCCTTATTTTACAACCACAAGCCCTAATTAATGCATCTTTCTGAGGATAATCTCGACATAAACTAACATCCAATCATAATTCAATTGTTTTTAGATTGTGTGGCCTAGACTTAGTGATATGGGACTCATACGCCACCTTGGGTGTATGAGTCCCATCTAGGTTTCAAGGCCTCGATCTTGATTTTACATCATTCTAAGCATTTTTTATAAATGTTTCACATAGTTAAGCCTAATGGGACTCATATGCCACTTTTGGCATATGAGTCTTGTGTGGCCCAAAATCAAATTTAATTCAAATTATTTGTCGGATTTTATTCTCCTAAATCTTATGTCGACTTGTAGTGTAATTTCAGAAAATTTAGCATAAACAAGTAGAAATGCGAGGTTATTTCACTCATTTTCACCTAATACTTTCAAGAGAGAATTCCTAATAGCAAGTTTATGATTATAAGAGCACTCAAGATCATTTCAAAGGAATTCAATGGAATAATTATTCATCATTTGTTGCAGCAATCCAAGATCCATTATCATCCCAAGTTTATCAGGTATCAGGCATGTTGTTGAGCTAGTTTTGTGATGTAGCATTCAAGATCCAAGATTAAGCATTGTTTTATAGTTGTTTCAAGATCTAGATCAACATTCTTCATGCCCTCTTCATGTTTGATTGCAAATTTACAAGACATCATTCAAGGTATCATTGTTCATGTTCTGTGTTTCATGTTTCATGTTTCATTTACTTATTTCATTATCTTGTCCTTTGGATTAATTACCTAAAAGGAGTTTGACCAAGGAAAACCCCTATTTCCTAACAAAATAACACTTTTCTCTCTCCTTGTGTGATTATAGGTTTATAGGTTGAAGAAAAAGTGGATTCAAAGCCCTCAAAAGTGCCAAAATGACAAAGTTGCAAAAGTTGTCAAATTTGTCATGAAAAGTTGTCAAGACTCATGGAAACTAAGATCTAGGGGAAAATATCCATCCAATTTGCATGAAATCAATGCAAAAGTGCTTATTTGACCCATCTTCAGGGCCTTGCAAAGTTTTAGTTCAAGATTCTTCTCCTCAGACACTTCACGACAAAATGGGACACTTCACAATAGTTTTGACATATGAGTCCCAGTTAGGGTTTCAGGGAACAGTTTCTAGGTTTTGTTCCTCTCAATCTACAACTCCAGATTCTAAATTTTAAGCTCTTAGGACCCACCTAGGACCCATATGCCACAAATGGCATAGGATTACCAATGAGCATTCTGAGTCAGGATTTCAAGGTTTTGGAGCTTCTTTTGATCACATCTTTCCTCCAGGTGCACCTCTGGTCATTCTTAGTTTTTCATTATGTATTTCAATTTCATTCTCTAGGTCATCTAGTTAGGTTTTTCATTTCATTTGCATATCTTTTTTTTTCAAGCCCTAGCTTGGTGGTGAACCCTATTATTATCTTCAATCAAACCCTAGGATGCCTTATTGCAAGATCTATTTTCCCCTTCCTATCTTCAGATTGAGATCTCTAAGGTTTCCTTGAGTGTAACAAGTGTGAAATAGGAACCCTACCCTTGTGCTCCATTCCTCAAAGGTGGGGCATACTATTTCCATTGCTACATAACCTACAACCTTTTGAATAGGAAATAATTTCATTATAAAATAAAACTGTAATAAATAAAATTAACAAAAATATATAAGAAAATAATATAAAATAAAATAGATTTAAAATGTATATAGGAAAACAATATAAAATTAAACCTCCAAAGTATAACTTAATTTTTCACTAATTATTAACTTTAGTATTAATATTTTTTTAGCAAAAAATAAGAGTAAAAAATATTATAATAGGGGAGAGGGGTCAGTAGTTGTGCAAGGTCCAACTGTTGTGATAGCTCATGTGCTTATAATATTCAGTCTTTCCACATATTTATAATATATATTGTAAATGATTAGTTCATGTAAATAAATAAAAAATCAAATGTTGGTCAAGTTGGAACCATACTTGAGCACATGGGAACTATGAATGTTATATACAAATTATGAATGCATTCATTAAAAAGTGAAATAAATATATTTTTTGTTTCAAATAAAATAATACAGATATCCATTATAAGTGTGACATCTATAAAATATGATGCTCAATTTAAACAAGTATTTTTGTCATATTAAAAATGTTATGTGCACAACTACTGAGTTGTAATATATATGCATTGGAGTGTTTCATATTAATAGTTTTTTTGACCACAAATATAAAAGGTGAGCATAATAAATACCTTGTATTTTCTCATGAAATTTGAATTGTCAAAAAAATATTAGTGTTGAACTATTGGTTCAATTTTTTTGATATAAGTTGTATGATAAGTTAGATATAAGTTGTATGCTAAATAATAATGTGTTGTTTTTATAATAATAATTTGGTGTTTGTGTTAAACTATTGATCCATTTGTGTTATGTTAGAGATAACAAAAAAATATGGTTTCGAATAGATATTTGGTTCATTTAGATTGTATAAAAGTTATATTTTAAATAAAATTATAATGTTTTACTAGCAAAAAATGATACATCTTTTTTCAACTATTAGGTGTACCATGATTAAGTTTCAATCGAACCTTAAAAAATTTGATTTTTGGATAATTCTCACTAGGCGTACTCATATGGAAAGGTGCAATTTCTTCCAGAGAGAGGATAGCAAGATGCAACAACAATTTAAAGTGTTCAACCAATACGAGCTCCAGAACAAATCAAAGACATGCGTTGGGAATATACTTTAGAACTTTAGGATGATGGACCAAAATCATAATTTCTTTTAGTTAAATTTATATTAATGTTTAAAGACTTTATGGCTCAACTTGGGCCTCTATAATATTTATGTAATGGGAATTTAAGGACATAAAGTTTGTTTACAATCTATTATAGACTTTTTTAATGGCAATCTAAGCCATCTAAAATATAGGATTTAGTTAGAAGCTTTATATAAGTATGTAATCTATAGAAGAAAAAGACAACATAGAATAGTATCGTTATGTTGTCAACATGTTTTTTGAATATATATGAATAAAGAAACTATTGCATATCAATCTCTAAGTTGTTGAAACTATGGATGGAAATTACTTTTAATGAAAGAGCTTTCGATTATACTATGCATGTGACCTGAGAACTAATGTAGGAACTGCGAGCTGGCCACTCGAGGGAGGATAGATTAAATAGATGAGTACTTTCCTTTTTTTCATTTTTATTGCATGAATAATAATTATGAGTCTAGTTGTTTAAATACTTTCTAGTTTTCTTTAGATAAATTATTTTCCAGTTAACTAGTTAAACAACCTTAGGTTAAAATTAATTTCAGTTGCTCCAAAAAGTTAGAAAATCTAAGAGAGTTAATTGAGTCACCTTCTATTGCAAACAACGTTGGACACTACTTGATCGACATATTGAATTTTTTTCTTCTAAAGTAATGGGACCTAACGAAAGCCTATCAACGACTAGTAGAAAATCATTGTAGACACCAAAAATGGGTGCCTTCATAATCCAAAGGTTGGATCTAAGAGCTATGCCCAATCTATAAAACAACCTCCATCATGAGAGGTGAAGATGACCAATTTCGTAAGGATACAAGTGTATGTGGTGTGAGATAACATGGAAGTGACATTTGTTAGAGTACGGTAAACACTGAGAGGGGGTGAATCAATGTCTCAATAACCAAATTCAACTTCAATTATTTTTCAAAACATAGAACTAATCATGAAAAGTTCAATTTCAAGAGTGTACTCAAATGTGACAACCAATATCAAACCTTTAAACCACCTGAAGAACTCAAAAAGGAATAACACAAAAGAACCATAACACGGTATTTTCATCAGAGGAAAACCCTCATAGGGATAAAAAATCACTTGGGAAATCGCCTCTCTAGCATAATAAATTCCATTGAATATAAAGCCTTAGTTGCTACTTTTTATAGCTCACTTGCTACAAAAATTACTCACTGGAAAAGCCTCACTAGCTACAAGAATGCCTCACTAGCTTTTCAATGTTGCTACAGCCTCACTGGATTTTTAAGTTAGCAACTACCTCACTGGAAAATACATAGCAACTACATCACTGGAAAATACAACTGTCTCACTAGCAAAAAATGATCATAGTAAAATGATTCTAAAAATAAAAAGACAGAGCATAATATTTGTTTCATTACAAAGCATTCCTTGACTTTCTCACTTTCATTTGAGACTTAAGAGTTCATAAGTTTGTGTTTTTAAATAAAATTTTCAATTTTAAAGTGCTTTTCATTTCAAAATAGGTTCTACATTAAAGCATAATATAGCCACACTAATGATATTGTAGAGTAATTCACATATGTGTCAAACCAACATAGTGACTATGTCACCTCCTTATATACATCATGATAAGCTATCCTCATGAATGAAAAATGACCATACAACAATATGGTTTCATAAATATTAACAACCCTAAATATTTTCATTGTAACCTTATCAATAATGTAAACCCTTGTATATGCAATGCCTTTAGAAACCTGTATGTAAAATAAGAAAAACTTAACCAAGACCTTGCATTACACTCAAATCACAAACTAGGGTTTTAATATAAAAGAAGAACTTGATTCAAACTTTGCAAATGATAGATATCACTTGGTGAAGCTGAATACTGAAAACCACTTTTTCTAACCGTTGTACCATCACAAAAAAAATTGTTCCATGCACTAAGTCAACCACTGCTAGGTTGAAGCAAAGACTCAACCAAACCATAATAACTCAATCATAGTCACATCAAACCCATTAAATATCATGTTAACATCAAATTTCCTTACAATAATATTAATGTATAAACCACTAAACTCTTGAAATATACTCATGCAAACAATGACCAAAGTGAAACCATGTCTTGTAGCTTCCATTCCACCTATCTCTCCAAGCTTCATCGAGCCCTAACTCAACCTTCAAACAATATCTTGTATTTTACAAGATGATAATCATTTATGGAAAATGGTAATAAAACAATGTGTCAGCATTTTCATCATAACCTTTTCACTTTGCAAAACAAGACACATATCATTGTGTTAGTCTTTAATATGATAACCTTTATTTGCATGAATGTAATAAACATCATGAAGTCCAATACAAATAACTAATGATTTGTGTCGACTAAAACATCAAGTGCATTGAGTGTTAAATCAAGGTCTATGCCAATATGAAATAATGTTGTCTCAATAGTTTATCAATGCTCATTCATAGTCACCCAAAATATAAAACCAATGATTTCTCATGCTTTTCACAAGTGTGTCAAGGTGAAAACTTGTCTTGAAATCAATGCCAAAACCACAATGTCAAAGGGGTCAACAAAATCCCCCTTTGGTATTGATGTCAAACTTGCCAAGTACCTAAAATAATAATCATGATAAGCACCAAAAATACCCAACTTGAATGTGAATATCATGAAATAAAAAAAAATCATCACAACAATGAATCTAAAATAGTAAACTAATCATGTCAATAACACAACATATTGCACCAAGTAAATGAAGAATTGAGTGTAATGTACTTCTGGTAAGCAAATGAACCAACACCAAGTGAATTTGTGCACCATAATCTGAAACAACAAATTGATCATGTTAATAACACAAAAGATTGCACCAAGTAAACCAAGCATTGAATGTAATGAACCTTTAATAACCAAATGAACCAACACCAAGTGAATCTTTACACCAAATGAACCTCTATGCTTAATGTAATATGGTCTTCTCCCCCTTTTGACAACAATACCAAAGGTCAAAGGGGTAGTAAATCAATAAATGACCACTACAGAAGATACAAAACTATGAAAGCAATATATAATAAACACAACCTATATAGAATAATTAATCATCAAGAAACCAACTATCCAAACCTCTTAAACTATTGTCACGATGAAAACCAAACACCATCAGATCAAAATAAATAAACTATAAAATATAGCACAATTGTAATGAAGCATAGTGACTTCCAGAGTATATAAGATTGATCATATATGCCAACCATGAAGATCATTGGCATATAAAATATCCATGATGCAAAAACATGAGAAGAACTATAGCATCGCAAATACAGTGTGAAGTAAAACTGTTTGAAGACAGAAGTGGAATAGCAACATAACAAACCACCAAGGGTGAATGATCTAATCTATGAAACTCCCCTCGAAACTATGAAACCATGCAACTGAGAATATCATATTATCTCCCTTAGAGTAGTAGTGAAAGAAAACTAACAACAAGAGAGTGCATCTTTTCCAATTCTCAAGCAAAGAAAACATTATGCAACAAGGAACTATACCATGCTATCTTACATAAATGTTTTGCATTGTGCTTTGTACTTCAAGGTGTTATTTGATAATATGAAAGTTGATTCAACATTCTAAGGGAACCAAACAAGATTAACTCAAACAATGTATTAATAAAAACTTATCCACTGCATACATGTAGACCATGCATATATATTGTGCATAAATAATGTATGCACCAACACTGGTATAATCCTAGGCAGTGCATTTATATCACTATGCTGAATAGATAAATAAAATAAAATTCATTAGAACATCATTACCAAGAAGAATGCATGGTTATTAGGCTAGCATTATAGAAAATATAATGAAGCATATCACAATGCCTATTACTCACAGTTCACTATCCAAAAGTAACTCAACTACCAAACAATCACTTCACATATTACTGTTGTCAAGGTACCAATGCCACCATTACTTCCCATATAAGAAATCAATAGCATACAGTATATAAAATAACTCTCAAGAACAGTATGAGTACCAAACAACTAAATTCTAGGTGACTATCCAAACTTGGAAACAAACTAATCCTTCACACTAACTAAACAAAGAATTCATTCTCAATATAATCATTACTATTATGAAATCATGATCCAAGTAGAAGCACATGTATACAATCATTTCACATTCATATTGTATTCAAACTCTTCTAAGAACACTTGTTAAAGGACTAAGAGAAACCACCTTGGGAGTCTACTTGACAATGCTTATTACTTATTAAAAAAATGTATTCACAATAATATATTAAATCCAATTAAGGCATTTACAACATTGTCTTGTATAGTAGAGGAAGAAAACTAAAATACCAAGTTGCAAGGTCAAATGTTGAAATATCATAGTCCACTATTCCCAAAATCAAAAAACACTATCCAAACTCAAAAACACTATGCCCAAGATAAATGAAACTTCATTATCACTATAGCAAAAAGGATGACTTGATAGACTATCATGTAGCATTATCATTGTACTTGATCACAACACTTGCATAAGAAATCAAGTGATCATCATGATAAACACCAATGTGAGTGAATAAAATAATGTCAAAATCATAAATGTCTAAGTCCATCAAGAAGTGCACCAACCATACAACACTGTCTCAACTTGAAAGGATTATTAAGTTCTTATTTATCATTGTCCCTACACTATATGTTTGCATGCTACTATTCAGGCTTGAAACACACTGTGCTAGTCTAAATAGTCACATTATCACTGTCAAAGGTATTCAAGGAACTCACCATCCACACTAAGTACCAAGCATGAACCAACCAAACTCTGCCATCTTGACACTTGTATTTGACTTTGTAAACATTGCCACTACATACCAAATGCAAACCATTTTCAAGAATTTTTCATTAAAGAGAAATAACTCTTTCAATCTAACATGGGAAGACATGTTTCTGTCATGAGATGCCAAACATTATTTGAACTCCAATCTACTGATCTTGCATAAGAATCCAAACTATCACCATGCAAAACACCAGTGTGAATGCAAAACAATACTACTGTGACATGAATAAACATCCCAAAAGTGACTAAGTTGATTGACAAGCTATAATTTCAAACTGTCATCTTCACAAGTGACAATCATATCAATTTCAAGACTCTTATTGCAAAGACTGAACATAGAATATCACTAACTTCTCTACAATTGAAAGCATGGTATTACCAATGTTGTCAAGTCAGTCATGACACTAGTATTGCACTATCACAAAGGTCATCTCAAAGGAACTTGTGAGCATTAAGAATCAACACAATAATAGGCATTTCTCTTTCTCATGAAGAATATCACTATCACACCATCAAGAAAGATTATTCTAGCACAAATTATAAAGTATCAAAAAGATGAGTGTTGTCCACCTAATAAAAACTATTGCATATAAAGTATACTACCAAATCAAGAGAGTAACGCAACCAAACCATCAAACCATTTCCTATCAAGATCACTATAGTAGCACTAAGAAATAGTCATAGAACTATTGGTAGATACCTAAAACAAGAGTCTCACAAAGCAACTAAAATACATATCACTATCAATATGATTATGATTGACATTACACAGTGACAAGATTTACTCAAGGAAATATAATGCATACTACTGGCATGACACTAACATAGATAATATTCTTTTAATTGATGAATGATGTAACATCACTAGTAATGATTATCCTCTCCTTTGAAGCCCTTATCTCATATGATACTATCATGGAAAATAATGTTATCACTGTTAGTGAAGCAAACTACCACTCGATATTACATTATCAAGCAAGAGAACTTATGTCCAAGAGTATTATGCATCAAAAAGATGATAACTACCATGCAATGATGACTATTGTCCACTTGACCACATCACCACTCAAATACTACTCTCAAAAATTGTAAAATGATCATAACCATCACAGATACAAAAAAAATGAGTAGCATTGTCCCTATCTTCAAGCCAATAACAAACAAATAACATTCACAAGAACTTGAGTTGACATCAAGCACCATCAAAAGAGGAATTAAGATAATCATAAAGTCTGAAAACTAGTATTGTCCAATGTACCAATATCTTGTTGCACACATGAAATGCCTTGAACCAAACAAGAATATCATTGTGCATCTAATATGGTGTAAACACATACCACTACTGCCCCTATAGTTCTCAATTTCGTCATCAATAATGTTTAGAAGAAATTCATTTACATAATAAACACAATCACCTTGTAACAAAGAAACAGGTACCTTTCAACAACCACTAACACCGTCATGAAGAAGTATGAGCTTTATATTGACTTCAAAGATCAAATAAGGACTATCACCAACTTCTAAACCAAAAACCACCAATTTATTGTAGAGACACAACCTCTTTATTGTTATCTAAGGGGTTTGAATAATACCTCTAAAAGCATCTCTCCCTCAACTCAAGCTCCTATTAGCATGCACAAGCTTAGACTCATCCTTTTACTAGTTTTTCTTTCTTCCCCAAACCTTCTGAATGATCATCTTCTTGGGATGTTTCCTTCTCCAAAATTTCTTCTCTATTTTCTCAAACCTAGTTCTACAGTGCTTTCAAACATGACCATGGTTATGAAATTTATAACATGTTACATTCATATTCTCAAAGAATGCATATTGACTCCTTTTAGACCTTCTTCTATGATAGCTATCTTTATGCCCATAGCCATTACATAAATAACAATAACTAGGAAATGAATAACTATACCTCACTGATTGATCTTGCCAAGTAGGTGAAGATCCTGTGAACCGGTTGGCTCTACTTCTTCTTCCTCTGTTGATGTCCTTGAACTATCTACCATTAGTATTCTTAGGGGAAACCGAATGATAATTTAAATCTATCTTCATTCTTGGTGTTTTTATAACTTCAGAACTCTGTCCTTCTACAAAGTCCAAAACGATAACGTCCTTTTGATGTTTCTTCTTACTTAAAATCTCATTCAACTTGTTGGTTCTCTCAAAAAATTTCTGGTTCTTTTCTATCTATTTTCTAACATTCTCAAGATCTTTCCTTAGAGAGGCTATTTTTCTTTCAAGCTTTTGACATTCAGCTATTTTTACTTCCAAACTAGACCTTGTGATATATGCTATCCTCTTGTTTTCTTTAATCCCTAATTTCAGATTGACAATCAACTCATCTTTTACAATGTGTTACTTTAATAGAGAATTTTCTTCTAGTTGTGTTCTTAGAGACAACACTTCAACCTTTATCTTTTTATAATATTCTACTTTGGTTTGCAGCTTCATGCAAGTTGCTTCTTCAACTTTTCTATACTATGTGAGTTGCAACTTTAGATCCCGATTCTCCTTTCTAAGTTTCTCAATCTCATTAAGAGAATAAATAAATTCACCTTCAAAATCAATTTGACAATCATCTTCAACATACTCTTGTTCAAAATCACTCACTAAGTGATATCCTTCTTTTTCTACACTCTTCACTACAAGATCATCTTTTGTACTAGGTTTAAATAGTGTCTATTGTTCAACATTCTACTCGGTATTTCTTTTCTTTTTTTCTGTTTCTTTTACTTTTTTGCATAACAAGTACTCCACTACCAAGAACCCCTAAGATGGTTAGACTTTGTGCAAGGGTATGGCTCTGATACCACTTGTTGGAGTATGGGGTGATCCCACAATACTAGTTTATCATTTTTGGTCAAACTGGACACTGAACTGATTTTTTTTAACTAAATCTTCACTTTCGGGCTCCTATAGCAGCTAAACCGTGAGGAATTTGAAGATGATGCAAACTAGTGATTTGTGATGTTTTGTCTATAGATTCTAAATGTTTTTTTTTCAAAATTTTTGGAATCAGATCACACATCTTTTTCCATCTCATTCGAAAACTAGCTTTTTTTTTAAAATGACATTTTTAAGGAGTGACGCTCACCATATACAACATAATTTTTTTTGGATAAAATTCTATTATTTTTTAATTTAGATTTGTAACTACTATATGATATCTAATTTAGAATTGTAACTATGATAAAATTCCAATTTTTTTGGCTCTTCTGCTTCCGCTAATTTAACTTTGCATCCTAAACCCGCTTACAGTGTTATTACTAAATTTGGCCTAGCGGCTATTTTGCCTAGTTTTTTGTGCAAAGACAACGTGGTGAATGAACCTTGCTCTTCCATCATATCTTGCTTACCTAGTCGCAATCACTTTAAGATCCACATTTATGATATTTCTAAACTTATGATGGGTGATTTTCCTTTTCATGCGTGTGATCTGCACACTACCTTGATTAACCAACAAAGCTTTATTCACTGAAATATCCATTATGTGAAGAAATCCTATTTCTTAGCCGGTATCTCTTAACATTTTTCTTTTACACGTTCTCTAGTTTTTTCTTGTGCAGGTTAATATCATGGATGGTGATTGTGTGTGGACTGAGCCTAATAACTGTGGTGAATTCCACAAAAAATTTTTGGTTTGGCACACCTATGTCAAGGGTGGTTTAGCTCCCCTAATGGAGAATATCGCCATTCATGACCCTAACCTGTCCGATCAATTTGCCAATTCCTGGAAGGATAGAGAGTGACACTGGGTGGTATATCTTTCGAAGTTAGCAAAGAGGTGATTGCACAGGCTACTGGGATGAAGTGCACGGGGAAAAAGTATCTAAAGCACACTAAGACTCAAGATAATTATAGCATGAACACATTCTTTGTGGGGAGTGAGGAGCTAGTCTACAACTAGTCGGGCTTCAAACGGCAGGCCCTTTCATAGCCCTAGGACCAAGTCAGTTTGGCCCTCATGAAATATGTGATGCTTGAAGGTAGATTTAAAACCTACTTTTTCTACTACTTCCCTCTGTTGAATCATCTTAGGCAAAAAGTTCTGTTAAGTTTTCCATTTTTTCTGCTTATGGATTTGAAAAATTCGGTGGAAAAATGTAAGGAAACTGCTAGCCTTAACCTGGACAACATCCCTCCTCTACCTCTCCACCAAGGGATTACTATGAGGCTTTATCATTTCCACCTTGCTTTATGCCCTCCTAAGCCTATTCTTGTTGTTTGTTTGGAGGAAGTTGAACCCCCTCGATGTTGCTAACATCCCCCTTGCTGAATCTAAAAGCCCCACTCAAAAACCCCATTTGGGTACTGTCGATGGTCCCAAACCTAAATATGCTTTTAAAAAACTCAAAGGTAGAGTGGGAAATGCACAGACGAGCACCACGACCAGTCTATGTGACCTCAAGGCCACTCTAGCCAAAATTGTGTACAAAGTCACTCTAAAGAAAAAGGGCAAAGATGACAAGAAAGGCTTAATGGAGCCTATGGCGAAAGAGGGAAAGGTAAAAATGTGATGGGGAAAGATTCCAAAGGTGACATGGTCATGGAGGCAACAATTATTACTAATCGAGAGACAACTATTCAGAGGTCCAAGAGATTGGAAATTTTTTTAAAAAAAAGATAGGTTGTTGTGGACTCAGAGGAGGAGCAGACAAACAGTAAAGAGTATAAGGAGGAGGAGATGTCCGAGGAGGAATAGGAGGAAAATGTGAAAGGTCCCCACACCATCCCTGACAGTAACAACAAGCCAAAAGAGAACTCGGCCTCTCAGTCTTCACACTTGTTGGATGTTGATCATGTTGAGGACCTAAAGGTCGCTAATGAGGGAGAGGAGTTTTGTGTGCTAAAAGAAAAAATGGATAAGCTCAATAAGAGATTCAGAGGTCTAACCCGCTTCACTATGAATTTGGTCCATTTCATTACCAATACTCTATCTGTAGTTATTAAAGATGAGATGGGAGGTAAGAATGTTGAGGAGAACCAAGAGTGGGTCGAGGACAATGTCGTGGACTTCCTATCTAAAAATTGGGATAATTCTAGTTAGCTAATGTTAGGTCTATGTTTTGGTATTTTTGTTGTTTGTTCATGGTCGGTGTACTAGTTTTTAGCTGTTTCTATTTTTTGGCTAACTTTTTTATAAAAACTTGTACTTGATCTTTTTCTAGCATTTTCATTTGGTTTCATAGTGTTTTATTAAATATTTTTTCCTTAATTAAGTTTCAAAGTCAAACCAATTACACTTGAAAAATAGGTGGACTGTATACAACATAACTTTTTCTGTATGTATCGAAATTCAATTTATTTTTTATTGGATCAAGGACATCAATACCCACCCTGAACATATTTTTTTTAATTTTATTTTGATAATATGCTATTTTTCCGCATGTGTAGAACAATGAGCTTGATTTTCGATGAAAAACCTATGTTTAATAAAATTAAAAAAACACATACATAATAAAATCAAAACATATTAAAATTATATTTGTTGGATAGCTCATTCTGAGGACTACCATGATCATTTTAAATAAATTTTAAATGAATTCAGTTGATCCCCCAAAAGCTAAATCAAAAGTGATTTTTTATCATTTTGATAGGTGTAAAGGAGACTCCATTGTAGGTATGGTTTAAAAATAGTGGGGTTCTATCCAAGGGGGTTTGATACAAGGTGGTATGATCAAACCCTATTCAATTGAAATCCTTAAAATGGAACTTTTTAAAGCTTAAAATAATATATTTTCTAAAAATATGCGATTTCAATAAAAATCAAAATCTCCCAGAAATTATAAACCAACTTTGTGGGATCACCCTACGGGAAACACTGAGATGGGGAGGGGGTGAATTAGTGTTTCAATTTAACCAAATTCAAATTCAATTATTTTTCAAAACACATAACTAATCATGAAAATTTTAGTTTCAAGAGTTTACTCAAATGTGACAGCCAATATTAGATCTTTAAACCACATGAAGAACTCAAAAAGGAATAACACAAAAGAAACATAATAGTATTTTCAAGATTGGAAAACCCTCATAGGGATAAAAAACCACTTGAGAAAATCCTTCCCTGGCTTAATAAATTCCCACTGATTACAAAGCCTCATTGGCTACTTTTTATGCCTCACTAGCTACAAAAATGCCTCATTGGCAAAACCTCACTAGTTACAAGAATGCCTCAATGGCTTTTTAATGTTGCTACAACCTCACTAGATTTTTAAGTTAACAACTGGATCACTGGAAAATACAACTGCCTCATTAGAAAAATATTTTCACATCAAAATGATTCTGAAAATAAAAAAGACAAAGTATAATCTCTAGTTGATTACAAAGCATTCCTTGATTGTCTCACTTTCATTTAAGACTCAAGAATTCATAAGTCTATGTTTTCAAATACAAGCTATACTTTTAAAGTGCTTCTCATTTCAAAATAGGTTTTGCATTAAAGCATAATATTGAAACGCTAATGATATTGCAGAGTAATTCACATATGCACCAAACCAGAATAGTGACTATGTCTCCTCCTTATATACATCATGATGACCTACCCTCATGAATGAAAAACAACCATACAACAATATGGTTCCATAATTGTCAACCAACCTAAATATTTTCATTGTAACCTTATCAACAATGTCAAACCTTGTATATGCAATTCCTTTAGAAATCCATATGAAAAATGAGAAAAACTTAGTTGAGACCTTGCATTACACTTAAATCACAAACTAGGGTTTTAATCTAAAAGAACCTGATTCAAACTTTGCAAAGGATAGATATCACCTGGTGAAGTCGAATGTTGAAGACCACATTTTATAATCTCTCTACCATCACAAAAACAAACTATTACATACCCTAAGTCAACCACTACTAGGTCGAAGCAAAGGATCAACTGAACCACAGTAACCCGAGCATAGTCACATCAAACCCCTTAATAATCATGTTAAAATCAAATCACCTTGCAACAATATTAATGTATAAACAACTAAACTCTTCAAATATACTTGTGCAAAAAATGACCAAAGTGAAACCATGTCTTGCAACTGCCATTCCACCTATCTCTCCAAGCTTCATCGAGCCCTAACTTAGCCTTCTAACAATATCTTGTATTTGCAAGATGATAATCATTTAGGTCAAATGATAACAAAAAAATGTGCTAGAATTTTCATCATACCTTTTCACTTTGCAAAACAAGACACATATCATTGTGTCGATCTTTTTATCACAACCTTTATTTTCATGAATGCAATAAACATCATGATGCCAAATGCAAATAACCAATGCTTTGTTTCAGCTAATACATCAAGTGCATCAAGTGTTAAATCAAGGTCTATATCCATATATGAACTAATGTTGTCTTAATAGTTTATCAATGTTAATTCATAGTCACCCAAAATATCAAACCAACGATGTCTCATGCTTTTCACAAGTCTCTCAGGGTGACAACCTATCTTCACATCAATGCCAAAACCACAATTTCAAAGGGGTCAACAACATTATCAACCATAATACAATGCTGTGAGGAGTTACCAATGCCCATATAAGATGAATTACACCAAAAATGGAGTGGGAGATTCAAGAGGAAAATATGTGCTAGTTACAACATAAGGATCACTATTGAGGTTGTTATACTCAAGGGATAAATATATGCCTTTACAAGACATACAAAAGTACTTATGAGTTGGTGTTATGTTATAATCATTTTCTGAACCCTACTTAAGGAAGTTAGAAACACTATATCAATTAGAACAATATATGAAAATATAGTCCCATTAATAATATTGCTAATAATACTCTTGATCTTCTAAGTTATTTCACCTTATGGTGTCACCCCACATTCTTATGATAATCCATTTAATAGACTAGATAGTTTAATCATACTCATCATTTAGTCTAATCTTGACATTAATGATCATTAGTAAGGTATCAAGAGTTGCTACAAGGATTTATCTCATAACCTGATTTCAACCACATTGTCAAATTAACAATAATCGTCTTTCATTTGGTATACAATCAAAGTGAGGCTCATTATAGCTATAATAATAAATTCATTATCAAAGTTATTGTATCTAAAAGATTTATAGATATCATACAATCATATAAAATATTTACCATGGCATCAATGGATTATCAAAAATACCAATATTCAACATTAAAAATATGTTTAATAATGTATGGTCTCAGTGCTACTAAACGAAGTCACCCTTGCAATTATTATGCAAGCAAGTGTCAAGGGTCATATTTATTATATACGGTTCTTGGTTCATATTGTAAGGTTATCTTGTTGGTATATATCTGATCTAGAACTCCTTTTCATCTTATTTATTTTAAAGTTCAAGCATAAAGTATCTAAATACTTAACCCTTGATTATATTGATTTCTTAGTTAATAAATATTCCAAAGCACCCTATAAGTTCATTTCCATGACACAAAGGTTAGGATGATTAGTTAACAATAAATTATGTTTGTTTGCACAAATCATACTTATCACTAAACCAAGATGCTATGTCATAGTGAAAATGTAAGCATGAGTGATAACCTTGAACTAAACCATAGTGTGCTAGATAAGTATTTAAATCAACATTTATTTATTGTGAGTTTAATGAATCTTGTAATTCAAGACCTTCTTAAGCATACTTGTGGTCTACAAAATTTTTATTTGAGCACCTTCAATTTACCTTCTCTTTCCTTGAAGGGGTAATACCTCTCTTGTTGAAAATGTTATAACTTCAAGCTCACTGATAATCTACCCCAACATTAGAGACTATAGTCATAAAGAACTAGTAAGTATAAAATAGTGATTGTTTATTATCTGCATAGCATTTAACTTTGCAGTTAAAGATAACCAACAATGAACCAATGTTTGAAACATGTTATATCACTAACAATTTTGAAAAATAGCCTCATTACAATAATATTACCTTGTAGATGGCCTAACGAGTAGACTTAGATTAAGAATTTAAAACCAAAACATATTCTTCATAACCTGGTCTAACCTCTTATTCGTAAGGTTTTTACCATACTGTTAAGGGATTGGTTTGAAAACTATGAGTGCAAGTGAAGGCCAACTTCCTTTTATCAATTAATACCTTTATTAATGAAGCAATCTGCTCCTTTCCTTCTATCAGTGGTAGAGTTCATATATTTATTAGAGTTATAAAATCTCATTCATGATGGTAAAATTAGTTGTAACATTTCTTGGTTATTGGACTCAACATTTTTGGGAAACTTACAACTACTGTAAATCTACTCTCCATGCAATTATGAATGAGTGTAACGCTGAAACAAAAATTCATGTTATGATTTGAGATTATTAAGAAAAATCCTTTGTGGGTTTCAACTGGTTTTGGTTTCAAGGCTTATTGGATAAAATCAAACAAATTGTAAGATGTTCTTAGACCTACATACAATTCTGAAATTCTTTACAACTACTTTTCATAATATAATTAGAAGAAGATTAAACTCTTAGGCACTGAAGGTAGGGAAATTAGAGCTAATTATTATATATGAAAATTTAAATAGCTATTACAAGAAAAAACCACAATGAGCAACACCTAACTTGACAAGGAGATGTTATACTTGTAAAAATGTCATTAATATGTCATTTTCAACACTTCATTGCTTTGCAATCCTCCCTAAACTCTGGTTAACTTAATTCCAATGTGTTTCTTTGTCTTCCCCCGTGCAGTTTCTCCCTCCTTATCCAAAGTGACTCCCTATTTTTATTCCTCTATTTCTCCTTCATCTAAAGTCCCCTCTTTCTCCATCTGCATTTTGTATGTGCCTCCTTTTCCTTCTACCCTTTTCGCTCCCATTTTCCTTCAAAATCAGAGGTTGAATGAGTAGATAGGGGGTCGTGGGGGTTTAAAAAATTTCCCAGATGCCTTTTTTTTCTCACATCCTGCCATTTGGATGACTCAGGAAATGGGGCACCATGCCTTACAATCTGTTGGCCATACTCAAGTCCACGCCCATTTATTTCAACTTGTTTCTTGTCGTCGAATGGAGGAAATCACCTCCATAAATGCTTCTTTTTTGTCTTCTCCCAATCCTTTTTCTTGCCTTGAAAGGAATTTATAAATTACTTCTTTTATTTATTTATTCTTTTCATAGCCGTGATCGACATGGATGTGACAAAAGATTTGGACAAAATACATATTTTTATAAGTTTCAATCAGGGATTCTATTATGCCACTAAGTACTTAATCTATAGGAGAATAGTGTTGTGTTTGAGAGGGTTGTTATAGTTTGATATAAATGTTAATTTAAACTTAATTTATTTTTATTTTTTAATAACATAAGTAAGTATGTTCACATGTTTTTTGTTTTTTTTTTTGTTAATTGACATATGAGTATTTGACAATTTTATTTATTGAATGAACAGGAGTACAATATGACGATACTTTTTTATATTTTAATATTAGTTCTTATTTTAAAATTTTCTCTAATCTCATTTACATATAGCTAAGAAAACATATACAATTAAATTTTGCTACACTTTTTACACATTGATGTGTAATTTTTCATGTTATATAGATTTAATGTAATTTATACACTATACAAATGAAAATATATAAAAGTTAAATAGTGACAACTTCCTTTTTATTTGTAATCCTATGTTAAAAATTTTAAGATTGTCAACATTATCAAGAACAAACACAAAATACAACAATGTGCTCCATGTTCAAATATTTTAAAGGTAATGACTAATGGTTTTTAGAGGGATTAATAAAGAACAAATAGAATGAGTGGATGTGGTTTGTAGTTGTAGAAGAAATTTCTTTTTATCTATAGTTATTTAAAGAAATGAAAAAATATTAAATTTTTATATAGACCACTTTTAGAATCTAAAGAAGTACATAATGAGAATTTTTTTTAATATATCATGATGAATTTTATTATATCAAGATCATAATTTTTTATTTGTGTGTCAATTATACAAATTCATTCCATATCAATAAAACAATTACTATTTGAATTCATATGGCCAATCATCTTGACCACCCAAAACATAGAAAAATAGAAAAAAAGTAACAACAAACAAAAATTAAAAAAGCTAAAGAATGAAATTGTAATAAAAACACTATGTATTAAAATCAATTTTCAAAAAATATGTTAATGCCTTTAGAAATGAGCTTGGCTTTGAGTATTCTTTTAATGCTATTTTAAAACCAAAAAGAAAAGAAATAAGAATGTGGGCAAACCTCTATTCCTAATCGTTAAAAGAATATATTGAAATTTTAGTTTTTTTTTTTTTTTTTATGTCGATGCACATGAATATAATCATGATAGCCGTTGAGAGTAAAAAAGACAATTCAAATTTATGTTGAGAATAAAAAGCTAATTGGATAGAAAATTCAAATTTAGGCTCTATATTCAGATTGATGGGTTCTGCAAGCAGGGAAAAATGCAGGAGGCTTTTAAACTTTTAGAGGAGATGCGTGGAAATGAGCTTTATCGAGGTACTCTGATTTTCAATGCAGTAATCAGTGGGCTTGAAAAGATGGTATTGTTACATATAATACTATAATTTTAGGTCTGTGCATTATGGGGAGGTCCCAAGAGACAAGAAAGCTTCTGGATATATTTACATATAATATTGTGCTCTGTGCAATGCACACGGAAGGAAGAGAAGAAGCAGCTATTGAGCTTTTAAATGAGTTCACTAGCAAGGGTATATACCTGATGATTATACTTCCTGTTGGTTATTTTGTTACATCATTTTTGTGGATATTTAAATTTCAGGGATAGCACTCTCCACTGCAAATCATCTAGAATAATTAGCATCCCCATTACCATTACAGTAGGGTCAGGGGTCCCGTGATTGCAATAATTAATACAATCGGGATTGCTACAATGTTTTATTACATGAAATAGGGATTATCTTTTTCTCATCTGTCTGGATGATTTTTTTATCTGTTTAAATACATAAAAAATAATATCTGCAAACTCAAAGCATATTCTATTGTGATTCTGAAAATATAATTCTTAAATTGATATGGGATTTATTTATTTTGATTATTTTCTATTGTGATTGTGATTCAGAATTATAAATTAATTCAAGAATTTATTTATTCTGATTACTAATAATCATGTTTATATTCATATAGTAAAGTTGCAAGCATATTAATCATGTTTATATCAATATATTGATGTCATATAGATGTAATGGAAGTGTATACCCTTAATTTTGTGTAGGCATCAGATCTGTCAGAATGCTGCATATTTTGCATTGAAATTAAAGTTGGATTTATTTTTATATATTTTATTGTATATATGTTTCTACAGTAACTTATATGTATATATATATAGGTAGATTATCCTTTCCTTACAATATCTTCTATGCAAATCTATTTCTATTATTTATTTATTTTTAAAAGAATTCAGTCTTCTTTTGTCTTATATCTACATAGGATATGTGATTGAAATTTAGTATCCATCATTCACAATATTCTACATAATTGTAGTTGTGCCCTTGTTTATAAATGTTCTGTGAATTTTCCCCTAGCACTAGAAATGAACATTCTAAGCAGTAAAGATAATTTTAGGATGCATTTGCCATTTGATTACATGTTTTTTAATATACTTTTAGTTTTAGTTGGGGAGGAGCTTCTATTACAGTTTAATATACTTTTTGGTTTTGATTGTAGGTGGGGAGGAGCTTCGGTCAATTGTATGAAAATGAAAAAGGTGAAAATAAGGAGAAAGCTAAGAGAACCGAGGTTCTTTTCCAAACCATGAGTGAGGTTGATGTGTTGGATGATGGATATAAATGGAGAAAATACAGCCAAAATATTGTTAAGAACATTCACCATCCCAGGTTTTTCTCTTTCCCAATATACACATTTTCTCTAAATGAAACATATGACAAAATTAAACAATAGGATGCCTACTTTGCCTATAAATCTAAATTATAGTGAATGTAGAAAGAGAATGAAATTTTATGTAAATATAAAAATTTTGTCTTTTGATAAAGTTTCAATTTGCATTTGTTTGTTCGATGTTTTTATGGAATACACAAAAAAATTACAAAATATAGTGATATTAAGCTAGATGTATAAGATTTTTTAATTTTAATTCTATTGTATATTTTTTCAATCATATTTTCTCTTTTATTGTCCATCATTGAATGTAATTTAAAACGTCAATTGAATAATTATACAATTAAAATATTCTCTCCCTCTCTCCCTCTTACCTTTCTTTCTTTGTATCAGTTTATTGGCTCTTTCCTGCCCTTAGTGTTTTCTATTTTTGTTTCTCTCTATCTATATATATATACTTTTGTTCTTTTGATGATTTTTGTTCTTTCCTTTTGTTTTTACTTTCCCTCCTCTTAATTTCATAATTATTTTTCCCTATTTTTCAGATTTATCAAAATTCATTTTATTTTATTTTTAAATTTTTAGTTTATTTTATGTTTATATGGATTTTTCTTATATTTTTTCTCTTTTTTCTCTCATAGTGTATTTCTCACTCGCATCTATCTTTATACCTCTCTTTCTCTTTTGGCATATCTTTTTTCCTTTTAATTTAATTTTATTCTAGTTATCTATCATTATCTAAATATCTTTATTTATTTTTAATGTTTCTCTACATTACTATTTCTATTTCTTTGTTTCTTCTTTCCATCTATTTTTCTCTTTCTATATGGGTTAGACCTTGGACCTTAGAATTTAATTTTTTGACCTATAGACCTTGATCTACACCCTAGCCTCATGGTTGTGGGCCCTAGATTGATAAACATTTGTCCTATAGCCTAAACACTTATATCCTAGACTCTTAAGTTTTGAAACCTAAACCTTAGAGGCTATGTCTTGTACTTGTGGACTCTAGACCAAGAAATATTACTATTTACCCTTTACCTAAACTTGTGGATGAACCCTAGTGCTTACACTATGCTACTAGATATTTGACCTCAGACAATAGAACATGGGCATTAGATCCCAAGAACCTAGGCCTTAAACCTTATACCTTAGAGCTTCAAACTTCAATATTGAACCTTGGATTATTAGATGATTAAAGCTTGGATCCAAGACCATGTATACTAGACTATGGACCTAGAATTTAAATGCTAGATTATACAAATTAATCTTACCTTAAATTTGAGAAATCAAACATTGTATCCTAGATGTTTACCTTAAAACTTGGAGCCTAGACCTTGGTCCCTATCCCTAGATTATAGATCATGAACCCTTAACCAAGAAACCTATACTATTTATTGTGAACTTTTAGAGCTTAGATTTTGGATCACTAGGACCTTAGCATTATGTGGGTTGGGTGTTAGGCCAGGTTGCAAGGATACCCCCAAGTCAACAAAAAAAAAGAAGAAAAATAAAATCCATAATTTTTTATCATCATAATGTAAGGTCCCGTGTAGACTATTGTATACATCCCAAAAGACTAGTCTCACCCCAACGTAACACCCCTTCCTGGTCTCAACTTGGCAGAATGTAAGACAAAGGTAAGGCAAGTTGGGCATTGGGTTGGGTTGTGGGGATACCCTTGAGTCAACAAAAAAAATTAGAAGAAAGAGAAATCAATACTTTTTTATCATCATAATGTATGACCCCTTGCAAGTTATTATATATATCCCTAAGGGACTAGTCTTGCCCTAGCATGACACCCCTTCCTCACCCCAACTTGGAAAAATGTAAGACCAAGGTAAGGTTGGTTGGGTGTTGGGATAGGTTGCGAGGATATCCCTAAGTCAACAAAAAAAGGAAAAATGAGAAGTCCATACCTTTTCATCATCATAATGTAAGATTCCTTATAGGTTGTTAATTACATCTCAGGGGACCTCAGAGGACTAGTCTTGCCCCAATGTGACACCTCTTCTTGACCCCAACTTGGTAGAATGTAAGACTAAGATAAGGTAAGTTGGGCATTGGGTTAGGTTGCGAGGATACTCCCAAGTCAACAAAATGAAGAAAAAAGAGAAGTCCATACCTTTTTATCATCATAATATAAGATCCCTTGTAGGTTGTTATATACATCCCTAGGGGACTAATCTTGCCCCAGTGTGACACCCCTTCCTCACCCCAACTTGTAAAAATGTAAGACTAAGGTAAGGTGGGTTGGGCATTGGACTGGATTGCGGGGATATCCCTGAGTCAATAGAAAAAATAAGAAAAAAGAGAAGTCGATACCTTTTTATCGTCAAAATGTAAGACCCTTTATGAGTTATTGTGTACATTCCCTTGTATACATCTCCAAGGGATTAGTCTTGCCCTAGCATGACATCCTTTCCTAACTTCAACTTGGTAGAATGTAAGACCAAGGTAAGGTTGGTTCAGCATTGGGCTAGGTTACGAGGATACCTTTGAGACAACCAAAAAACAAGGAGAATTCCATACCTTTTTATCATCATAATGTAAGATCCCCTTGTAGATTGTTATATGCATCCCTAGGGGACTTGTCTTGCCCCAGTGTGACACATCTTTCTGACTCTAAATTAGCATAATGTAAGACCAAGGTAAGGAAGATTAGGCATTGGGTTGGGTTGCATGGATACCCCTGAGTCAACATATAGAAAAAAGATAACTGCATACCTTTTTATCATCTTTGAAAGGGGTTTTAATTGAAAGATTTTGATTAATTGAAGACCAATTTACAAAAAAATCATAATGTGGTTTTAGTGTACCTGTCAATTAATACACCAACAATCCATTCGTATTAAGTACCATAGCATCCTTCTCCTCTGCCCTTTGAATCAAAAGTTCCTTAGAATAATTTTTATCCTCCATGATATTTGCATATAACACTATTACAAAGGGGAAGAGAGGTGTATTATGGAATCAACCCAGAACTAATGAGGGATGGAAAAGATTGAACCAAAATAGGTAAACCAAAAAATTTTGTCATAGGATTGAAATCTAGGAACTGTGGCTTCACTAATCAAAATTATTTATCAATTATCCCACAAAGCTGGTTTACAATTTCTAGGATATTCTGATTTTTGCTGAAATCACTTATTTTTAGAAAATATAATGATTTAAGTCATTAAAAGTTTCATTTTAAGGATTCCAATTGAAGAGGGTTTGATCAAACCACCTTAGATCAAACCCCCTTGGATAGAACCCTGCTAGTTTTAAACCATACCTACAAGGGAGTCTCCTTTACACCTATCAAAATGTTGATAAAAAATCACTTTTGATTTACCTTTTGGGGGATCAAATGAATTCATTTAAAATTTATTTGAAATGATCATGGTAGTCCTTGGAACAAATTATCAAACGAATATAATTTTAATATGTTTTGGTTTTATTATTTTTGTATTTTTTTTGTTTTATTAAACATAGGTTTTTCATGAAAAAATCACCTCTTTGTTCTTTAGATGTGGAAAAATAGCAGATTATCAAAATAAAATTTATTTCACATTTTTCACATTTTTATATTTTTCTATGTTTATTTCTCTTTATTGTATTTTGCTCACTCACTCTCTATTTGTTTTGTTCTTTCCATTTATCTTTTATATTTCTTTTTTTTCATTTATTTGTTTTATTCCCTCATAAAGGTGACCTCGGTTCATGAAATGCTAAACCAAATCACCATTTCCATATTAAAGACATTAGATTTCCACAGTCCATGTCATTAGAGTATGTAGTTTCTGGATTTGACTGTGTAATAGTTTTTTGATCCAAAAACTATTACACAGTCAAATCCAGAAACTACATACTCTAATTTCCATATTAGTTAAGGATTTGATTGAAAGGTTAGAGATTGAGGAAAACAAATTCTCTTATGTGCATTATATAGGCCATGTAAGCCTCCTCTTTAACTTTTAGAATCCTCCTCTTTTCTTTTAGATTTACTTGCATTCTTTATTTTTTTCTTTTATAAAAGTCATACGTTTGTAATTATATTAGAGGATCTTCTTTTCTTTATATTTGATTTTTTCCATAGAACGATACCTCTAGAATAGTGATAATAAATAAAAGAAGTTAACGTGGACTCTAAACTACTCTATTAATAGCTGGTGAGTAATTCATGTTTCCTTATTAAATCATTATATGCATAGAACTGGTTGCATAAAAAGGTACTGGAAATTGATCAATTTATTCTTGTAAGAGAACCGAGCTTCAGTGATAGAGATAAATAAATATTTACTCTTTATGAATGTACATAGAATCATGTATTCAATTAAAACATCATCAACCACCTTATACAATCAATTAAATTTTCCTTCGCTCTAGTCTCTTACCCACCGATAATATCCCCAATACAGGTGAGGTTGCATTAAACACTTATCCTCTTTTTGATGAATCGCTGGTATAGCGACGAAGAGAAGTTTATTTCAAAGAGAATGGTAGGGTAGTTTAATTAACATTGTGATAACACTATTCAATTATAAATAGCTAGATTTAGAAGTTGATTCAATGATAGTCTTGTCCTATTTATGGGGAATAAAATGTAGAACCCACAATGATAGGGATTTAAAAAAAAACACAACTGGGAGAAGTATGTTGAATACGATTTTATCGTTGAATTCATGCATCGTCCACCGTATAAGATACATCAACCTCGCTCTAAATTTTTTCATGGAGAAGTAGGGCGCAATCCAAGAACTTCAGTGACATTACCATGGTCATCTAGAACCACCCACTCAATATTTCTTAAACTCTGAGGAAATCAGGGGTTTAACCATGACGTCAAATAATCATCCTATTGTCGAGTCCTATAAGGTTACCCCTAAGTAAAATTTAGCGCCTCTACTTCTTCTTTCCTTTATTCTTATTTTGCTGCATATTTTTTTCTTATTTATGCTCAGTATCTTGGGTACTAATTTTAATCATAATCTATTATCTATGTAAATATCTATCTACCATGCACTCTATCAGAGGTAGAACTGAGGTGCTCATTTTGATCTTGTATTAGGGTCTATTGATTATTATGGCTCCCCTTACGTTTTTTACCCTTGAAGTTTAGAATGTTAGCTATAATTTACTTCTACACTAGCTACTTGGTAACGATGTTTCTTATTATCTAGCAAGGTAAGCTTTTGAAGTGGTTTGGAGTCGCGCCTAGCTGCAGGTCCCTAAATGGTTGTCCTCAAGAAATACTAGAAACCATAGATTGCAAATATTCAATTGTTTTTTGTAGTTTAATCTCGCATTCCTTGTGACAGTGAAATAGATAGATGTCTCCACTTACTAGGGTTCATGCTCTCATAGGAATTATTCAATACTCCCCTTAGGCTTACATAATCTTGTGTTATATATATTTTTTCAATGTGATGTTTCCCCTCTCTCTCTTTGTTTTTCATTCTCATGTTCAAAACTCCAAAATGTCTTTTTCATTCGCTACATTGTGAAGGGTTGTTATTTGGTTTGTAAGGATTCTTCAATGAATGTTTGATCATATAGTTTCTTGTTGAATATTAGTTACACTTGCTCACTATTTTATGCACGATAATTAGTTTATAGTTTACTTGGTATTGAAAATGTTATACAATGAACCACATACATCTATTTTTCAGATTCACCTCGTTTGTTTTTAATAACTTAGCTAAGACAAAATGGGCATTAACAAAGAACGAATTCTTTGTGGAGTTGGGTATTGATGTTGTCGAGCTAGGAAGGATTATACGAACGTCTAGATTCTCACATTTTTGAATGATGGGAGCTATGGCATTATTGGATATGTAATGCCCCGCCAAGTAACCTTAAAGGAAGCTGCAATTAACATCTTAAGCGAACCAATTTTTTTTTTTAAAGTGCATTTAACATACACATTCACTTATTAATTAACAACAACCTCTAAGGTTACAAGGTTAGGATTACTTAAACCCATACATACATATTACATATAACCATAGCCTTATGAACTTTATGAAATAACATCATACATCATAAGAATACCACATAACATAATAAGATAATCAACCAAGATACAATCTCATAAACATTATCTTAATCCAATAGTTACATCACTCATTCCCAGAATGAGGCAATAGTACTCAAGGTTACAATTACAAACTTCCACCTCATAAACATAAGAGGGATAAAATAACTTATACAAGTTAAAATATTACAATGCAAGATAATACAACAAGAACTGCAAGTTGTCCATCTGGATGTCTCGCCACCAAGTACTGAAGATCGATGGGGACCCAACGGTTTTGGTGCATGTTCCACCCTACCAATGTGGTACCTGAAGGCCCACCCCCCATGCTAGGAGATAGTAACAAAATAACATGGACAAAGATCTACTACCTCAACCAAAGGCAAACTCAAACTGACTCATACTGTCATAACCAACCAAATGAATTAACAAGTACGAATCAAGTACAACTCAAGTATAATACAAGTAAAAATCAAATACAATACATGTACAAATCAAGTACAATACAAGTACAACTCCAACATCACTGACATAGGTCACATTGCTTCCAGACATAAAGTAGATCAAGTATGTTCAAATAACCATACACATAAAATAATTAACAAAAGTTGTCATAGATATAGTGTCATCGCAAGGTTTGTCATGAGATCTCCTCTGGGTATTCTTGAGAGGCTCTGGCACAAGTAATCCTGGTGGTCTCAACCGAATCCCGGCACTCATACTCACTCATGCAGAATCAACTACCTCTCGCAAGAACTAGAGAGTTGATCTTGCCATTCCAGGCCTTCTCACTCATCCCAAGTCTAAACAAGCCCTTGCGTCTATGCGTGAGGATTAAATTATATTGATTAATGAGAAGTTAGTCCTAATCTTCTAAGTACATTATTTTAATTATCACTTGTTTAAATCACTCCTGAAGGTTATCAGTTTACCTCTTTGGGCTCTGGCACCTAACAGAAGCCACTCTTCTATTCGACAACACACATCCAAACAATCCACCAAGGGAACCACAAGTGCATACCAACTAGGAATCATAATCCACTCCAACACAAGAAGGATACAAATAATAGAAACTCACTCCAAACATCTTGGAGGAAACAACACATAGTCCACTCCTTTCACAGGAGGTACAAAATATCTTACTCCAAACATCTTGGAGGCAACAACACATAGTCCACTCCCTTCACAGGAGGTACAAAAAATCTCACTCCAAACATCTTGGAGGCAACAACACATAGTTCACTCCTTTCACAAGAGGCAACAAGATGAAACCACATAACAAGTTCACTCCATACAAGGAGACACGGATCCCATAATCCGCTCCTAAACCAAGGAGGTGCAAACATTCTTGTTCGTGAAAACTGGGTAAAACTGAAAAGATGCCATGCACTACCCAAGGGAAAACAATTGGATGGCACAAAGATTCAACAACTCTTATCCTCTAAGTTCTTCTGGAAGACTTATAATTTAGAACTAACGCTAAATCCCAAAACTAACAATGCAACTTGACGACATAGCAACAAAAGCATTCAAATCATCAATCAAAGCTAATATTTGGATTTCCTAAATCCATACTCATTCAATAGGTAGTGTTGACAAAGTCAAAGACATGATAAGTAGATCATCTAAAATAATCATAACCCCTATTTCCCTTTTCATTATTGGAAATCTAAAACAATTAAACTTACTTCCCTTTACTAAATACAAAGAATTAAATCTTTTAAGATAAGCATGAAGAAGATACTACTTTTGGATATACTAAATCCATATCTCTTTCATAATCCAATCACAATGATTCAATTAATCTAAAAAGAAATTAATAAATAACATAATTGATTGCCTCATCAATAAAACAACTTCTTAATTTACTTTTAAATCGACACAAATCCATGCAAGTAAACTCTTTCCATTTCCTAACCAAATCTTACATCTCATTCAATTTTCTATTTAACACATTCAATCACTTTAATATAATAACATATTGTTTCTCTATCCATTTTCCATATACACTAATCAATCCAATTTTAAATCTCTATTCAATAATATATTGCATTCTTTAAATCAAATATTTAACTCTTTCAATTAAACTTTAACAAGCCATTTTAAAATAACAATAATTTCCCATATGTTTATAATTTTAATTCCACTAATCTAATATACAAATTTTATTTAAAATAATATAAATAAATATAATACTTTAATATTATAAATTATAATATAAAATATTATTAAATAATATTTTAATATTATAATAACAATACATAAAATATTAATATTTATAAATATCAATTTATTATTATTTTATTTTCAAAGCAGCCATGAGAAAATAATTTAATAGCATTCTCATGTTTCAAGCATAACTCAACAACTACGATCTAGGTATTTACGATTTTTGGACAGGGGTAAGAAAATTTCAAAATGCAAAAACCCTTTAAATTTCATGAAAACCCAGTTTGTGAAAGTAAAGTTACAGGTGACACAATCAGACCATTTTACCATGAAAATATAACTATACTGCAGATTTTAAAATCCATTTTTTAATAATAAATAGAAGGTTTCATTTTCTAAAAACATTCTATATGCATTGTTCAATATTTATATTTGATTTCAATAACAACAAAATCTATTTCCCCAAATAATTTAAATTCAACTAAGGTTTTCACAATTTTCACAAGCAAAGGCTGTAAATTTGTTTAATTCTTTTCTTCTAACATCAAATTTATTTTCTAAAATAGATTTAACAAAAAAATCTTTAATTATTACTATTTTAAAGAAAAAACAATCAAGAACAATAAAACACAAAGAGGAAAACCTGGTACAAGAAGCTACAGGAAGAGATGAATTTCTGATGCAAGCCTCCTCCAAATATTTCCTGAATTTTCTTCAATCCTCCAATGAATCCAATCCAAAATCCAACAAATGCAAACAATCTTTCCTTCAATCAATTCTACAATCAAACTTTCTTCAAACCCTTGTGCAAATTTTCCAAAATTTCTTCCCTGCTGTAAAAATGTATTTTTCTAAAAACTTTCTCCCCTAAAATTAAAACATGTATTCTTTATAAATCAAAAATACCTAATACAACCCTAATTCACATTACATGCAAATTAGATATTTCAATTTCAATTTCAATTTCAATATTTACAACCCTAATTCACATTACATCCAAATTAGATATTTCAATTTCAATTTCAATTTCAATTTCAATTTCACTTTTCAAAAACCCACTTTCAATTTAAAATGCAATTTCAAATAATAAATTAATTTCCAAAATTGCAACCAATTTTCTAAATAAACATTTAATTACAATTTCTAATTTAATTCTCACACGTTGGAATTAAATTCCAAAATTAATTTTAATTTTTTTATTTCCTTTCATTCTCTTGCATCACGTTTGATTAATTAATTTAATTATTTAATAACTAAATTCAACCCCCTTGGATTAAATTTAATTAATTAAATAAATTAAATATAATTAATTAATTTAAATATAAACTTTTATCCACATTGCATTATTTAAATTAAATAACTATCAACATGATTTAAATGTAATTATTTTAAATATCTATTTCCAAATCAAGAATGCTTTAGAATTAAATAACATCAAAGCAAGAAAGACAATGACTCGACACACACAACTGACGACACACTAAGGCTAAGGTGTAAACTTGACACATGTTACTTAGCTACTATCTCCCGTTCAACTTAACCATTGGATCGACACGCTCAAACCTGTGAAACCAGGTGGAGTCGATGTCATGTACCTGCAATCCTGCAACCAAGTAAACAACATCATACAATATATCCAGCATATAATACACACCATGAAGAAGAAATTATGGATTCGTAGGGCACTCGCAAGCGAGTGATGCGAAACCGTCCTCTTCACCAATACACTCATCGAAACTGACACTTCCATCATAATTCCAATAATCTCATAATAACATCTCATGTTAACTCTACAACATCATTAATCCATAATACATGTGAAACAATAATCAGATAACTACATCCCACAATAATGTTGTCGCTTAATAGTAGCAATCAAAACATTATAACAAAATGTATCCAGTATCAAAGTAATTGCAACCAAACATAGCATAAAGCAACTTGAACAAGAATCAAAACGGAAGGGTATTACAGGATACATTAGATGCAATAGGTTGAATACAAATAGGGACACTAGTGGATAACCCCACTATAACCAGGGACTTTCTCAACAAATTTGAGCCCTATGTCTAGAGAAAGCCAACCTCACCCTTTAAATCATCATTATGTTATTAAGAATTATTTTTTTTTGTTATAGATATTTTATTAAAACTAAATTCTAAAACTCACTTTACATTCAACATTATTTCAATAAAAAATAAGTTACAGTAAGTAAGAACCAGCAGAGAGGTATATCCCAGGTTTACTTTTACTTTTTTTAATTTTTGCATAAACATTTAAATCTTCATTAAAATAAAATAAAATATTCATCTTTTTACATGCATGGTCACAAAAAAATATTGAGGTTAAGTGATTTTATTTATATACCAGTGAACTTAGCTTTTCTTTTTTTTCCATTCTTGTCATATTACATCAAATCAACAACTTATATATTACAAAAAATTGAAAGGAATACAATGAAAGACATACAACTATTTAAGGCTTGCTCTCCACCCTAGCATAATGGCGTCATGGAGCCTCGTGGGGTCTATCCATATACCCGAGCAAGGAATTCTTTAGCTCCACAATGATAAATGGGGTATTTTCTTATTTGTACAAAAGCGATAGGCTTAGCATAGCACAAATTTCATATATCCAGGTTTTCTACATTCTATTTTCAACTAGGATACATTCCATATGTCACCTTCTTGCTATCAATAACAAGGGAAAATGAAAATAGGAAAGAATAAATCTCTTTTTTCTTTAGGAGGAGGAATTTAACTCTTTTATCCATGTTTCATCTTCCATCCAAGCCATCTTTCTCTCTATCTTCCCAAAGTCCTCTCCTCTCCTCATTCTTTCTACCATCTTCATTCAAGTTCTCCAAGAGGAGAAGTGGGTAACACCCCACCCATTCTTCATCTCCAAAATATATAGGGTTTTCAACTTGCAACCTTTGGATGGGGAGGTGTGGATTATACCTACCTCCATCAATGAGAGTTGTTTCCTTATTGAAGAAGGAACATGCACTTGGATAATCCCTCCATCTTTCCATCCCATCCTCTCTTCAAAACTCGTCACTCTCCATAATGAGGAATTTTCAAGGGTCAAATCATGTCCTAGGGCACTATTGTATGCCTACTTGACCCCTACCACTATGGCATAGACCCTAGAGGGTTTAATTTTGCATCCCAACCACGGAAGTTGACCAACAACCCTCTTTAAAGACCCATTTAAAGATCTATCCGAATTTCAACTTGGATAATGTTTCTAAACCTTATCCCCCAACTTACAATCACTTGGCACACAAATAAATACCCCCTCAACCCAATATAAATCATCCCTTTTATATCAACCCTTACCACCTTAATCTATCAACTTTTCAACTTTATTTCCTTCTAAGCCTCAAAAGAGGATTCAATTCATCACCACAAGAAGATGTCTTTTGATCTACTCAATGGTCTTGTCTTATCATATTGACTCTTCCTTTCCTGCACATTACCAATGAAACCATAAGCAATGGTCTATATCACATTAATTTTAGAGCTAAAATAAGATTTAATTTTGCAACCATTTCATTTACAATTTCAACTTGTATTCATAATTTATGATTCCTAACTCCTTCACGAAACCATAAATAAAATGTCATAATGAGAAGCAAGAGTATTATCAAATAACCACATTATTTTTCATCCACAATACATCTTACCATCTATTTAGGAACACATAAAACATATTATATACTTACTAATCACATGCAAGGTGGGGCCTTACAAGAGCATCTTCAAATAAAGAATGTCGCTACATCATATGCCTTGTATTTGACACCCATGTATCTTTTCATTAATCATTGTGAACAACTATTACGAAAGGGATTGATTGAGGTAAGTGAAGTACTTAAAATCAAATCTCGATAAACTCTTAGAGGTGTTTATTAAATCCTTCAACCTAGTGTAGGTATTGAATTAGGTGAGTAAAATCCAAGCTCGATACCTCTTAAAGGTGTTTATTATGAATTTAGAGGATATATCACTGAATTTGTGGAATCCCTTTTATGAAGTAGAATATTTTGTTTCCAATTTAACTCTCATTCATTTATACTTCCTTTCTCTAACACCTGATTTCATTTTTCTATACTTTGTACGATTTACATAAAACCTACAAATCATTTGTGATGTAAGTATGCTAACTTTTTCTTAGAATGTGTAGGAACAAAATGAATGAACATCCAAAAATCTTTGTGTTGGATCATTCCATACAATAACATGAAATCATCAATTACAAAAGCTTCAAACTTTAAATTATTGTGATTCTTTCCTTCAATTTGCTCTAGGAAAATATATAATTCAAATACTTAATAAATGTTTCAAACAAGATTTTATGTATTTCCAACTTCTATTAAAAAATTATATAAACACTATAAACTACACTTCCTTACCATTTTAACTTATGTATAATTCTTTATTGGTGTACCCATTGCACCCCTCTTGGTGCAAGTGTTATTTAATACTACACCAAACTACCTTTAAATAAAGAGTAAGTTGTTAAGAATGATCAATATGAAAGGTTGTGTCACTTGAGCAAGATAAGGTACATAAAGAAGGTAGATCTAGAAGGAAAGGGAGGGAAATAATTATTAGGACTGATTGCAAGTAATAGATAGCAGCACCAACAAATTAACTTATTTAAAATTAAATTATTATCTCCAAATGTAGTGATACATAGTTGTACCTATTGAGGTGAAGAGGTGTGACTCCCTCAAACTTGAGATATAAAAGGGAGAGAATTTGATTTTGATAAAGAGATCCATAACATCATCAAATTCAATTGAGAATAGAACCTTATGTGGGTTTGCAAGTAAATTAAAGTATGTTCTCAAGAGTCGTGATGATGTGAGAAAGGATGTGACTCTGAATGTGAAAGGTTGTGACTCCCTCAATAATAATATATAAAAATGGGAATAAATCTTTTAATCAATTTGGAGGTAAAGTAGTATTCTTAAAATAAAACAATGAAGGTTGGTGAATCATTTATAATGAAGGGTGGTGAATCCTTTGTTATGAAGGGTGGTGGCTCATTATTTATTGGTGAAGGGTGGTGAATCCTTAAAGAAATGGATATAAAGTGTAAATCAATTCACAATCGATAAGCAATCATCACTCATCTATCCATCAAGAAATCAAAAAATTGAAATATCAAAAAAATTAATCAAGCAAACATCGATAATTTTATCAATACATTCAATCATCAAATTTTAATAGAGTATTTCCCTTTAAGAGTATTTAATAGAAAAATCATATAAAGCTAATTTATATAAATAATTGGTTTTGAATTTACTAGAAATGGCTTGCAAATAATGACAACTAGTCTTTCGAGTTCATGAGAGGTGAAGTATTGACATTTCTTTCATCAAGCATGCCACTCCAAGATGTAGGCTCATGGTTTAGGAGGTGTATGAGTGCTCTTGGGCTTGTTTAGGAAGGTAATCTTCATACATCTTATCAAGCATGCCACCTTGAGATGGATGGATTGGAGATCTTTCCATGTGTGTGCATTGGAAGGTGAATGAGTGCTCTTGAGCTTAATCAAGGAGGATGGTGCACCTCCAAGGTGGACTGAGAGATGGAGTGGACCCGAGATCCTACTATGTTTGTGGGCTAGGATGCGAATGAGTGCTCCTAGGCTTGAAGGTCTTCTCAAGAATGCCACCCTGAGATGGATGAATGGGGATCCACCTATGCTCTTGCAATACAAGTACAACCATCCTTGAGATTGTGATTTGCAATAATTTCAAGTGAATTCCTACTATGATTGGCTATAGGAATATGCCTTGGAATAATCATTAACAATGTTAAGATATTTTGAATTCAAATATGGATAATATTATGAACTATTGATCTAAATATTGTGATGTTTTAGCTATAATCTATTGCTCTCAATATTATAATATTTTATGTATTAATTTGAATATAACCATAAAATTGATACTTTTTATTACTAATATCAGTTTTTCATGATTATTATTGTTTTACAATCCTAAAGTTAGGAATTTCCCAAAAGATATATTACAATGGCTTTAACGTTTGGGGACTTAATCTTGAGAATTCTAAGTGGATATTCATGGAGATTTTGGAAATTTATTACAATTTAGCATATGATCTATAGTTTAATTATATTTTTTGTTAGAGCATTTCCCATGGAGAATTTGGGCTAAAAAACTTCCCCTTTGGGATGTCTTGAAATTGGCCTTTTACATTTTACTTGCACAAACTTCAATAGATGGAGATTGTCCACCCATTACTTTGGACACATATTAAGTCCTTCCAAGACACACCAAGGTACTAGTGACCATGCCATTGGACATTATGACTTTAATTGGAATTTAATCCTTGATTCAAACTTGCATTGATGTGCCTATAATGAAACATATGGTACTTTATATACATAACAAACCTTTTCACCTATAACTAAAAATAACTATTATGACTAGTTTTGGACATTGAAAATTCACACAATGACAAGGCGGGTTAGGAAAAATAAGAGCTTTGTACCTTTTTAAACATTTGACACTTACATCAACACAACCATCTTGGCACTTGTATTTTGTGCAAGCATTCCACAACATGAAAAGCTTTAGAAATTGAAATACTAATGTTTCAAGCATTTTATTACCTACACTCACATTGTATGGGTTCACAACCACAACAACATGAACACATGAACCTCTAATTAAAGTACTAGGTCAACAATTCATATTTAACAACATAATAAAAGTCAAATTTGGTTTCTAACTACACATGTTGGTTTGCTTTAATGCATCTTTATTGTTAAATTCTACACTTCACTTTCCTACATACATATTTATTGTTAGTGTTGTTAGGAGGTTGCACAATATTACGAACAAAAAGGGTTGTTGAATTTTTTATGTTATTTTCTTGGCTATAAGTACATACATAATTGCAATATCAAATTTGGTCCATTAATTAAATATTATATGTATTAGTCTTTTGGATGTTTGAAACTATATAGACCTATGATTACAACCTTAGATTTGTTTAGGTAAATTGAAGGGCTCATGGTCCATTCAGAGAGTGTGCGAGTGCATATTGGAGTAAATTTTTAATGAGACACTTTTAGATTTGACATCTCATTCCAATCCAATAGATAACTAAGCTTTTGATAAAAGAGTAGTAATTATTACTTTAGCCATAATCCCTTGCATTAATCTACATTCTAGCATGTGTTACTATTTTTCATCTCATAATGAAAGTGAGGTGTGGAATATTTTTGTTTGCTTGTGCATGAGGAGGTTGTGCTAATTAGATAAGTGCAATAAAAATACAAAGTTACAAGTGACTCATTGACAACAAGGCCCTAAGATCACATTGTTAGTAGACAAGAAGATAGAGGGTGTGTTTTAATGAGAAAGATAAAGATAGGGTAAGTGAAGAAATAAAATGTCACCACACTTAAAGATGGAGGTAGTAGCATAGATGAAGTCAGTAATGTTGTAGATGACTAGATTATTGGGGAAGATAAAATTAATTATTTATAAAGTAAGCATACCAGCTCTTATAGGTCTAGAGCTCAAAATACTTCGACATGGTTTTACATTCTCTCTCTTGATGGATTTCTTTCATTTCAATCCTACAAAGCTACTTTGATATCTACTCAAGAAAATTACAATCAAATTTCGAACATGAAGATATATGTATATAGAAGGAGTTGCAAAGGAATCCAACAATAAATATAACTTTAGAAAAAATATGGTAGTAGTTTAGTACTAAGGTCATTTTGGGATAGATTAGATAAATGGCATTGATAATTGAGAACTAATTTGGCAACAAATATACAAGTACATTAGGATATTTATTTAGAGTTATAGTGTGTTAATTAAAACAGCGAGTAGAAAAAATATTAGGTTATCTCAACCATTAGTTATTTATGAGAAATATTAAGAGGATATAAGTATGGATATGGTAGTGGGTTTGTCTAAAATATAAGACACATATTTTATATTGATGGCAAAGATATATTTTCCAAGATGAAATATTCAATTCTATGTAAAATGAATAATCATGAGATATATGTAGTTGATCTATTTTTTGAGAGAAGTTTAAAGATCAAATGGTTTGAAAGTATTATAATTTTTGATATGGATACTAATATTTTTATAAGATAAAAGAGGTTAAATATGTGTCTCTACCCATACAAGTTCCAATGGTGAGAGTTCAAAGAAAAAGAGAGAAAAAAAAAATCAAAATCAAAATCTCTAACAACTCAAAACAAGAATAATGACACAACATTTATTGAGTGGGGGATCTAGACAAATCTCTAAGTGCATAATATAATTTCTTTCTTTTGAAAGCCTATGATGCTCAAATTTAAGCGATTTCAAACATTCCCCATTATCCTCTTTGATATCTTTCCCTTTTTTATTTCTTCTCCTATTCTTTTAGGAGGATTTTAAAGCTACTTGTTGTGGAGTTAAGGATTTTCTTATTTAGATTAATGATCTTATTTCTATAAATTTTTAGTTCCTAGAATTTTCTTTATATGCCCATCTATTGTAGATCCATTTTGATCCTATTTATGACTTATGGGAAAAGGAGACCCATAGTTGTTATTTATGACCATGGTATCTTTACCACCCATTGGTTTTTTCATATTCTTCAATTTTCCATTATTCCTTAGTTATTTCTTCTTGGGATTCTTTTCCTTTCTTCTTACTTTCAAGGTTTTTACTATCATTTCCTCCCTCTCTAGATGTAGATTGGAATTTATATTAGTTGAGGTTTCAATGGGCTTATTAAGGTTGACAATTTGATAGTAGGGATGGTTTTCTATTCTTTACTTTTTTATTAATAGAATTTATCATGGAATTAGAGATAGAGTCCAATCTAAGATTAATCTCATAATGGGTTTCATGGAAATCACTACCATTAGACTTCATATTATCATCCATAATTTTAAGCTCTTCATTTCCACTAGAACTAACCTCATTAATGATCTCATATATGGGAGTTTTCTTCAACTTAGGCTTCTAGGAGAAGAGCCTAGCAATGCATCTCTTATTCTTAAGTATTTGGTGGGTGTTTTCCATACCCTTAGAGTTGGAAGAAACAAAATTTTTTACTTTCACATATAAGGGTTTCTTAGCTATCATAATCTAATTTAGACCTTTTCCTATAGCAACCAATATTTTTCTTTTGAAGTCTCATGTGGATGATTGAGACAACAAAAAAGGGGGATATTAGGGTTAAGAGTAATATTTTTAAACTATAGGGGATTAATCATAAGTGTGGTAGATAGAAGTGGTGATACAAATAGAATATTAACCCTTGGTGTAGGATAATGTGTAATGCCCTAAAATTGATCGAAGGGAAGAATATAACTAACAATTTTTCTATACATATATGTAAATATGATCTAAAATGTTCTACCGTACTTGACATGGTAATACTACTGCACACATTAGATGACATTTCTTTTGCAATTTCAACATCAACACTTCACCCAAGAGTGGGGGATGGGGAGGTAAAAGTAGAAAAGTGCACAAAGTCCCTCATGTGCACTCTAAATTGATGAAGGGAAACCCTAGCGACCTAAGTTAGACTTGAGCATGTTTATTTACCATCCAATGGGAGAGTTAGAAAGGAGTTATGTTTGAAAATGATATTTCCCTAAGGAGTAATTATTAAATTGTTATGTTATTACGTTTGCCTGCCTATACCTAAAACACCATCAATTAACCATACCGTGTTTCATCAATGATTTAATAGAATTAAAATATTGGTAAGATGATACTCTTAATATTAGCATTATCATTCATACCCATATTAGTAATAAAATCTCTAATGATAACCCACTTGATAGTAATATTTAATCTTTGTGTTAATATTAATAATCTTATTAACTCTTCATGAAATTAATTGTCGCACTCATTTATTAATATTAATATCATTATTAACCCTAATGATATTAATATTGGTTCACTTTAACATTAAAATGATTATTTTGAATCCTACCTAGTTATTAATACTAATTTCCACTTCCAATTTAATATTAATATCATGCGGTGAAAAAATTAGGTGAATAACAATATGACAATTGATATTGACCTAGAGATAATAATAATTTTATTATTTATATTTAAATCATTTAGTATTAATGTTAATATTAGTCATAATATTAATATTAATAATTATTAATACCACTCTTTCATATTAATAATAATATTATTATTGATATTAAAACTTATCTTAATATTAATATTACTCTTGATCAAATTATTGACATTTAATATTAGTAACATTATTAATAATACTAACATTAATATTATTCCTCTTTTCTTCTTGTTAGCGGAACTAATATTATTTTTTACCTTCCCCATGATACTACACTAAATGACTTCAATTTCATATATTAAAACTATACATATATAATTTTACTTCAAAAACTTGATAAGTATTGTGTCGCAAAAAAATATATCTTTGGACTTTTTTTTCTCATTTGAGTCTTTATTATGGATTTCAACCTAGTTTTGCTTAGATTTAATGTTGAAATATGGTCAACACATTCACATTAGGTCTTGGACCCTTGTAAATCAATAAGAATTCTATGATGTCTTATAAAGGTGTTGTGAAGTGTTGTAATCCACTTTCACACTTCTCTAGGACCCTTTTATTATAATTCACTTAAATAACCTCTTTTTATCATTTACCAAGCCTCATTTCAAAGTGTTGTAAGGAGTTGGTAACAAACTAAGACTTTTCTAGGCTTGACATCAGTAATTATTCCTTTCTTATGCATTTAATTTGCCCCATTTTACAGTCACATAGCTTATTTAATTATCTTTTTGAGAATAAACCTGATAAACATCATTTAATATATCTTAATCCTCGACACCCACTTAAAATGCCTAAGTGGGACCAAGTCACCACTTGGGGCGACTTAGTCCCATTTGGCTCAAAAATCAAAACAATTTCAAAATTTTGGTGGGTTTTTATTTTCTAAGACCTAAATTCGGCCTGTGATGTGGTATTTTCATGAATTAGGGCATAATTGTGTATAAATATGAGGTTTTCCACTCATTTTGGGGGCTTCTATCTTCTTCTTATTCTCTTCTCTCTTGATTCATTTATCATTCTTCTCAAGCAAGCTAGGGTTTTGGCATTCTAAGTCATCAAGAAGCATTCAAGGGAAGATTCTCCATCCATTGCAGAAATTCAAGATCAATCATCATGGAAATTTTCTAATCCCTTCAATTCATGTTCATGCTTCATCTTATTTCTTCATTTGGTTTAATTACCTAAAAGGGGTTTGACCAAGGCAAACCCCTATTCCCTAACATTCAACATTTATCTTTCTCTCTTTGTGTGTTTGCAAATTTAGGTACTTTGAAGGCTTAGAGATCATTGAAGAATTGGATGAAAACTTGTTCAAGACATCTCCTTGTTGGCTAGGGAAAAACATCCACAAAAAGTCACTTACAGTGCTGAAGGTTGGGGTTTTAGATTCAAATACTGAGATGAACAAAAAGTGTAGACCAAGAGATTTTGTTTCCCCTTTCAAATTTTCGAAAAATCCAGAGTGGACTAAGTCACCATTAGTGGTGAAATAGTCCCAATGCACATATTTTTCATAGATTTTTGTAGATTCAAATACCCATTTGGCTGAAATGGGTTTCTAAATAATTCTCCCGATCTGGGATTGTCTCTCAGAATGGCATAAGTGTCCCAATATGTCAAAATTCCAGAATCAACAACATTTCTAGTCCTCATTCTAGTTCCTAACACATTTCCAGGTACACATCTTCAGTTCTATAGTTTTTTGTTATGTTTCATAGTCATTTCTAGGTCATTTAGCATATGTTTGCATACTACATTGTGTTTTCAAATATTCTATGTTTTCCAAGTTTACAGTTGGTGGTGAACCCCTTCTATCTATTTTCATCCCCAAGAACTCCCCCTTTGACAAATTTCAATCTCTTCTTGCATTGAAATCTCAAGAATTTGTTCTTGAATGAATTGTAGATCTTTGTTCGTCCCCCTTTAGGTGCAAGAGGGTTCAAAAATTTGTGATTCATTTTGGTGAACCCGAATTTTGAATACCTTCTTTTCCAATTTGGGAGTTCTTCTTCAACCTATATTTAACTTGTATTAACTTTGTATTAGGAGTTTGCATTAGTTAATTTGCATTCTAGGGTTTCAAAATTTTGCATTCATGAAAGTGCATATCTTTTACATTTTTGTATCTTAAATCATTAAAAATCATATAAATATGCATTTACCTTTCCTCTTTTCATCATACAACATCAAAATCATCAAAACTAGTTGAAAATTTTAGGAAAATTTTAATAAAACCCTAACTGGGACTCATTCACCATTCTAGGTGACTTAGTCCCAGTCCAGATTTTTCACTATCTGTTATAGCATCATAAACCTCATTCATGTTCTTCCTAAGCCCCTTAGTATCATATAATATAAGTCTAGAAAGTTTCGAGAACATTTTTTTATGCATCTAGCTCAAAAACATCAATTTAGGGTAGTCATTCTTGAAATCATTTCACCATTAGATCTGAAAATGCTCACATTTCTAAAATTTTGCATAAGATGGATAAAATTACTTTGAACTTTTGCATACACGATGTTTCTATTCATAAAAATTTGCATAAGTTTGATAAAATTGGTTTTTATTCTTGCATATACATTGTTTACATTCTTAAGGCTTTGCATATATTGGATAAAAATATTTTGTATCTTTGGATATACATTGTTTGTATTGCTGAAACATTGCATGAAATGGTTACAAGTGCTTTTATTTTTTTTCAAAAAATGTTAGTGTCTTAGATATCTAGACATACCAAGAAAAATTTCCTATCCCCTCCCTATGAGAGTGTTGTAGTGAAAGAGAATACAACCTTTTCCATTCCTAGTGATCATATTTGTTCCTCTCCTAATATCTTTCCTATTGGTGATGAAGATATTTTGGTAGGAGAACCAATCAATGAGGGTTTTGAGAATCCTAGTTGTTTCTCTCCTCTTACATCTCTTAGTGGAAAAGACATTAATGAACAAGACAACATAACCATAAGTAATCATTACAATAACATTTTATCTTCTCCTAGTATCTCTCATATTTTTGAACAAGATGCTTTGATATTAGAAATCACAATCAATGAGGGTCATGAGAATCTTAGTTGTCCCCCTTTACCTAGAGAAACCCTTACTACACAAGAAAATTCAACCATTTATCATTCCCCTACTTTTGATGAAGTCATTTTAGAAGAACCAACCATTGATTATCAAGAGTATTTGGTTTGTAGTTCTCCTAAAACCCTTCCTCCTAGGGAGGATATAATGATACACGACAAGGCTAACAATGACAATAATCATATTGTATCCTTAGAAGAAGATGAAGAGACAACATTAGCCTCTCACTTGCTATAGGATGTTAATATTTTTCAACCTCAAATCATCCTTTACCCACCATCACACAAACCTTCAATGAATGCCAAAACTGTCACAAACAATTCTTCCAAGAAAAATTTAACCTTGGTACATCCTAAACTGATAGGTACCTCATTAAATATGTATCAAGAAAAAACTTTGATTCATTATCCACATAAATAAAATTAGTTGTTGCTCCTTTCCATGTAATAGTAGTAGGATCATAGCATACTCACTATTGCAAGGAGCAACATATCATCATCCATTCGAGGCTCACCTTTTCCCTACACTCAATGGGGGAAAGGGGTTAGGTGGCCTTGTCCTCGTATGTCACTCGTCATTTTCTCTTTTGGCTAGTCGTTAACCTTTCATGAACATATAAGAGAAAGCTTGGGATGTGGATGACATGTCTTAAGTTGACTTGCAAGTGACATACTATCTTTTCCATGGTGTGTCTTCATTTGGAAACATATCACTTAGCATACAGATTTTTGAATAAGCTCTCATGTCTTCTTATGCTTTAAAGCAATTTTTCATAGTAATGGTGTTTGCAACCACTTTAAATTGGGGGCATACATCAACACTCATCTTTCATTGTGTGATTTACTTTTTCTTGTGATTCCATCTCTTGGAAACATTAGGTACAATGTTGCCCAGGATGAGACCTTGCACTTTTCCTCTCTTGGAAACATTAGGAACAATGTTGCTCAAGATGAGACCTTTCACTTTTCCTCTCTTGGAAACAAGATGAGATAGTTTTCACATATCCTCTCTTGGAGATATTATGCATGATGCTCTCTAAGGTGAGACCTTGCACGAACTAAGAAAAATATATTTGAACAAACCTTACACTATTACAATGTCTCATTTTTGTGTGGTGCCTTATTAAAGTTATCAAGAGGTATAACTCTAGTATGGTTGAGCAGGAAGCCCATTCTGAGGCATTATTTTCCCCATAACCACCTATGTGTGTGAGTGTATACTAGCCATGAGTGTATGTTCCCTTTTGGACTTCTCACCCGATGGACAACCAAGAGTTATGTTGCCTTAGAGTGATTTTGTATTTTTGGACAAATGACCTAGATCTGATCCACAATGCGTTGGACAAATGGTTGAAGCTTGATCCAACTTTTTTTTGTTTTTTTATTCTCTTCCTTCTTGTTCTTGCAAGTGCATGATCATGTATCTTGTTTTACTATAAATCATTCACCTTGTGTGTGTCCCTTTGTGCTTATGATGGTTTGACTTAGGATCTTAGATCCTAGCGGATTGACCAGGCCTCCTTCATCTTTTTCATCCTACACCATCTTCATTGGTACAATTGGACCCCTCTTAAATGTCTAATTTAGTGTGAGTTTGAAGAAAGTTCATCCTCTCGCTAAAGTGCGGGCTAAATGTGACAAAAAACATCTACCTTTGGACATTTTTATGCTCATTTGAGTCTTTCTTGTGGATCTTAGACTAGTTTTTTGTAGATTTAATGTTGTAATGTGGTCAACACATTCACATTAGGTCTTCGACCCTTGTAAATCAATAATAATTCTATGATGTCTTATAAAGGTGTTGTGAAGTGTTGTAACCCACTTTAACACTTCTCTAGGACCCTTTTATTATAATTCACTTAAATAACCTCTTTTTATCATTTACTAAACCTTATTTCAAATTGTTGTAAGTATTTGTAACAAAATCTCACACTTTTCCAGGCTTGTCATTAATAATTACACCTTTCTTATGCCTTTAATTGGCCCCATTTTACACTTGCAGGCCTTATTTAAGTGTATTTTGAGAATAAACCTGATAAACATCATTTAATATATCTTAATCCCCAACACCCACTTAAAATACCTAGGTGGGACCAAGTCACCACTTGGGGCGACTTAGTCCCATTTGGCTCAAAAATCAAACCAAGTTAAAAATCCTGTTAGGTTTTTATTTTCTAAGACCTAAAGTCGGTTTGTGATGTATTTTTTGGGAATGAGGAAATAATTGTGTATAAATATGATGTTTTCCACTCATTTTGGGAGATTCTATCTTCTTCTTCTTCTCTCCTCTCTTGATTCATTCATCATTCTTCTCAAGTAAGCTAGGGTTTTGGCATTCTAATTCATCAAGAAGCATTAAAGGGAAGATTCTTCATCCATTGTTGTAGAAATTCAAGATCAATAACCATGGAAATTTTCTAATCCCTTCATTTCATGTTCATGCTTCATCTTATTTATTCATTTGGCTTAATTACCTAAAAGGGGTTTGACCAAGGCAAACCCCTATTCCCTAACATTCAACATTTCTCTTTCTCTCTTTGTGTGTTTGTAGATTTAGGTACTTTGAAGGCTTGGATATCATTGAAGAATACGTTGTAAAATTTTTGAAGACATCTCCTTGTTGGCTAGGGAAAAACATTAATAAAATGTCACTTACAGTGTTGAAGATTGGGGTTTCAGATCCAGATACCTAGAGGAACAAAAAGTGCAGACCGAGAGCTTCTATTTCCACTTTTAGATTTTCAAAAAAGTTAGAGTGGACTAAGTCACCATTAGTGGAGAATTAGTTCCACTGCACATTTTTTATAGAGATTTTTGTAGATTCAATAGCCATTTTGCTGAAACAAGCTTCAAAACAGTTTTCCTGATCTTGGAGTAAGTTGCCCAAAATGGCGTAAGTGTCCCAATAGGTCAAAATTCTTAAATAAACAACATTTCT
>CM021109.1:210644657-210685274 GCA_007115665.2 Sequoiadendron giganteum
TTTTTCTAAAAACTTTCTCCCCTAAAATTAAAACATGTATTCTTTATAAATCAAAAATACCTAATACAACCCTAATTCACATTACATGCAAATTAGATATTTCAATTTCAATTTCAAATTTCACTTTCAATTTTAAATTTCAATTTCAATTTCACTTTTTGAAAACCCACTTTCAATTTAAAATGCAATTTCAAATAATAAATTAATTTCCAAAGTTGCAACTAATTTCCCAAATAAACATTTAATTACAATTTCTAATTTAATTCCCACATGTTGAAATTAAATTCCAAATTTAATTTTAATTCTTTTATTTCCTTTCATTCTCTTGCATCACGTTTAATTAATTAATTTAATTATTTAATAGCTAAATTCAACCCCTTGGATCAAATTTAATTAATTAAATAAACTAAATATAATTAATTAATTTAAATATAAACTTTTATCCACATTGCATTATTTAAATTAAATAACCATCAACATGATTTAAATGCAATTATTCTAAGTATCTATTTCCAAATCAATAATCCTTCAGAATTAAATAACATTAAAACAAGACAAACAATGGCTCGACACACACAACTGACGACACACTAAGGCTAGGGTGTAAACTTGACACATGTTACCTAGCTACTATCTCCCGTTCAACTTAACCGTTGGATCGACACACTCAAACCTGTGAAACCAGGTGGAGTCGATGTCATGTACTTGCAATCCTGCAACCAAGTAAACAATAGCATACAATATATCCAACATATAATACACACCGTGAAGAAGGAATTACGGATTCGCAGGGCACTCGCAAGCGAGTGATGTGAACCTGTCTTCTTCACCAATAGACTCATCGAAATTGACACTTCCATCATAATCCAGTAATCTCTTAATAACATCTCATATTAACTTTACAACATTATTAGTTCATAATGCATGTGAAACAATAATCAGATAACTACATCCCACAATAATAATTGTCACTCAATAGTAGAGATCAAAACATCATAACAAAATGTATCCAGTATCAAAGTAACTGCAACCAAACATAACATAAAGTAAACCAAACAAGAAGCAAAATGGAGGGGTATTATAGTTTGCCTTGGTCAAACCCCTTTTAGGTAATTAAGCCAAATGAAGAAATAAGATGAAGCATGAACATGAAATTAAGGGATTAAAAAATTTACATGGTGATTGATCTTGAATTTTTGCAACAATGGATGAAGAATCTACCCTTTAATGCTTCTTGATGTTTTAGAATGCCAAAACCCTAGCTGGCTTGAGAAGAATGATGAATGAATCGAGAGAGAAAAGAAGAAGAAGAAGATAGAATCTCCCAAAATGAGTGGAAAACCTCATATTTATACTCAATTATTCCCTCATTCCGAAAAAATACATCACAAACCGACTTTAGGTCTTAGAAAATAAAAACCTAACAGGATTTTTAACTTCTTTTGATTTTTGAGCCAAATGGGACTAAGTTGCCCCAAGTGGTGACTTTGTCCCACTTAGGTATTTTAAGTGGGTGTTGGGGATTAAGATATATTAAATGATGTTTATCAGGTTTATTCTCAAAATACACTTAAATAAGGCCTGCAAGTGTAAAATGGGGCCAATTAAAGGCATAAGAAAGGTGTAATTATTGATGACAAGCCTAGAAAAGTGTAATATTTTGTTACAAATACTTACAACACTTTGAAATAAGGTTTAGTAAATGATAAAAAGAGGTTTTTTAAGTGAATTACAATAAAAGGGTCCTAGAGAAGTGTTAAAGTGGGTTACAACACTTCACAACACCAAGTTATAAGACATCGTAGAATTCTTATTATTTTACAAGGGTCGAAGACCTAAAGTGAATGTGTTGACCACATTACAACATTAAATATGGGAAAAAATAGTCTGAAATCTACAACAAAGACTCAAATGAGCGTAAAAATGTCCAAAGGTAGATTTTTTTGTCACACATTTAGCTCCCACTTTAGTGAGAGGATGAACTTTCTTCAAAATCACACTAAATTAGACATCTAAGAGGGGTTCAATTTTACCAATGCGGATGGTATAGGATGACAAAGATGAATAAGGCTAAATACATGATCATAAGCACAAAAGGAAACACACAAGTTGAATGATGTACAGTAAAACAAGATACATGATCATGAAGTGGCAAGAACTAGAAGGAAGATAAAAACAAAATTAAAAAAAGGTGGATCAAGCTTCGAACATTTGTCCAACGCATTATGGATCAGATCTAGGTCATTTGTCGAAAAATGCATAATGACTCTAAGGCAACATAACTCTTGGTTTTCCATTGGGTGAGAAGTCCAAAAAGGAATATACACTCATGGCCGGTATACACTCACACACATAGATGGCTATGGGGAAAGTAATGCCTCGAAATGGGCTTTCCGCTCAACCATACCAGAGTTATACCTCCTGATAACTTTAATAAGGCACCACGCAAAAATGAGACATTGTAATAGTGTAAGGTTTGTTCAAATATATTTTTCTTAGTTCGTGCAAGGTCTCACCTTAGAGAACATCATGCATAATGTCTCCAAGAGAGGATTATTGAAAAATGTCTCATCTTGTTTCCAAGAGAGGAAAAGTGAAAGGTCTCATCTTGAGCAACATTGTTACTAATGTTTCCAAGAGAGGAAAAGTGCAAGGTCTCATCCTAGGAAACATTGTACGTAATGTTTCTAAGAGATGGAATCACAAGGAAAATAAAATCACACAATGAAAGATGATTGTTGATGTATGCCCCCACTTTAAAGTGGTTGCTAACACCATTACTGTGAAAAATTGCTTTAAAGTAGAAGAAGACGAGAGCTTATTCGAAAAGCCTTATGCTAAGTGATATGTTTCCAAATGAAGACACACCATGGAAAAGATAGTATGTCACTTGCAAGTCAACTTAAGACATGTCATCCACATCTCAAGATTTATCTTATATTTTCATGAAAGGTTAACGACTAGCCAAAAGAGACAATGATGAGTGACATACAAGGACAAGGCTACCTAACCCCTTTCCCTCATTGGGTGTAGGGAAAAGGTGAGCCTAGAATGGATGATGATATGTTGCTCCTTGCAATAGTGAGTATGCTATGATCCTACAACTATTACATGGAAAGAAGCAACAACTAATGTTATTTATGTGGATAATGAATCAAAGTTTTTGCTTGATACATATTTAATGAGGTATCTATCAATTTAGGATGTACCAAGGTTAAATTTTTCTTGGAAGAATATTTTTTGACGATGTTGGCGTTGATTGAAGGTTTATGTAATGGTGGGTAAAGGATGATTTGAGGTTGAAAAATATTAACATCCCAAAGCGAGTGAGAGGCTAATGTTGTCTCTTCATCTTCTTCTAAGGATACAATATGATTATTGTCAATGTTAACTTTATTGTGTATCATTATATCCTCCCTAGGAGGAAGGGTTTTAGAAGAACTACAAACTAAATACTCTTGACAATCAATGGTTGGTTCTTCTAAAATGACTTCATCAAAAGTATGGGAATGATCAATGGTTGAATTTTCTTGTGTAGTAAGGGTTTCTCTAGGTAAAGGGGGACAAGTAAGATTCTCATGACCTTCATTGATTGTGTTTTCTAGTATCAAAGCATCTTGTTCAAAACTATGAGAGATACTAGGAGAAGAACAAATGTTATTGTAATGATTACTTATGGTTATGTTGTCTTGTTCATTAATGTCTTTTGCACTAAGAGATGTAAGAGGAGAGAAACTTTTAGGATTCTAAAAACTCTAATTGATTGGTTCTCCTACCAAAATATCTTCATCACCAATAGGAGAGATATTAGGAGAGGAACAAATATAATCATTAGGAATGGCCAAGGTTGTATTCTCTTTCACTACAACACTCTCATAGGGAGGGGATATGAAATTTTTCTTGGTATGTTTAGATATGTAAGACATTAACATTTTTTGAAAATAAAATAAAAGCACTTGTAACCATGTCATGCAATGTTTCAACAATACAAACAATGTATATCCAAAGATACAAAATATTTTTATCCAATATATGCAAAGCCTTAAGAATGTAAACAATGTATATGCAAGAATAAAAACCAATTTTATCAAACTTATGCAATTTTTTATGAATAGAAACATCGTGTATGCAAAAGTTAAAAGTATTTTTATCCATGTTATGCAAAATTTTAGAAATGTGAGAATTTTCAGATCTAATGGTGAAATGATTTCAAGAATGACTACCCTAAATTGATGTTTTTGAGCTAGATGCATAAAAAAATGTTCTCAAAACTTTCTAGACTTATAGTATATGATACTAGGAGGCTTAGGAAGCACATGAATGAGGTTTATGATGCTATAAAAAATAGTGAAAAATATGGACTGGGACTAAGTCACCCAGAATGGTGAATGAGTCCCAGTTAGGGTTTTATTAAAAGTTTCCTAAAATTTTCAATTGGTTTTGATGATTTTGATGTTGTATGACCAAAAGAGGAAAGGTAAATGCAGATTTTATATGATTTTTAATGATTTCAGATACAAAAATGTAAATGATACGCACTTTCATGAATGCAAAATTTTGAAACCCGAGAATGCAAATTAACTAATGCAAACTCCTAATACAAATTTAATGCAAGTTATATATAGGTTGAAGAAGGACTCCCAAATTGGAAAAGAAGGTATTCAAGAGTCGGGTTCACAAAAATGAATCACAAATTTTTGAACCCTCTTGCACTTGTAGGGTTTTGCACCTAAAGGGGGAAGGAAAAACATCTACAATTCATTCAAGAACAAATCCTTGAGATTTCAATGCAAGAAGAGATTGAAATATGTCAAAGGGAGAGTTATTGGGGATAAAAATAGATAGAAGGGGTTCACCACCAACTGTAAACTTGGAAAACATAGAATATTTGAAAACACAATGTAGTATGCAAACATATGCTAAATGACCTAGAAATGACTATGAAACATAACAAAAAACTATAGAACTGAAGATGTGTACCTGGAAATGTGTTAGGAACTAGAATGAGGACTAGAAATGTTGTTGATTCTGGAATTTTGACATATTGGGACACTTATGCCATTCTGAGAGACAATCCCAGATCGGGAGAATTATTTAGAAACCCATTTCAGCCAAATGGGTATTTGAATCTACAAAAATCTATGAAAAATATGTGCATTGGGACTATTTCACCACTAATGGTGACTTAGTCCACTCTGGATTTTTCGAAAATTTGAAAGGGGAAACAAAATCTCTTGGTCTACACTTTTTGTTCATCTCAGTATTTGAATCTAAAACCCCAACCTTCAGCACTGTAAGTGACTTTTTGTGGATGTTTTTCCCTAGCCAACAAGGAGATGTCTTGAACAAGTTTTCATCCAATTCTTCAATGATCTCTAAGCCTTCAAAGTACCTAAATTTGCAAACACACAAAGAGAGAAAGATAAATGTTGAATGTTAGGGAATAGGGGTTTGCCTTGGTCAAACCCCTTTTAGGTAATTAAACCAAATGAAGAAATAAGATGAAGCATGAACATGAATTGAAGGGATTAGAAAATTTCCATGATGATTGATCTTGAATTTCTGCAATGGATGGAGAATCTTCCCTTGAATGCTTCTTGATGACTTAGAATGCCAAAACCCTAGCTTGCTTGAGAAGAATGATAAATGAATCAAGAGAGAAGAGAATAAGAAGAAGATAGAAGCCCCCAAAATGAGTGGAAAACCTCATATTTATACACAATTATGCCCTAATTCATGAAAATACCACATCACAGGCCGAATTTAGGTCTTAGAAAATAAAAACCCACCAAAATTTTGAAATTGTTTTGATTTTTGAGCCAAATGGGACTAAGTCGCCCCAAGTGGTGACTTGGTCCCACTTAGGCATTTTAAGTGGGTGTCGAGGATTAAGATATATTAAATGATGTTTATCAGGTTTATTCTCAAAAAGATAATTAAATAAGCTATGTGACTGTAAAATGGGGCAAATTAAATGCATAAGAAAGGAATAATTACTGATGTCAAGCCTAGAAAAGTCTTAGTTTGTTACCAACTCCTTACAACACTTTGAAATGAGGCTTGGTAAATGATAAAAAGAGGTTATTTAAGTGAATTATAATAAAAGGGTCCTAGAGAAGTGTGAAAGTGGATTACAACACTTCACAACACCTTTATAAGACATCATAGAATTCTTATTGATTTACAAGGGTCCAAGACCTAATGTGAATGTGTTGACCATATTTCAACATTAAATCTAAGCAAAACTAGGTTGAAATCCATAATAAAGACTCAAATGAGAAAAAAAAGTCCAAAGATATATTTTTTTGCGACACAATACTTATCAAGTTTTTGAAGTAAAATTATATATGTATAGTTTTAATATATGAAATTGAAGTCATTTAGTGTAGTATCATGGGGAAGGTAAAAAATAATATTAGTTCCGCTAACAAGAAGAAAAGAGGAATAATATTAATGTTAGTATTATTAATAATGTTACTAATATTAAATGTCAATAATTTGATCAAGAGTAATATTAATATTAAGATAAGTTTTAATATCAATAATAATATTATTATTAATATGAAAGAGTGGTATTAATAATTATTAATATTAATATTATGACTAATATTAACATTAATACTAAATGATTTAAATATAAATAATAAAATTATTATTATCTCTAGGTCAATATCAATTGTCATATTGTTATTCACCTAATTTTTTCACCGCATGATATTAATATTAAATTGGAAGTGGAAATTAGTATTAATAACTAGGTAGGATTCAAAATAATCATTTTAATGTTAAAGTGAACCAATATTAATATCATTAGGGTTAATAATGATATTAATATTAATAAATGAGTGCGACAATTAATTTCATGAAGAGTTAATAAGATTATTAATATTAACACAAAGATTAAATATTACTATCAAGTGGGTTATCATTAGAGATTTTATTACTAATATGGGTATGAATGATAATGCTAATATTAAGAGTATCATCTTACCAATATTTTAATTCTATTAAATCATTGATGAAACACGGTATGGTTAATTGATGGTGTTTTAGGTATAGGCAGGCAAACGTAATAACATAACAATTTAATAATTACTCCTTAGGGAAATATCATTTTCAAACATAACTCCTTTCTAACTCTCCCATTGGATGGTAAATAAACATGCTCAAGTCTAACTTAGGTCGCTAGGGTTTCCCTTCATCAATTTAGAGTGCACATGAGGGACTTTGTGCACTTTTCTACTTTTACCTCCCCATCCCCCACTCTTGGGTGAAGTGTTGATGTTGAAATTGCAAAAGAAATGTCATCTAATGTGTGCAGTAGTATTACCATGTCAAGTACGGTAGAACATTTTAGATCATATTTACATATATGTATAGAAAAATTGTTAGTTATATTCTTCCCTTCGATCAATTTTAGGGCATTACACATTATCCTACACCAAGGGTTAATATTCTATTTGTATCACCACTTCTATCTACCACACTTATGATTAATCCCCTATAGTTTAAAAATATTACTCTTAACCCTAATATCCCCCTTTTTTGTTGTCTCAATCATCCACATGAGACTTCAAAAGAAAAATATTGGTTGCTATAGGAAAAGGTCTAAATTAGATTATGATAGCTAAGAAACCCTTATATGTGAAAGTAAAAAATTTTGTTTCTTCCAACTCTAAGGGTATGGAAAACACCCACCAAATACTTAAGAATAAGAGATGCATTGCTAGGCTCTTCTCCTAGAAGCCTAAGTTGAAGAAAACTCCCATATATGAGATCATTAATGAGGTTAGTTCTAGTGGAAATGAAGAGCTTAAAATTATGGATGATAATATGAAGTCTAATGGTAGTGATTTCCATGAAACCCATTATGAGATTAATCTTAGATTGGACTCTATCTCTAATTCCATGATAAATTCTATTAATAAAAAAGTAAAGAATAGAAAACCATCCCTACTATCAAATTGTCAACCTTAATAATCCCATTGAAACCTCAACTAATATAAATTCCAATCTACATCTAGAGAGGGAGGAAATGATAGTAAAAACCTTGAAAGTAAGAAGAAAGGAAAAGAATCCCAAGAAGAAATAACTAAGGAATAATGGAAAATTGAAGAATGTGAAAAAACCAAAGGGGGGTAAAGATACCATGGTCATAAATAACAACTATGGGTCTCCTTATCCCATAAGTCATAAATAGGATCAAAATGGATCTACTATAGATGGGCATATAATGAAAATTCTAAGAACTAAAAATTTCTAGAAATAAGATCATTAATATAAATAAGAAAATCCTTAACTCCACAACAAGTAGCTTTAAAATCCTCCTAAAAGAATAGGAGAAGAAATAAAAAAGGGAAAGATATCAAAGAGGATAATGGGGAATGTTTGAAATCTCTTAAATTTGAGCATCATAGGCTTTCAGAAGAAATAAATTGTATTATGGACTTAGAGATTTGTCTAGATCCCCCTCTCAATAAAGGTTGTGTTGTTATTCTTGTTGTAATACCCCTCTGTTTTGCCTTCTGGTTGGATAGTGTGTCCTTGTGTTTTTATGTTTCTTTGATGTGTTTCTGGATATTCAAATACCTTATTGTTGTATTTTCTATTAGTACCTTGACTATGGTACTCGACTGCTATTTGATTGCTATCTGTAAAGCGACGTGAATGTTATATTTTGATGTGATGTTATTTTATTATGATGTTATCATTATGACATGTTTTGGATTAGGATTATGGATGTTTGAATCAATGATGTTTTCTGCTTTGGATTATATTAGTATGTTAGATTTGTCAGTTAGTCACTCTATATTGGTGAAGGGGACAGTATCGCATCACTCGCTTGTGAGTGCCCAACAATTTTGTGATTTCCTCTTCACGGTGTGCCCTATTTATGACATATTTATGCATGTGGATATACTCTTTGTTCATAGGTTGATAGGTACAGGACATCGACTACACTTGGTTTCAAAGGTTTGAGCGTGTCCATTGCCCAATGGTATTTGATTGGGAGATAGTAGCTATGTTTTCCATGCCAAGTCATCACCCTAGTCTTAGTGTGTCATTGGGTCTTAGTTGGGTTGTGTTGCTTTGAATATTGTTCCCTCTCTTTGATTATTTAATTGCAAGTTGGAAGGGTAATTGAATGGATTTATGCATATAAGTTCTTGATTAATTTGATCTAGAATTATGTTAGTAATGTAATTTATTTTATTATTAATTTAAATTAATTAATAAATAATTTAATCATGGATTAAATCTATTTTATTAATTAATTAAATTTATGATGAAATAAGTTAAGTTTATCATTTCAAAGTTATTGTTATATTGGTTGAAATTGAAAATTAAAAGAAAATGTTTTAAATTTCATTTTAGGAAATTTGAATTCAAAAATTGAATTATTGGGATATTTTGGCTATTCTGTTTTTGAAAATTTATGAGGATTGGTGCATGCATATTTTGAGAATTTTCTTTATTATTTTAATTTTCTTCATAAATTTTTTCTCAAAACGTATGAAAATTGGAGAATAGGGGAGGAAATTTTTTTGATGTTTGTGGGTTTTGGATTGAAGCTGTGGAAATTGCTAATCTGAAGAGGGAATCAAAGCAAGGTCCTATGGACCATCTGGATCTTCTCAAACACAATAATACCAGGTTCACATCTTTAAATTCAGTTCTTTTTTGGAATTTTGTTTGTATATGTTTTTTTGTTGAAAATCATGTTGGAAAATTAAAAAAAAAAATAGATCTATGTTGAAAAACTTCATATTGATTTTCTTGGCAAATCACAAACTATTTCTTCTTTTATTTTGGGCTTCTAAGAAAATAAAAATGTGTCTTTGGTTTATCGGGTTGTCTCTGCACTGCTTCTAATTTATCTTTTAAATTTCTATCTTCCCAAAGTCCTCTCCTCTCCTCATTCTTTCTACCATCTTCATTCAAGTTCTCCAAGAGGAGAAGTGGGTAACACCCCACCCATTCTTCATCTCCAAAATATATAGGGTTTTCAACTTGCAACCTTTGGATGGGGAGGTGTGGATTATACCTACCTCCATCAATGAGAGTTGTTTCCTTATTGAAGAAGGAACATGCACTTGGATAATCCCTCCATCTTTCCATCCCATCCTCTCTTCAAAACTCGTCACTCTCCATAATGAGGAATTTTCAAGGGTCAAATCATGTCCTAGGGCACTATTGTATGCCTACTTGACCCCTACCACTATGGCATAGACCCTAGAGGGTTTAATTTTGCATCCCAACCACGGAAGTTGACCAACAACCCTCTTTAAAGACCCATTTAAAGATCTATCCGAATTTCAACTTGGATAATGTTTCTAAACCTTATCCCCCAACTTACAATCACTTGGCACACAAATAAATACCCCCTCAACCCAATATAAATCATCCCTTTTATATCAACCCTTACCACCTTAATCTATCAACTTTTCAACTTTATTTCCTTCTAAGCCTCAAAAGAGGATTCAATTCATCACCACAAGAAGATGTCTTTTGATCTACTCAATGGTCTTGTCTTATCATATTGACTCTTCCTTTCCTGCACATTACCAATGAAACCATAAGCAATGGTCTATATCACATTAATTTTAGAGCTAAAATAAGATTTAATTTTGCAACCATTTCATTTACAATTTCAACTTGTATTCATAATTTATGATTCCTAACTCCTTCACGAAACCATAAATAAAATGTCATAATGAGAAGCAAGAGTATTATCAAATAACCACATTATTTTTCATCCACAATACATCTTACCATCTATTTAGGAACACATAAAACATATTATATACTTACTAATCACATGCAAGGTGGGGCCTTACAAGAGCATCTTCAAATAAAGAATGTCGCTACATCATATGCCTTGTATTTGACACCCATGTATCTTTTCATTAATCATTGTGAACAACTATTACGAAAGGGATTGATTGAGGTAAGTGAAGTACTTAAAATCAAATCTCGATAAACTCTTAGAGGTGTTTATTAAATCCTTCAACCTAGTGTAGGTATTGAATTAGGTGAGTAAAATCCAAGCTCGATACCTCTTAAAGGTGTTTATTATGAATTTAGAGGATATATCACTGAATTTGTGGAATCCCTTTTATGAAGTAGAATATTTTGTTTCCAATTTAACTCTCATTCATTTATACTTCCTTTCTCTAACACCTGATTTCATTTTTCTATACTTTGTACGATTTACATAAAACCTACAAATCATTTGTGATGTAAGTATGCTAACTTTTTCTTAGAATGTGTAGGAACAAAATGAATGAACATCCAAAAATCTTTGTGTTGGATCATTCCATACAATAACATGAAATCATCAATTACAAAAGCTTCAAACTTTAAATTATTGTGATTCTTTCCTTCAATTTGCTCTAGGAAAATATATAATTCAAATACTTAATAAATGTTTCAAACAAGATTTTATGTATTTCCAACTTCTATTAAAAAATTATATAAACACTATAAACTACACTTCCTTACCATTTTAACTTATGTATAATTCTTTATTGGTGTACCCATTGCACCCCTCTTGGTGCAAGTGTTATTTAATACTACACCAAACTACCTTTAAATAAAGAGTAAGTTGTTAAGAATGATCAATATGAAAGGTTGTGTCACTTGAGCAAGATAAGGTACATAAAGAAGGTAGATCTAGAAGGAAAGGGAGGGAAATAATTATTAGGACTGATTGCAAGTAATAGATAGCAGCACCAACAAATTAACTTATTTAAAATTAAATTATTATCTCCAAATGTAGTGATACATAGTTGTACCTATTGAGGTGAAGAGGTGTGACTCCCTCAAACTTGAGATATAAAAGGGAGAGAATTTGATTTTGATAAAGAGATCCATAACATCATCAAATTCAATTGAGAATAGAACCTTATGTGGGTTTGCAAGTAAATTAAAGTATGTTCTCAAGAGTCGTGATGATGTGAGAAAGGATGTGACTCTGAATGTGAAAGGTTGTGACTCCCTCAATAATAATATATAAAAATGGGAATAAATCTTTTAATCAATTTGGAGGTAAAGTAGTATTCTTAAAATAAAACAATGAAGGTTGGTGAATCATTTATAATGAAGGGTGGTGAATCCTTTGTTATGAAGGGTGGTGGCTCATTATTTATTGGTGAAGGGTGGTGAATCCTTAAAGAAATGGATATAAAGTGTAAATCAATTCACAATCGATAAGCAATCATCACTCATCTATCCATCAAGAAATCAAAAAATTGAAATATCAAAAAAATTAATCAAGCAAACATCGATAATTTTATCAATACATTCAATCATCAAATTTTAATAGAGTATTTCCCTTTAAGAGTATTTAATAGAAAAATCATATAAAGCTAATTTATATAAATAATTGGTTTTGAATTTACTAGAAATGGCTTGCAAATAATGACAACTAGTCTTTCGAGTTCATGAGAGGTGAAGTATTGACATTTCTTTCATCAAGCATGCCACTCCAAGATGTAGGCTCATGGTTTAGGAGGTGTATGAGTGCTCTTGGGCTTGTTTAGGAAGGTAATCTTCATACATCTTATCAAGCATGCCACCTTGAGATGGATGGATTGGAGATCTTTCCATGTGTGTGCATTGGAAGGTGAATGAGTGCTCTTGAGCTTAATCAAGGAGGATGGTGCACCTCCAAGGTGGACTGAGAGATGGAGTGGACCCGAGATCCTACTATGTTTGTGGGCTAGGATGCGAATGAGTGCTCCTAGGCTTGAAGGTCTTCTCAAGAATGCCACCCTGAGATGGATGAATGGGGATCCACCTATGCTCTTGCAATACAAGTACAACCATCCTTGAGATTGTGATTTGCAATAATTTCAAGTGAATTCCTACTATGATTGGCTATAGGAATATGCCTTGGAATAATCATTAACAATGTTAAGATATTTTGAATTCAAATATGGATAATATTATGAACTATTGATCTAAATATTGTGATGTTTTAGCTATAATCTATTGCTCTCAATATTATAATATTTTATGTATTAATTTGAATATAACCATAAAATTGATACTTTTTATTACTAATATCAGTTTTTCATGATTATTATTGTTTTACAATCCTAAAGTTAGGAATTTCCCAAAAGATATATTACAATGGCTTTAACGTTTGGGGACTTAATCTTGAGAATTCTAAGTGGATATTCATGGAGATTTTGGAAATTTATTACAATTTAGCATATGATCTATAGTTTAATTATATTTTTTGTTAGAGCATTTCCCATGGAGAATTTGGGCTAAAAAACTTCCCCTTTGGGATGTCTTGAAATTGGCCTTTTACATTTTACTTGCACAAACTTCAATAGATGGAGATTGTCCACCCATTACTTTGGACACATATTAAGTCCTTCCAAGACACACCAAGGTACTAGTGACCATGCCATTGGACATTATGACTTTAATTGGAATTTAATCCTTGATTCAAACTTGCATTGATGTGCCTATAATGAAACATATGGTACTTTATATACATAACAAACCTTTTCACCTATAACTAAAAATAACTATTATGACTAGTTTTGGACATTGAAAATTCACACAATGACAAGGCGGGTTAGGAAAAATAAGAGCTTTGTACCTTTTTAAACATTTGACACTTACATCAACACAACCATCTTGGCACTTGTATTTTGTGCAAGCATTCCACAACATGAAAAGCTTTAGAAATTGAAATACTAATGTTTCAAGCATTTTATTACCTACACTCACATTGTATGGGTTCACAACCACAACAACATGAACACATGAACCTCTAATTAAAGTACTAGGTCAACAATTCATATTTAACAACATAATAAAAGTCAAATTTGGTTTCTAACTACACATGTTGGTTTGCTTTAATGCATCTTTATTGTTAAATTCTACACTTCACTTTCCTACATACATATTTATTGTTAGTGTTGTTAGGAGGTTGCACAATATTACGAACAAAAAGGGTTGTTGAATTTTTTATGTTATTTTCTTGGCTATAAGTACATACATAATTGCAATATCAAATTTGGTCCATTAATTAAATATTATATGTATTAGTCTTTTGGATGTTTGAAACTATATAGACCTATGATTACAACCTTAGATTTGTTTAGGTAAATTGAAGGGCTCATGGTCCATTCAGAGAGTGTGCGAGTGCATATTGGAGTAAATTTTTAATGAGACACTTTTAGATTTGACATCTCATTCCAATCCAATAGATAACTAAGCTTTTGATAAAAGAGTAGTAATTATTACTTTAGCCATAATCCCTTGCATTAATCTACATTCTAGCATGTGTTACTATTTTTCATCTCATAATGAAAGTGAGGTGTGGAATATTTTTGTTTGCTTGTGCATGAGGAGGTTGTGCTAATTAGATAAGTGCAATAAAAATACAAAGTTACAAGTGACTCATTGACAACAAGGCCCTAAGATCACATTGTTAGTAGACAAGAAGATAGAGGGTGTGTTTTAATGAGAAAGATAAAGATAGGGTAAGTGAAGAAATAAAATGTCACCACACTTAAAGATGGAGGTAGTAGCATAGATGAAGTCAGTAATGTTGTAGATGACTAGATTATTGGGGAAGATAAAATTAATTATTTATAAAGTAAGCATACCAGCTCTTATAGGTCTAGAGCTCAAAATACTTCGACATGGTTTTACATTCTCTCTCTTGATGGATTTCTTTCATTTCAATCCTACAAAGCTACTTTGATATCTACTCAAGAAAATTACAATCAAATTTCGAACATGAAGATATATGTATATAGAAGGAGTTGCAAAGGAATCCAACAATAAATATAACTTTAGAAAAAATATGGTAGTAGTTTAGTACTAAGGTCATTTTGGGATAGATTAGATAAATGGCATTGATAATTGAGAACTAATTTGGCAACAAATATACAAGTACATTAGGATATTTATTTAGAGTTATAGTGTGTTAATTAAAACAGCGAGTAGAAAAAATATTAGGTTATCTCAACCATTAGTTATTTATGAGAAATATTAAGAGGATATAAGTATGGATATGGTAGTGGGTTTGTCTAAAATATAAGACACATATTTTATATTGATGGCAAAGATATATTTTCCAAGATGAAATATTCAATTCTATGTAAAATGAATAATCATGAGATATATGTAGTTGATCTATTTTTTGAGAGAAGTTTAAAGATCAAATGGTTTGAAAGTATTATAATTTTTGATATGGATACTAATATTTTTATAAGATAAAAGAGGTTAAATATGTGTCTCTACCCATACAAGTTCCAATGGTGAGAGTTCAAAGAAAAAGAGAGAAAAAAAAAATCAAAATCAAAATCTCTAACAACTCAAAACAAGAATAATGACACAACATTTATTGAGTGGGGGATCTAGACAAATCTCTAAGTGCATAATATAATTTCTTTCTTTTGAAAGCCTATGATGCTCAAATTTAAGCGATTTCAAACATTCCCCATTATCCTCTTTGATATCTTTCCCTTTTTTATTTCTTCTCCTATTCTTTTAGGAGGATTTTAAAGCTACTTGTTGTGGAGTTAAGGATTTTCTTATTTAGATTAATGATCTTATTTCTATAAATTTTTAGTTCCTAGAATTTTCTTTATATGCCCATCTATTGTAGATCCATTTTGATCCTATTTATGACTTATGGGAAAAGGAGACCCATAGTTGTTATTTATGACCATGGTATCTTTACCACCCATTGGTTTTTTCATATTCTTCAATTTTCCATTATTCCTTAGTTATTTCTTCTTGGGATTCTTTTCCTTTCTTCTTACTTTCAAGGTTTTTACTATCATTTCCTCCCTCTCTAGATGTAGATTGGAATTTATATTAGTTGAGGTTTCAATGGGCTTATTAAGGTTGACAATTTGATAGTAGGGATGGTTTTCTATTCTTTACTTTTTTATTAATAGAATTTATCATGGAATTAGAGATAGAGTCCAATCTAAGATTAATCTCATAATGGGTTTCATGGAAATCACTACCATTAGACTTCATATTATCATCCATAATTTTAAGCTCTTCATTTCCACTAGAACTAACCTCATTAATGATCTCATATATGGGAGTTTTCTTCAACTTAGGCTTCTAGGAGAAGAGCCTAGCAATGCATCTCTTATTCTTAAGTATTTGGTGGGTGTTTTCCATACCCTTAGAGTTGGAAGAAACAAAATTTTTTACTTTCACATATAAGGGTTTCTTAGCTATCATAATCTAATTTAGACCTTTTCCTATAGCAACCAATATTTTTCTTTTGAAGTCTCATGTGGATGATTGAGACAACAAAAAAGGGGGATATTAGGGTTAAGAGTAATATTTTTAAACTATAGGGGATTAATCATAAGTGTGGTAGATAGAAGTGGTGATACAAATAGAATATTAACCCTTGGTGTAGGATAATGTGTAATGCCCTAAAATTGATCGAAGGGAAGAATATAACTAACAATTTTTCTATACATATATGTAAATATGATCTAAAATGTTCTACCGTACTTGACATGGTAATACTACTGCACACATTAGATGACATTTCTTTTGCAATTTCAACATCAACACTTCACCCAAGAGTGGGGGATGGGGAGGTAAAAGTAGAAAAGTGCACAAAGTCCCTCATGTGCACTCTAAATTGATGAAGGGAAACCCTAGCGACCTAAGTTAGACTTGAGCATGTTTATTTACCATCCAATGGGAGAGTTAGAAAGGAGTTATGTTTGAAAATGATATTTCCCTAAGGAGTAATTATTAAATTGTTATGTTATTACGTTTGCCTGCCTATACCTAAAACACCATCAATTAACCATACCGTGTTTCATCAATGATTTAATAGAATTAAAATATTGGTAAGATGATACTCTTAATATTAGCATTATCATTCATACCCATATTAGTAATAAAATCTCTAATGATAACCCACTTGATAGTAATATTTAATCTTTGTGTTAATATTAATAATCTTATTAACTCTTCATGAAATTAATTGTCGCACTCATTTATTAATATTAATATCATTATTAACCCTAATGATATTAATATTGGTTCACTTTAACATTAAAATGATTATTTTGAATCCTACCTAGTTATTAATACTAATTTCCACTTCCAATTTAATATTAATATCATGCGGTGAAAAAATTAGGTGAATAACAATATGACAATTGATATTGACCTAGAGATAATAATAATTTTATTATTTATATTTAAATCATTTAGTATTAATGTTAATATTAGTCATAATATTAATATTAATAATTATTAATACCACTCTTTCATATTAATAATAATATTATTATTGATATTAAAACTTATCTTAATATTAATATTACTCTTGATCAAATTATTGACATTTAATATTAGTAACATTATTAATAATACTAACATTAATATTATTCCTCTTTTCTTCTTGTTAGCGGAACTAATATTATTTTTTACCTTCCCCATGATACTACACTAAATGACTTCAATTTCATATATTAAAACTATACATATATAATTTTACTTCAAAAACTTGATAAGTATTGTGTCGCAAAAAAATATATCTTTGGACTTTTTTTTCTCATTTGAGTCTTTATTATGGATTTCAACCTAGTTTTGCTTAGATTTAATGTTGAAATATGGTCAACACATTCACATTAGGTCTTGGACCCTTGTAAATCAATAAGAATTCTATGATGTCTTATAAAGGTGTTGTGAAGTGTTGTAATCCACTTTCACACTTCTCTAGGACCCTTTTATTATAATTCACTTAAATAACCTCTTTTTATCATTTACCAAGCCTCATTTCAAAGTGTTGTAAGGAGTTGGTAACAAACTAAGACTTTTCTAGGCTTGACATCAGTAATTATTCCTTTCTTATGCATTTAATTTGCCCCATTTTACAGTCACATAGCTTATTTAATTATCTTTTTGAGAATAAACCTGATAAACATCATTTAATATATCTTAATCCTCGACACCCACTTAAAATGCCTAAGTGGGACCAAGTCACCACTTGGGGCGACTTAGTCCCATTTGGCTCAAAAATCAAAACAATTTCAAAATTTTGGTGGGTTTTTATTTTCTAAGACCTAAATTCGGCCTGTGATGTGGTATTTTCATGAATTAGGGCATAATTGTGTATAAATATGAGGTTTTCCACTCATTTTGGGGGCTTCTATCTTCTTCTTATTCTCTTCTCTCTTGATTCATTTATCATTCTTCTCAAGCAAGCTAGGGTTTTGGCATTCTAAGTCATCAAGAAGCATTCAAGGGAAGATTCTCCATCCATTGCAGAAATTCAAGATCAATCATCATGGAAATTTTCTAATCCCTTCAATTCATGTTCATGCTTCATCTTATTTCTTCATTTGGTTTAATTACCTAAAAGGGGTTTGACCAAGGCAAACCCCTATTCCCTAACATTCAACATTTATCTTTCTCTCTTTGTGTGTTTGCAAATTTAGGTACTTTGAAGGCTTAGAGATCATTGAAGAATTGGATGAAAACTTGTTCAAGACATCTCCTTGTTGGCTAGGGAAAAACATCCACAAAAAGTCACTTACAGTGCTGAAGGTTGGGGTTTTAGATTCAAATACTGAGATGAACAAAAAGTGTAGACCAAGAGATTTTGTTTCCCCTTTCAAATTTTCGAAAAATCCAGAGTGGACTAAGTCACCATTAGTGGTGAAATAGTCCCAATGCACATATTTTTCATAGATTTTTGTAGATTCAAATACCCATTTGGCTGAAATGGGTTTCTAAATAATTCTCCCGATCTGGGATTGTCTCTCAGAATGGCATAAGTGTCCCAATATGTCAAAATTCCAGAATCAACAACATTTCTAGTCCTCATTCTAGTTCCTAACACATTTCCAGGTACACATCTTCAGTTCTATAGTTTTTTGTTATGTTTCATAGTCATTTCTAGGTCATTTAGCATATGTTTGCATACTACATTGTGTTTTCAAATATTCTATGTTTTCCAAGTTTACAGTTGGTGGTGAACCCCTTCTATCTATTTTCATCCCCAAGAACTCCCCCTTTGACAAATTTCAATCTCTTCTTGCATTGAAATCTCAAGAATTTGTTCTTGAATGAATTGTAGATCTTTGTTCGTCCCCCTTTAGGTGCAAGAGGGTTCAAAAATTTGTGATTCATTTTGGTGAACCCGAATTTTGAATACCTTCTTTTCCAATTTGGGAGTTCTTCTTCAACCTATATTTAACTTGTATTAACTTTGTATTAGGAGTTTGCATTAGTTAATTTGCATTCTAGGGTTTCAAAATTTTGCATTCATGAAAGTGCATATCTTTTACATTTTTGTATCTTAAATCATTAAAAATCATATAAATATGCATTTACCTTTCCTCTTTTCATCATACAACATCAAAATCATCAAAACTAGTTGAAAATTTTAGGAAAATTTTAATAAAACCCTAACTGGGACTCATTCACCATTCTAGGTGACTTAGTCCCAGTCCAGATTTTTCACTATCTGTTATAGCATCATAAACCTCATTCATGTTCTTCCTAAGCCCCTTAGTATCATATAATATAAGTCTAGAAAGTTTCGAGAACATTTTTTTATGCATCTAGCTCAAAAACATCAATTTAGGGTAGTCATTCTTGAAATCATTTCACCATTAGATCTGAAAATGCTCACATTTCTAAAATTTTGCATAAGATGGATAAAATTACTTTGAACTTTTGCATACACGATGTTTCTATTCATAAAAATTTGCATAAGTTTGATAAAATTGGTTTTTATTCTTGCATATACATTGTTTACATTCTTAAGGCTTTGCATATATTGGATAAAAATATTTTGTATCTTTGGATATACATTGTTTGTATTGCTGAAACATTGCATGAAATGGTTACAAGTGCTTTTATTTTTTTTCAAAAAATGTTAGTGTCTTAGATATCTAGACATACCAAGAAAAATTTCCTATCCCCTCCCTATGAGAGTGTTGTAGTGAAAGAGAATACAACCTTTTCCATTCCTAGTGATCATATTTGTTCCTCTCCTAATATCTTTCCTATTGGTGATGAAGATATTTTGGTAGGAGAACCAATCAATGAGGGTTTTGAGAATCCTAGTTGTTTCTCTCCTCTTACATCTCTTAGTGGAAAAGACATTAATGAACAAGACAACATAACCATAAGTAATCATTACAATAACATTTTATCTTCTCCTAGTATCTCTCATATTTTTGAACAAGATGCTTTGATATTAGAAATCACAATCAATGAGGGTCATGAGAATCTTAGTTGTCCCCCTTTACCTAGAGAAACCCTTACTACACAAGAAAATTCAACCATTTATCATTCCCCTACTTTTGATGAAGTCATTTTAGAAGAACCAACCATTGATTATCAAGAGTATTTGGTTTGTAGTTCTCCTAAAACCCTTCCTCCTAGGGAGGATATAATGATACACGACAAGGCTAACAATGACAATAATCATATTGTATCCTTAGAAGAAGATGAAGAGACAACATTAGCCTCTCACTTGCTATAGGATGTTAATATTTTTCAACCTCAAATCATCCTTTACCCACCATCACACAAACCTTCAATGAATGCCAAAACTGTCACAAACAATTCTTCCAAGAAAAATTTAACCTTGGTACATCCTAAACTGATAGGTACCTCATTAAATATGTATCAAGAAAAAACTTTGATTCATTATCCACATAAATAAAATTAGTTGTTGCTCCTTTCCATGTAATAGTAGTAGGATCATAGCATACTCACTATTGCAAGGAGCAACATATCATCATCCATTCGAGGCTCACCTTTTCCCTACACTCAATGGGGGAAAGGGGTTAGGTGGCCTTGTCCTCGTATGTCACTCGTCATTTTCTCTTTTGGCTAGTCGTTAACCTTTCATGAACATATAAGAGAAAGCTTGGGATGTGGATGACATGTCTTAAGTTGACTTGCAAGTGACATACTATCTTTTCCATGGTGTGTCTTCATTTGGAAACATATCACTTAGCATACAGATTTTTGAATAAGCTCTCATGTCTTCTTATGCTTTAAAGCAATTTTTCATAGTAATGGTGTTTGCAACCACTTTAAATTGGGGGCATACATCAACACTCATCTTTCATTGTGTGATTTACTTTTTCTTGTGATTCCATCTCTTGGAAACATTAGGTACAATGTTGCCCAGGATGAGACCTTGCACTTTTCCTCTCTTGGAAACATTAGGAACAATGTTGCTCAAGATGAGACCTTTCACTTTTCCTCTCTTGGAAACAAGATGAGATAGTTTTCACATATCCTCTCTTGGAGATATTATGCATGATGCTCTCTAAGGTGAGACCTTGCACGAACTAAGAAAAATATATTTGAACAAACCTTACACTATTACAATGTCTCATTTTTGTGTGGTGCCTTATTAAAGTTATCAAGAGGTATAACTCTAGTATGGTTGAGCAGGAAGCCCATTCTGAGGCATTATTTTCCCCATAACCACCTATGTGTGTGAGTGTATACTAGCCATGAGTGTATGTTCCCTTTTGGACTTCTCACCCGATGGACAACCAAGAGTTATGTTGCCTTAGAGTGATTTTGTATTTTTGGACAAATGACCTAGATCTGATCCACAATGCGTTGGACAAATGGTTGAAGCTTGATCCAACTTTTTTTTGTTTTTTTATTCTCTTCCTTCTTGTTCTTGCAAGTGCATGATCATGTATCTTGTTTTACTATAAATCATTCACCTTGTGTGTGTCCCTTTGTGCTTATGATGGTTTGACTTAGGATCTTAGATCCTAGCGGATTGACCAGGCCTCCTTCATCTTTTTCATCCTACACCATCTTCATTGGTACAATTGGACCCCTCTTAAATGTCTAATTTAGTGTGAGTTTGAAGAAAGTTCATCCTCTCGCTAAAGTGCGGGCTAAATGTGACAAAAAACATCTACCTTTGGACATTTTTATGCTCATTTGAGTCTTTCTTGTGGATCTTAGACTAGTTTTTTGTAGATTTAATGTTGTAATGTGGTCAACACATTCACATTAGGTCTTCGACCCTTGTAAATCAATAATAATTCTATGATGTCTTATAAAGGTGTTGTGAAGTGTTGTAACCCACTTTAACACTTCTCTAGGACCCTTTTATTATAATTCACTTAAATAACCTCTTTTTATCATTTACTAAACCTTATTTCAAATTGTTGTAAGTATTTGTAACAAAATCTCACACTTTTCCAGGCTTGTCATTAATAATTACACCTTTCTTATGCCTTTAATTGGCCCCATTTTACACTTGCAGGCCTTATTTAAGTGTATTTTGAGAATAAACCTGATAAACATCATTTAATATATCTTAATCCCCAACACCCACTTAAAATACCTAGGTGGGACCAAGTCACCACTTGGGGCGACTTAGTCCCATTTGGCTCAAAAATCAAACCAAGTTAAAAATCCTGTTAGGTTTTTATTTTCTAAGACCTAAAGTCGGTTTGTGATGTATTTTTTGGGAATGAGGAAATAATTGTGTATAAATATGATGTTTTCCACTCATTTTGGGAGATTCTATCTTCTTCTTCTTCTCTCCTCTCTTGATTCATTCATCATTCTTCTCAAGTAAGCTAGGGTTTTGGCATTCTAATTCATCAAGAAGCATTAAAGGGAAGATTCTTCATCCATTGTTGTAGAAATTCAAGATCAATAACCATGGAAATTTTCTAATCCCTTCATTTCATGTTCATGCTTCATCTTATTTATTCATTTGGCTTAATTACCTAAAAGGGGTTTGACCAAGGCAAACCCCTATTCCCTAACATTCAACATTTCTCTTTCTCTCTTTGTGTGTTTGTAGATTTAGGTACTTTGAAGGCTTGGATATCATTGAAGAATACGTTGTAAAATTTTTGAAGACATCTCCTTGTTGGCTAGGGAAAAACATTAATAAAATGTCACTTACAGTGTTGAAGATTGGGGTTTCAGATCCAGATACCTAGAGGAACAAAAAGTGCAGACCGAGAGCTTCTATTTCCACTTTTAGATTTTCAAAAAAGTTAGAGTGGACTAAGTCACCATTAGTGGAGAATTAGTTCCACTGCACATTTTTTATAGAGATTTTTGTAGATTCAATAGCCATTTTGCTGAAACAAGCTTCAAAACAGTTTTCCTGATCTTGGAGTAAGTTGCCCAAAATGGCGTAAGTGTCCCAATAGGTCAAAATTCTTAAATAAACAACATTTCTAGTCTCCATTCTAGTTCCCAACACATTTGCAAGCGCACATCTTCAGTTCTACAGTTTTATGTTTTGTTTCATAGTCATTTCTAGGTCATTTAGCATATGTTTGCATACTACCTTGCATTTTCAAAAATTCTATGTTTTCCAATTTTACACTTGATGGTGAACCCGTTCTATCTATTTTCATCCCCAAGAACTCTCCCTTTGACATATTTCAATCTCCTCTTGCATTGAAATCTCAAGGGTTTGTTCTTGAATGAATTGTAGATCATTTTCCCTCTCCCTTTAGGTGCAAAACCTTTGAGGTGCAAGAGGGCTCAAAAATTTGTGCTTCAAGTATATATAACACACATCACATAAGAGGTTTTCTTAACAGCTATTTTGTATCCTTTATTGCTTATAACTAATTATGTATATATCTTATTTATTTATATACATTATTTGATGTTTTTATACTACTAATTTATATAAATGTATATGATCAATCATAAGTAATCTATAGTAGTACTCCAAAAAATAATAAGTAATTTTTTGCATTGGGGATTCTACTAATGTATCACTATGATAGTTATGCTCATGTTGTTACACTATATACATAATTTTACTTCAAGAACAATAAGTATATATAACACACATCATGTAAGAGGATTTCTTAACACTTATTTTGCATCCTTTATTGTTTATAACTAACTATATACATCTTATTTATTTATATACATTATTTCATGTTTTCATACCACTAATTTATATAAATGTATATTATCTATCATAAGAAATTTATAGTAGTATTCCCAGAAAATAATAATTAATTATTGGGTTGGTGCTTCAACTGATGTCTCGCTATGATTTTTTTTTTTTGTAAACATCTAGTCCTTATTATAAGCTTCCCAAAAAGTATAATTTTAAATAAATGTAATTTAATTATTATATTTATTTTTTATTTCTTGTGAATGTAGGTTTTTCAATGAACATCGAGGTCTTTATTTCACACATACGGAAAAATAGGAAAAGAGAGAAAAAAATTCTTAAAAATGCATGTACACTAGCTATTGATGTCCTTATTCGAACAGAAAAAGAATAAGTTAATTCAAATGAATACAAAAAAAGTTATGCAGCTGAAAGTATAATATATCCTAATTATAATTACTCTAAATTAGAAAATTCGTTTTGTGTCTGGGAAGGCGTCAGGGACACAACACGAATTCCTTTAATAAAATGGAATACAACATGCCAAAGTAAGGAAGATGGTGGTGCCAGCTTGAGGAGCATGGAAATACAAAATCGTGCTCTAGGAGCAAAGTTGTGTTGGAAGTTATACAGGCACTCGGAAAGTCAATGGTGTAAAATAGTTTGGAAAAATTACCTGGATGATGAATCTCTAGATCGAATTCTTACCCTGGCCAATTCTAATGGGGATCGGCAATATAGAAATTTCTATGGAGTTGCAGAGATATTATAACTGACCACTTAACCTGGAGGGTTGGCAATGGACGTCGGGCTGACTTATGGAGGGATTCTTGGAATGGGCATGAGGCTTTTGTAATTACCTTTAGGAATCAGTGTTGGCTTGAGACTGTAATTCAAGCCAAAGGCCGAAAAGTGGCTAATTATCTTTTGGTTGGATGCGATGCTTGGTGCAACTTCTCAGATTGGGTGAACAATGCAGACCATAATATACCGGAGGAGGACAAGGCACTTCTAACAAAAATCTTGGGGTCAAGGAAAACCTGGGTGAGCTCGGCGGAGGATGAGGTAATTTGGGCAGGAGCAAAATTTGGTGAGTACTCTGTCAAACCGAGGTACAAGATCCAATGTGCCCATAAGGAGATTAGGGACTGGCCAAATGTGGTTTCTTGGGCATCAGGTGTCCACCTAAAGGCAGGTGCTTTCTTATGGACCGCATTGCATAAGCGCATTCTTACTGGTGATTGTCTGCACTCTATTGTGCTTCAAGCTCCTAGCTGATGCACACTATGTTTTAAAAATGAAGAGACCTCTGACCATCTCCTGCTTAATTGTGAGTATGCTACTCAGTGCTGGAATTGGCTACTCAAGTCACTAGGTTGGTCCACTGTGAGACAAAGGGATCTAAAATATTTTATTACGAGTTGGCCTGGGGGGTATAAGAAATGTGTGTGGGTAGATGCCTAGTTGGCTACGCCTTCAATGGTCGCATGGCAATTGTGGAAAGAATGGAATAGGAGGACATTTTGTGAAACTGCTCTACCGGTGGAGCAAGTAATGCAAAAAATCGAAGAAGGGATTTGCGAGCTTCTAAATGCAAAATGTTGCAGGCCAAAAGGAACGAGCTACACTAGCTAGGACAACTATCTGCAAATGTCATGGCCAGGTTTAAAACCTCCCAATCTTGATCCTGTGATGCCCAAGGCACAGCGTGCGGATGCTAGGTGGGTTCCCCCTGATCAGAATGAATACAAACTCAATATTGATGGGGCCTCGAAAGGTAATTCGGGGGTGTCTGGGATTGGTTGCATCATCCGGGATTGTCAAGGCACATGTGTTGGTACATTGGCAAGGAATAGTGGTGTCACCACAAATAATGAAGCTGAGCTGGAAGCATTGGCTAGGGGGGTAGATTTGTGTTTGGTTAAGGGAATAAAATCAGTTGTTGTAGAAGGGGATTCACTGTTGAGTATTAATGTGGTTGGAAAGATGCATATTCAAAATTGGAAACTAAAAAAGACATGAAATGTATATCTAAAGCTCATACGGGAATACAAATTTCATAATTGATCATGGAACAAAAGGATCTTGTGTTGGCTGCGATGCAGTGTTTGGTATTATGATTCCTATCGTGGTCAATCCTTGGCTATTGGAGTTGCATTTTGCAGTCAGATCATTGTTGCCAACGTTGCTAGTGTAGGCTAACTCTCTCACTATTGCAGTAAGGCCAATGTAAACTATTTTAGTAACAATTATGGGAGCTATCCCCTATGGTAGCACTTATCCAACAAAAAAAAAAAAAATTATGAAAAAATATCCATCCACTAGATAATTGTGTGAAAACATTGTATTTAAAAAATTAGAATTGTATGCTTTCTATAAAAAAAGTTATGCAGCTGAAAGTAAGCATCAATTTTTGAAAATGATGTTTAGTAAAAAAAAATAAGTTAATAAAAATTACATAAAATAATTCACAATATTTTTTTTAATTTTTTTTTTTAAATATAATTAGATTCTAAACATAAAATATCACAAATCACTAGTTTGCTTCATCTTCAAATTCTTAATGGTTTAGCTTCTATAGGCATACAAAAGTGAAGATCTAGTGAAAAATGTTGATTTCAATGTCAAGTTTGGCCAAAAAGTGTAACCCATTATTGTGGGATCACCCTAGTGCATAGGAGAGGTGAGAATCCTACAAATCTAGGTAAAATAGCAAGAGGTTTTTGCATCATCATAGCTCTGCAAGGGTCTTGCATGTTTGTTGATATGCCCTTAAAATTCTTTTATTTACTAATTTTTGTGTTACCTATTTTGTTTCCTTAATATTATCATCATCCAAGAAACATTAATTAATGTTCCCAATATTCATCATCCATCATCAACTTTATATCCATGGAATGTACATCATCACAATACAATTTCTCTGAAGTTATCTTTTATTCCACTTAGTACATCTTTTCATCATCCTTTATCTTTTCAAGAGACCTCCTGAGATCCATTTCACCCAATAGTTATCTTGAGGGGGCATCACTTCCATCATCATCCCTAAGTGATTTGGGAAACCTATCACCAAATATTCACTCCATTCCATCTTACTCTTTTGATGCAATCCAGATTGGGGGGTCTCATCAAACTATGCAATCTTGCAGCCTTATAATGTCATCCAACACATATTAACATAATAATGGAGAAATAATCTAAAACATATATTTATTTCAATTTTCATGCACATACATACATGAGAGTTCCTCAAGTATAATTTCATATAGTGATGATTTCAACAAAAAATAAAATTCAAAATTTTTACAAGGGTTTCTAAGAACTTCATGTCTTTAAATATTCAAGTTCTCTTTCCTTAAACTTCCTTGGATTCACTCCTCTTTGTAAATCTGATTTATTACCTTCATGCTACAACTCTCATGGTTTCCTTGAACACCTACAAAATCCCTTTTCTCTTCTATTTATCTTCTCTTCACAAGCTGATTTTTTTGCACTCCTTCTTGTGCTACTCTCACGAGCAACCTCCGAGTTCTTTATACAACATTTCTATTGTTGATTTACACCTCTTAAAACCATGAAAGGATTTATTTAAAGATAATTTTGAACTATATGAATACCCATAAAAGTGGTTTCCAAATTTTCTCTTTGATAGACCCTTACAATTCCTAAAAAAGAGAAAGAAATAAAAACATAGTTTGTTGCTCCCAAAAGTTTTATTAACAGTTTCTGAACCACATAAAATGTCTTTCTATTGTATATTCCTTTGGAAAATTAATAAAATAAATAACCAAGTAATGCTCATTCACCCCAAATTGGAAATTGAAGAGTCATTTATTTGTGTTCCAAAAATTACTAGTTTTTTCTCCATTTTAGGAGCCAAAACTAAAACAATAAGACCAAAATGCAATTCAAAGAGTCACTTATCTTATGCACACTTTCTTAGGTGCCTGAGTTGAGATTTTTTTTTTTTTAATTAATCTTCCTTCAAAATCTCCTTCGACCATGGTAAATTGACCATTTCAACCCCTAGAACCTTGAAATTGCCTAATTTTAGAAATCACATTAAAAACCTTGTTTGACCTTGATGTATGAAATGGAAATAAATTCCTCACAAATAAAAACTTCAAAATATTCTCTTGAAGTTGAAGCCCACACCAAAAATGCAAAATACTGAACTTTAAAGGAAAATATTTTTTTGGTGATACAGGATTGCTTGTGAGCCTAAATGCTCTTGCATTAGACACATCGGGTAAGAAGTTTTTGAGCATGGCTCACAAAATGGAGTTGAGTGTTTGAAACACCCTTTAAAATAGTAAATTATTTGCAACATACTCCTATGATTTCATAGGTATCCTTTTGTTCTTTTATTTCATCTTCTTTTCCAGCATCTTGTCGAAACATTTGCCATTCTCCTCCTACAAATATTCACACTAATCTTCTCTACTCTTGTGGATTTTCATCCACCATGTAGGATTGCTTGTGAGCCTAGATGCTCCTACATTAGACACACTAGGTAAGAATTTTTTGAGCATGGCTAACAAAATGGAGTTGAGTGTTTGAAACACCCTTTCAAATAGTAAACTATTTGCAGCATACTCTAATTCTTTCATCGGTATCCTTGTGATCTTTTCTTTCATCTTTTTTTACAACATATTTTTGAAACATTCACCATTCTCCTCCTACAACTCTTCACACTAATATTCTCTCCTCTTGTGGATTTCTCCTCTCCTCTTCTCCTTATTGGGATCCATCCCACCACAAAATGACCACCTCCACCAATTTCTACCTGCAAGATCCTCTACAATTTCTACACAAAAAATTCAGCATCTACATAGGACTCTGCAACCTCAAATTTATCCTCTACAACAAAATACTCTTCTACTCTCACTATGGAAGAATAATCACAAATAAAATGAAAATATTCATCTTCTTTCCTCCATTAGCAAGTTTACCAAACCACTCTTCTTCTACTACTAAAATTTGTAGGATTAAGTCATCCTTGTCTTCACCACTTGCAATCTCTTCATATTCCATCCCTAGAATCACATCCATTATGTTCATATTCATTCTCTTCTGCCATCATTGTTTCTTCTTTCTCCATGCCTTCCTCATGGCATGTCTTCGCTGCAAGCTTATTATTTCCTTCCTCTTTCAAGATTTTTTCTTCTTCATTACTATTTATTGGACTCTTTGCTTCATATTTTATTCTACCTACACATCAAAAGGCATTAGAAAAATTATAGGATTCAACTTATCCCATCTTCTTTTATGTTTCTTTCCTCTTTTCTTTCAAAATAATTTCCTTCAAGATATCCAACCTCCTTGATATTTCTTCACACTTATTCCGAATAGCCCAACTCTCTTCCTCTAAATTTGTTTCTCTCCTCTCAATAAAAGAATTTTTTACATCCTTACCCAAGGCCAACCTCATACTCTTCTTCCTTGACATTTCTACAAACACTTGCAACCCACTCACAATTTGCAACAAAACATACACAAAACCATAACTATCATCTACCCAACAAATATTATAGAATATGTACCTCTCAAAACACCCTTCTACCCACTTTCACATACTGGAGGATTTTTGTACACCTTCTACCCAAACTTATCTCTATTGGAGGATAAATCAAATCAATTACACACAAAAAATCATCATATCTCATCAAACCCTATCTCTCTCAAATCTGAAATCCTTCTCTCCACATACATTCCAGCATCATACATACTCATATACTAGTTGATGCAATCAAGATTGGGGGTTCTTATCAAACTACCCAATATTGCAACCTTATCATGTCATCCAACCCACATTAATATTTAATTATAGAGAATTCATTTTAAAACATATCTTTATTTCAATGTTCATACACATCCATACATAAAAATTCCTCAAGAACAATTACATATATTGAGGATTTCAAAAAGAAATTAAATTATGAAATTTTACAAGGGTTTCCAAGCACTTCATGCCTTGAAATATTCAAGGTCTCTTGCCTTCAACTTCCTTGGACTTAATCTTTGTAAATATGATTTATTCCCTTCATGAACTATAACTCTCATGGTTGCTTTGAACACATGGAAAATCCCTTTTCTCTTCTTATATCTCTCTTCTCTTCACAAGCTGATATTTTTTCACTCCTTGTGCTACTCTCACAAGCAACCTATAATATCTTTCTACAATCTTGTTGTTGTTGATTTTTTTCTCTTAACACCATCAAAGGATTTATTTAAAGAGGGTTTGAACTATGTGGAAACCCAAATAAGTGGTTTCCAAATCTTCTCTTTGACTGACCCTTAAAATTCTTGCAAAAAATGAAATAAAACATATATTTTGTTGCTCCTAGAAGTGTCATTAAGAGTTGTTGAACCACATCCAATGTATTTATATTGTATATTCCTTTGTAAAATGAAGAAAATAAATAACCAATTTGTTTGCATTCACCCCCAATTGGAAATTGAAGAGTCATTTATTTGTGTTCCAAGAATTACTAGTTTTTTCTCCATTTTAGGAACCAAAAATGAAAGAATAAGACCAAAATAGAATGCCAAGAGTCACTTATCTTATGCACACTTTCTTAGGTGTCCAAGTTGAGAAAATTAATTAATTTTAATTAATATTCCTTCAAAATCTCCTTCAACCATGGTAAATTGACCATTTAAACCTCTAGAGCCTTGAAATTGCATAATTTTGTAAATCACATTAAACACCTTGCTTGACCTTGATGTATGAAATGAAAATAAATTCATCACAGATAAAAAATTCACAATATTCAATTGAATCTCAATCCCACACAAAAAATGAAAAATATTAAACATGAAAGGAAAATATTTATTTGGTGATGCAAGATTGCTTGTGACCTCAAATGTTCCTACATCATCTTTGTTATTGTTTGGCATAAGAACAATTAGTTGTGAGATTGTATCAAAGAGGGAATAAATGTAGACACCTAAATATTTCTCTAGTGTACCTAGTCCTCATTGACCAAACACATCACCTATAAAAGTCTCCTCACCTAAAGTCTCTCACTTAATTAATAATCCTATAATTTAATTATCCCCCTTTTCCATCTCACCTCACAATAAAATAAATAAATAAATACAGTTTACACCTATTTTCCACCTCACACATGGCTAAAATAATTAAATAAATTTTTTATTTAATTATAGCTATAATTCCTCCGCCTAAATTCCAAGAACAAAAGATACCTAAGCACACTTGTCCTTATGAATCTAAAATTTTCTCCACTAAACCTAAGAATTAAAGGCTTCTAAATGCATGTGTCCCTTAAATCCCTCATGGTTATGTACCTACTTACCAAATTGAGAAAGTCAGTCCTAGGCGGGTGCATGGAAATGGGTAGAAATTTCGTGGACACCTTTCAAAAAACTTTTGAAAAGCAATAATGTGCACATGTTATTGGTTCGGTGTGCTGAGTCTAAGGCTCGACAACAACAAAACAAACCATTTGTTGTTATAGATGTTAGTTAGTGAAAAATCAGACCATTATTTATTCATGTAGTTTAATTTCTATTTGTATGGTTTATACAGGGCTTGAGCATGCCTGAGCATGTGCGTGAGAATATTTCGCCCATGGAGAGAGATCATGAGATGGCGGTAAGTGATTATTTTGTCAAATATATCATTTTTTATAATATAATTTCTATATATTCATGTATTTAATTCTTATTGTAACAATTAAAAATTCACCATGAACTAAACACTAGGAGGAGCAATAGGATCACTCCTCAAGTGTAGAAAAAATGAGTGACACACCTATTGCCATCTGATCAAAAAGGAAAGGGAAATAATTTATTTCCAAGGCATGGAGAGCAATGAATTTTGAATCCATAGCACTTTATTGTATGCCTACATGGCAGTTTTGTACATAATTTTATTGGACATATTTGACATTGTATGCCTATATGGGATTCTTGTAAACCTATATGGCTATTTTGTACATATATCTCATACTTATACTGACATATATTGATGTATGCCTACGTAGCTAGTTGGTTAATACAAATATCTTTTATCGATTCCTATCCATATTTGCATTCTAAATTGATGGTTCAATAGATATGAGTTACATGTTTTCAAGTGTATAATTTATAACTTACATGTATACTTTGTGATTTACGTGCATTCAAATGTATACTTTGTGGCTTACGTGTTTTCATGCCTATACCTTGTATTCGTGCATATAATTTTTATTAATTTGTGTATACTATGTATTCATGTGTATAATTTTTGAGGCTTAAGTTTTTTTGATTACTTGTGCTTCCCTTATTGACATGTATATGCTTGAATCATTCACGTGTATAATTATTAATTGGTTAGCCCTAACATTGATCATTGTTGTCCTTCATGATTTATCTTTAATATTAATTGATTGATGCTAAACAAATTTATCTAAAAGAAAAAAAAATGTTTACAATTGGCATTCCATGAAATGATTCATAAAAAGATTCCAATATGTTCTTTATCTAAAAGCTGGAGGTCGTACCAATTACGGGATCAACAAGTTTGTAGCAAAAATCTAAAAAATAGAGAACAGTGTGAATAATTATTATTAATAATTATTATTAGATCTTCTCCAAAAGTTCATCAACAACCTCCATTTGAGCCTCTCAATGCTTTACATAGTGTTTTACACCCTTCTCTAACTGATTGATGCCCTCAACTAACTAAAAACCAACTTTCAAAACAAGTAACCATTGCATTTCAAATTTGTTGCTTTAAGCAACTTAAAAGTTTGCAACTTTAGACTCTTCCAACCTAATGAGTACATCTAATGACCTCTAAACCCACACAAATGGCATACAAATAGCCTTATTACATCGAAAAAAGTCCATTCTTTCACAATCATATATAAATTCACAAATTTTCCTTCAAAGGCTACAAAGACAACTTCTAGTGCACGATTGAAATTTTCACATTTTTTATCACTAGAACCAAAAGTCACCCTAAAACATACCTAATGGTCTTAATTGACATTATTCAAGACAAAGCATGCTCAAAATACCCACAACAACCTATTGACCAACCTATTCACCATCAGATAATCACTAAAACCATTGAACTAGACCTTCTTCATCAAATGGAGGAACAAGGTGCTCTGCACCAATGATCATACATTTTTTGTGTGGAATACTCGAACTTCTCAACTGTCGTTTGTATGTTTCTCTTTTCTAGTGTTTTGCATGCCATCATAAGGGATCAAGCCATTTAAATGCAATTCGGATCAATTCCACATGTTTGGGTGAGAAAGAGGACCATGCCTAGTGTAAACCTACCTATTGGGATGCATTGGAGCAGTTAGTTTGGTCACACAAATTGCAAAATGAAAGCTGCACCACTTTGCAACTTTGCATAGCTTGAATTTGATACTTTTCCATCAAGTGAAAATCCATTACCATGGGAAAACCACTTCAAGATAGCCAAAACTAAGAGATGTTTTGTAGAGGGGCTGTACATGATCCTATAGGATAAGATGAAAAGTTTCTAAGCATCACGTTATCCGAGTAATAGTATGTTAAAGTTTGCATCCATTTTGCACTTTGGACCCTTAAGGGATCGATCCGGTGGAACATAGCTCAGAGCGATTCTGCGTGTTTTGGTACAAAAGAGGACCATGCCTAGCATAAACATACCTATTTGGATACGTTATAACAATCTGCTTGGTCACACGAGTTGCATAGTGAAAGTTGTACCACTTTGCACAGCTTGAATTTGACATTTTTTCCATCAAGTGAAAATCCGCCGGCACGGGAAAACCACTACGAGATAGCCAAAACCAAGAGAGGTTTTTGTAGATGGGCCCAACACAATCTTGTAGGATTGGATAAAAAGTTTCTAAGTGTCATGGTATCCAAGTAATAGCATGTTGAAGTTTGTGGCCATTTTGCACTTTGGACCCTTAAGGGATAGATCCGGTGGAACATAGCTCAAAGTGATTCTGTGTGTTTTGATGCAAAAGAGGACCATGCCTAGTGTAAAAATACCTATTCGGATGCTTTGGAACAATCTGCTTGGTTAGACGAGTTGCAAAATGAAATTTGCACCACTTTGCAACTTTGCACTGCTTGCATTTGATGCTTTTTCCATCAAGTGAAAACCCGCCGCTACGGGAAAACCACTCCAAGATAGCCAAAACTGAGAGAGGTTTTTGTACAGGGGACCAAAATGATCTTGTAGGTTTAGACAATAAGTTTCTAAGAATCAAGGTATCTGAGTAATAGCATGCTGAATTTTGCAACCATTTTGCACTTTGGACCTTTAAGGGATCGATCCGATGGAATGTAGCTAAGAGCGATTCTGCATGTTTAGGTGCAAAAAAAGACCATGCCTAGCATAAATAGACCTATTCAGATGCATTGGATTAATTAGTTTGGTCACACGAGTTGCAGAGCGAAAGTTGCACCACTTTGCAACTTTGCACTGCTTGAATTTGACACTTTTTCCATCAAGTGAAAATTCACCACCACGGGAAAACCACTCTGAGATAGAAAAAACTGGGAGAGGTTTTTGTAGAGGGGCCCAAGGCAATCCTGTAGGATTACACAATAATTTTCTAAGCATCACGGTATCCAAGTAATAGCATGTTGAAGTTTGCAGCCATTTTCACTTTGGACCCTTAAGTGATCGATTTGGTGGAACATAGCTTGGAGCGATTCCGTGTGTTTTGGTATGAAAAAGGACGATGCCTAGTGTAGAAATACCTATTCAGATTCATTGGAGCTATTTTCTTGGTCACACAAGTTGCAGAGCGAAAGTCGCACCACTTTGGAACTTTGCATAGCTTGCATTTGACACTTTTTCCATCAAGTGAAAATCCTCCTCCACCGGAAAACCACTTCGAGATAGCCAAAACCGAGAGAGGTTTTTGTAGAAGGGCCCATCACAATCCTTTATATCACTTCTCTAATCACCTAATGACCTCTTTGAGACTTTGAATACATTACATATGACCTTTACATGACCTTTTTCACATTGTTTACATTTCAAAATTCAAATTTTGAAAATTTGTCTATTGAAGAAATTTACAGAACAAGGTGCTACAACACCAAACATGAACTCCAAAATTACAATATTTTAGTAAATCTCATTACAATTCCTTAGGTTCTTTGTTCTCACAAATCTTTTACAATTTCACTCATACATTCGAGATTCTCTTTAAATGTCTACATCATAGGTGCTCATTATGAGCTTAACTTTAATTGAGTAACTTCAGATTCCCTCGCTAAGCTTCACACGCTCTTTTATAATGGCTTGAAATCAAAATTGAGATTTTTCAAGATCATCAAAACAAGGATGTTGCGTTGCTTTTTGGGTTGAGAATCTCTTTGATGGCTCATAAATCAACATTTTCTACAACGAGAGATCAATCAATTTTTAGTAGTTTACTTACAAATACGCAAAGTAAAAGAGAAAAAGAAAGAGCATCCAAAATGGAAATGAAATAAAAATAGATGGAAGGCACTTACGGATAGCCATGTAGGTCTCACAATTTAGTCACTCCTGGTCATACATCTTCACTGGGAATTCCAACATACCTATTGCACACAACACCTCTCATGAATAGAGTAAGTTTAAATTTTAGATGCTCTTATAATGTCTACATCATAGATGCTCATGATAAGGTTAACTTCAAATGAATAACTTGAAAGTCCCTCACCAAACTTTGCACACACTTTTCTAATGGCTTAAAATCATGATTAAGATTTATCAAGATCATCAAAATAAGGATGTTGCATTACTTTTATGGCTAACATTCTCTTGGATGGCTCATATATCTGCATTTTTTGCAAGGGGACACCAATCATAGTTTAGTATGTTACTTACAAATATGCAAATTAAAAGAAGATGATAGCATTGGCATCAAATAAATTAATGCGCATACAAGTATAAATTAATAAGAAGAAATATGCATATACTTGCAAATTAATCCAACGAACCATCCGGGTCTGCTCTACTCTTTATTGTGTCAAGTATTGCCTCATGGTTAGACTCACAGACCTTCTACAAGGTCTTCTTGAAATGTCTACCCCCATATTTGGTCAAACAAACATTGGATGCCACATAAGGTTTGAATAATGAAGAATCTTGCGATGTGTGTCAAAGTCCTGAAATAGCAAATGTTTAACACTCGAATGTGGGTACCTTCTAATCCATGTTCCAGTAACCACAACTGAGCCTGTAGGGTATTCGATGTTTTATCCATCTATCACTAGGGCCTCCAATTTATTTTTAGCCTCAACACGATGACATAAGTAATATTTTGTTCCCTCTTCATTGTCTTCATCTACAATAACTGCATAAACATGCCCTGCATTGATATGTGCAGAAAATATCTTGAAATTTGTCAACATTATGAATACAGTACAAAGTAAGATAACGATATGGAATTTCAACAACTAAGAAAGTAGATATATCACCTGGTTGAACTATATCTGATATGTGGTCAAAGTCAACTCATGATTCCATCTATTTCAGTTCCAATGTCGTTGGAGGGCGATACATGTGAAGTGGGCTAAGATAATTTTTCAAGCATATGTCAACCTACTCCCCTGACTCAGAATCATTCCAGGCTTGCATTGTACATGAAGAAAAAAAGCATGCCATCTTTTGTGTATCGATACTCCATGAACCTGCATTTGAGCTAAGGAAAGAGTGTACCTCACTCGATCCTATTAGTGTAAAACAATTCTCATATGGTGCAATGTTAGTATCATCCATCAACCAAGAAAATCTACAAACTAAAGACATGCCTTCATTACTTGGACCCATTGAAGCATTACACCACTCGACGATTGATTTTGCATCTATCAACTTTGCATTGTCTTTATACTTTAACTCTTCTCATGCTAATGCTCTTTTCACGAATGCTCCTACACCATCATGCTCCCCCTTTCCATGTCCTACCTCACAAAAGTTCCACATATGTTGAACACCTGTAATTACATGCATCCTACACAACCAATAGAACATGCCTGAGTTCTTGAACTGTGTTGCATAGTTATCAGACCATATTATATGTCGGTTGTATTTTATGCCCCTTTGAGCCAAACCACTATATAAAATTTGGAAGCAACCTTGCACGAACTCTGGAGAATGTGTGCGATCATCACTAATGTAAAAGTGGTACTCCCTCAATACATTCCTTTGGTCATATTTGCTATCAGATGCATGAATAAATTCTATGTGCACAAATATCAAAACTTGTGTGGAGTTGTAATACTATGACTGCACCTCATGTTGTGGTTGTAGAGTGTAGTTCTCCGCAAAGTCAACCACTGATATTATGCTTCCAACTAAAAAGGTTTCCTTGCATAGCTTGAACTGTGTGTCCAACCATCACGCTCTATGGGTATGCATTGCATACTCAGACAATATATTGTCACAAAACATGGACATAAACTGGTACACTGGAATCTTCTCAATAACCAAATCACACCTTTTTTCTTGAGACCCATCTTTTGTAGCATATGCCACTATTTTATACTTCCCAAGCTCTACTAGTTTTTGTCCCACCTCATTTGTGCTTTCCATATGTTGACATACTAGCATAAGCTAGAAACCACTACAATGCTCGCATGAACCATCCAAGCATGTTGTCCTGTAGAATATTTGGCCATCCTCTATTTTACATAATTTTTTTGATAAGAACTCTCTTGAAGATTTTGGTGGGGCTTCTATGCCATAATCCTGCAAACCATCGTTAGTATGCAAATCTACACATATATAACGATAAACATCATAATGGTTAGAAAATTCAATATGTAGTCTACAACAACAAGTATTGTGTGTGTGATTTATCTTGACATAAAAATGTTTAAGCATTTTAAAAAATCTTTGAGAAATATTAATTTGAGGATAATCATTTTCAAATTTTTGAAAAAATTGGGTTTAAGTCATATCCAAAAAATGCTTTCGATGTGGCTCATGATTCCGACTACTGATTCTCCTTCTTCCCACATCCCTTTGATTTGCAGATGGCCTTGTGTTATTCTTACAATACTCTTCAATTAGTGTTCTCAAGGCTTCGAAAACTTCTTTATCTTTTCCTGACAGTCTCCCCAAGAATTCCCATAATTCATTTGAATCATTGCCCTCAATTCTTTGTCGCCTTTGAATGGATCTTGATAAAAAATTTATACTAATTCCCATGTTTTCACTCATCTTTTTAATGAGAGGAGCTCTCTTTGTTTGAAAGCTTACCAAAGTTGATGTAATGACATGTCGGGTGACATTACTATCCTTTGAGTGTGAGGTCTTACCCACACTCTTATAAGAATCCATTAGATTCTTCACAATAGTGTCTTCACTCGATGCATTCGATGTTATCAACCCAAGAGTCTTCATGATGTACCTATACTTTACACCCCGCATCATTTCAACAAATAGTTGACATCTTGCAGTCTCATTTAGTCTTTCAAAGAATTGTTACCAAATCTTCTTAGCATATCTTCTACAAGTGTGTGTTGAAATATTACCTTCCATGTGTTGCAAAATCCCATCATCAATATCAATCAAATACTTTGGCTTTCTATGCAAAATTCTAGGTGGTGTTCTCCTTAGTACATACATCTCAACATTAGGAATTTCATCAATATTTAATTGAGGTGGGATAGATTTCATACCTTCGATCGAGGGTGGAGAAGAAGACATACCTTGAGGTTCACATGGGGATGATGGCATACCTTCTTCAAGAAATCCGAGTGATGATGTAATCTCAACTTGAGATGTGTTGGATGGTGTCTAACAATATTCACTTGAGGTAGATGGTGTCCCTCCATATTCACTTGCACTAGATAGTGTTCATCCATATTCACTTCTGCTAGATGGTGTCCCTCCATATTCGCTTGTGCTTAATGGTGTCCCTTCATATTCACTTGTCATAGAGGGTGTGTCTCCAACTATGGTATTTGAATCTATCTTATGACGATTCTTTCACATTTGTTCCTTTTGTGCTACCAATTCCTATTCTTTTTTTGACGGTTGAGGTTCCTCTTCAACTGGCTTATTTTCATCAATCATTTCCAATTTCTTATTTTCATGATATGCCGCCACCCGAACTCTCTCATTTTCTTTCAAGGTTTCATTCTCTTCATCTGTTAGTTTCCTCTTTGTCTTTTTCTTCGGCATGGCAGATAATTTTATCTGTACCATGGTAATGAGATGAATATTAGTTCCTAAAAAATCTATCCATTCAAGTTACTTGAAAAATATATGTCATTCAAGGCTCCATTTAAATAATACTTACAATCATCTTGTACAAAATTTAACCTAGCATAGATAAATGTGACATGATTTTTTTCAATCTAGAATACAATAAAGAAAAGTGGTAACATGGCATGCCATGATTGCAAGATAGGCTGAAAATTGAAGCATTTGCATTTACAAAAAATTGCATTTTTTGGAAAAGTTGTGAAGAGATAAGTTAGTTAAGAAATTACAAAAATAGTTATATACATTGGGGGAGTTGAGTTTGAAGGGAAATAAGATAAATATCATGTAAGTTACAATCATAATGAGTGTAATGGCATTGTGAGTGATAAGTTTGGGGTGTAGGAGCACCTTGACAATCTATGCTTCCATTTTGAAATTTGATTCAATTTTGGGTATCTCCATGTCAAAAGAGGGTCATTAAGATATTTTCCATGTATGGGAATCATTAGGAGGTTTAAAATGTGCATTGACAATGTAAGGTTATAATGACAAACAAAATTGAAAGCAAGCCATAATAGAATGAAAGAAAATGTGTAAAGACTTCACATACCTAAAAAACCAGACTTTCAAATGGAGGATTTCAACCCAATTACGTAGGCTTAGCTTCTTCTCTCTTCAAACTCCACAAAAATTTGACTTGTTCAAAACTTTGTTCCCTTCCAAACTTCAATTGTATATCAGTGTTCAATGGAATTCAAACATCAATTGATATTATATGTCTTTCAATGTGGAAAATCTAATATTTCATGCAAAGGTGGTAGAAAGATCATGGAAAAGGTGATGGAATGTGAAAAACATGCTTGCACAGTTCACAACATCATCAAAAGGCTACTTTTTTGTCAGAGCACGTGCAGAACTAGGAGAATATGCAAACTATGGGCCTTGAAATCATGGGTATATTCAGTTTTTTTACCGTTTTTAGTGGAATACAAAAAGCCCTCACGTTATAACGCGAGCACATTATTTCTTCCTAAAATGGTAGCATCTCTACTTCTTCAAAATGTGCACACATTATATGAAATATGGTTTTCTTAATATATTTCTTTTCTTCATAAAATGGTAGCATCTGTACTTCTTCAAAACATGCACGCATGATATGAAATATGGTTTTCTTAATATATTTCTTTTCTCCCTCTTTGTCTAAGAGGGAGAGAGAGGGATGGAGGAAGGGAGGGAGAGAGAGGGATGGAGGAAGGGAGGGAGGGAGAGGGAGGAGGAAGGGAGAGAGGGAGGAAGAGGGAGAGGGTTAGAAAGAGATAGTGGGAGAGATGGAGATAGATATGGAGGGAGAGAGGGGGAGAGTGGGAGAGAAATATGGAGAGGGAGAGTAGGAGAGAAAGAGGGAGAGGGAGAGGGAGATGGAGATTTTGAGACAAAGAGAGAGTGGGAGAGAAAAAGATAGTGGGAGAGAAATAGGGAGAGAGAGGTATGGAGGGAGGGAGGGAGAGTGATGGATGGAGGGAGAGGGAGAGAGGAAGAGTGGGAGAGA
>CM021109.1:210685374-210716827 GCA_007115665.2 Sequoiadendron giganteum
ATGAGAGGGTAGGAGGGAAAGACTTGATAAAGAGAGAGAGGGAGAGGGGGTAGGACAAGGATACGAGAGAGAGAGGGAGAGGGAGAGGGGGTGGGAGGGAGAGACCTAAGAGAGAGGGAGAGAGACAAAGTGGGAGAGAGTGAGAGAGAGGAAGTGGGAGAGAGAGAGGGAGTGTGTGTGTGTGAGAGAAAGAGAGAGGGGGGATGGAGATAACCGAGAGAGAGTGAGAGAAAGGGAGAGAGATAGAGTGAGTGAGACAAAGGGAATGGGAGAGAGATAGAGGGATTGAGTGACAAACCTAAGAGAGGGAGAGGGGGTAGGAGGGAAATACTTGAGAGAGAGAGATAAAGAGAGAAATATAACAACCTAAGAGATGGAGATGTAGTGATAGAGAAAAAAAGACCAAAGAGGGAGAAAGAGAGACAAAGAGAGAGTGAGAAAGGGGGTCGGAGTGAGATAGATTTATTTAGGTACCTATGTGGGAGGGGAAGAGACTTGAGAGAGGGGATTGGACTGAGAGAGTAGTCTAGGTTGCATGGGAGGGAGTGAGACCTAAGAGATAGAGACTTCAGAGGGATAAAGATTTATCCAATTATGGTAACGAGTTAGAGAAGGTATAAAAGGTAAAACCTCGACTATCCATCTACGATCATAAACTACGCACTCTAAGAATTATCAAAGTTGTTGACCAAAGAGGGGAAATTATGGTTTTGTGCAAAGAAGGCTATTTGGCGAGCACCAAATTTGGTGCTCGCCAAATGACTCATCACATTTGGAACATGCCAAATTTGGTGCTTGCCAAATGGCCTACTTTGGATGTCTTAATTGATAGGATTTTTCAAATTTCATCATATTTTTGTCTGTGCTCCTCATCTCATTTGCACATCTTTGAATGCGGGTATGTGCAAAATCAACATGGAAAAAAAAGGCCCTTAAGTGGTGATGAAAATTCAAAAAATCAGAGTTAGGAAGCTTGATGTAAAAATTTGAATAATTTATCTATATTATTTCAAAAGTATGTAAGAATAGAATCTATAGAAAATCTAATGTAGTTTGTAAACTACTAGGTTTATTTAAAAATTAAAAAAATCTATTTGGTGAAAATTTGAAATTTCAATGCAGTAGTACTTAAATTTCAGGGAAAATAAGAATAGGTGTTTGTCTGACCACCCTAACCACAATAAAATGATAATTATTTTTTATAATATTTTAGATATAAATAGAGGACTCATGTCCCAATGTGATGCATATCTTTTTGTAAATTTTTTCCAAGTAAATAATTAGTTACGAATTTTTTTTTACAACTTTTAAAAAATATAAAAAACTTGTATGTCGGACCACCTTAACTTGGTCAAAAATTCATGAAATTCAATTTTTTTTTTTTAATCCTATAGTATATGAAGCATAGAATGTGACGCATGTTTTGGACTCAAAAAATGTGATACTATTTGAAAGTTAATGATGTTTTTCAATCAGCCTATCAATTTGGACTTTAGTCATAATTCAAATAGAAAATGAATAATAATTATTTATGAAATTCAAAGTAAATCATAATTTATATTGGGTAGAAAAAATGTCGTTAGCCACATGGGCCATCATATCACTTACATATCGCCACTTTTTGGCCCATCATGATCCTGCACATACCCATGCAAGTTTATAAAACAACCATGATAGAGTTAACCTCTCTCTTAGTTATCTAAATATATATAAAAAAATTCATTTTGATTTAGTTAAGGTTTTGATCCATGGCTTCTATTGTAAATGCCTCCATTTTTGGTCAAAAACCAACATGTGCTAGTTTTAGGATAGATTTTTACCCGTTCATTGAAACGTGAAACAAATTATATTTTTTGAAACTAGACTCCATTCTACACATGATGAAAAAGAAGAATCAATTTTTGATTAGTTTGCAAAACATTTAGGGGGGAGCACGCTCAAATTTTAGCTTTTCAGGATGTGTCCACTTTGAAAATTCATAAAATATTATATATTCATTAAAAAATTATCTGAAAGAATGAGGATAAACTACATGGTGTTAGCTAATTTCTCACCATTGGGATTTTTGAAATTCTAAAACAAATTCAATCAAAAAGGGGGGAGCCCTCAAGCACTATGCTATTTTTTTTAATAAAAACATGACTTTTTTTGCCTCCCCCCCTTTTTGACACCCTTAATCTTCATTAATTTTAAAACAAATAGTAGCAATCGGAGCACTTAAACTTTTGTTCTTGCTGCACTTTGAAATTTTGAACATAACTATTTTTATTTTCTCGTGCAAATCAGATTTTGCTGATTTCAAAAAAAAGTGGCATCTTAAGAGCCAAAATTGTGTCATGGATTGGTGCACTTACCCTGAACCTCTATGGTGAATGTAATATGGTCTTCTCCCCCTTTTTACAACAATACCAAATGTCAAATGGGTAGTAAATCAATAAATGGCCACTACATAAGATAAAAGACTATGAAAGAAAGATATAATAAACATAACCTATATAGAATAATTAAGCATCAAGAAACCAACTATCCAAACCTCTTAAACTATTGTCATAGTTAAAACCAAATACCATCAGATCAAAATAAAGAAACCATAAAACATAGCATAGTCATAATGAAGCATGTTGACTACTAGAGTATTAGAAGACTGATCATATATGCCAACCATGAAGATTGTTGGCATAGAAAAATATCCATGATGCAAAAACATGAGAAGAACTATACCGAAGCATCACATATACAGTGTGAAGTAAAAGTATTTGAAGATAGAAGTGAAATAGCAACATAATGAACCACCATTGGTGAATGATCTAATCTATGAAAATCCCCCTGAAACTATGAAACCATGCAACTGAGAAGATCATATTCTCTCCTTTAGAGTAACAGTGAAAGAAAACTAATAACAAGAGAGTGCATATTTGCCAATTCTCAAGAAATGAAAACATTATACAACAAGGCACTATAACATGCTATCTTAAAGAATTTTTTTGCATTGTGCTTTATACTTCAAGATGTTATCTGATAATATGAAAGTTGAGTCAACATTGTAAGGGAACCAAACAAGACTAACTCAAACAATGCATTAATAAAAACTTATCCATTGCATACATGTAGACCATCCATATATATTATACATAAATAATGTATGCACCAACACTAGTATAATCCTAGGAAGTGCATTTATATCACTATCTTGAATAGATTAAAAAAAAAATCATTAAAACATCATTACAAAGAAGAATGCATGGTTATAAGGCTAGCATTGCAACAAATGTAATGAAGCATATCACACCGCCTATTACTCACAGTTCACTATCCAGAAGTAACTCAACCGTCAAACCATCACTTCACATATTACTGCTATCAAGGTACCAATGCCACTGTTACTTCCAATATAAGAAATCAATAGCATATAGTATATAAAATCACTCTCAAGAACAGTATGATTACCAAACAACTAAATTCTAAGTCACTATCCAAACTTGGAAACAAACCAGTCCTTCACACTGACTAAACAAAGAATTCATTCTCAGTATAATCATTACTGCTATGAAATCATGATCCAAGTAGAAGCACATGTACACAATCATTTCACATTCATATTGTATTCAAAATCTTCTAAGAACACTTGTTAAAGGACTAAAAGAAACCACCTTGAGAGTCTACTTGACAATACTTATTACTTGTAAAAAGAATGTATTCACAACACTATCTTAAATCCAGTTAAGGAATTTACAATATTGTATTGTACAGTAGAGGAAGAAAATTAAAATACCAAGTTGCAAGTTCAAATTTTGAAAGATCATAGTCCACTATTCCCAAAATAAAATAAAACTATCCAAACTCAAAAACACTGTGCACAATCTAAATGAAACCTCACTATCACTATAGAAGCAAGGATGACTTGATAGACTATCATGCAACATTATCATTGTACTTGATCGCAACACTTGCATAAGAAATCAAGTGAATAAAAGAATGTCAAAATCATAAATTCCTAAGTGCATCAAGAAGTGAGCCAACCATACAACATTGTCTGAACTTGAAAGGATTATTAAGTTCCCATTTATCATTGTTCATTATCACTATCCCTGCACTATGTGTCAGCATGTTACTATTTAGGCTTGAAACAAAATGTTCTAGTCTAAATAGTTGCATTATCATTGTCCAAGGTATTCAAGGAACTCACCATCCACACTAAGTACCAAGCATGAACCAACCAAACTCTGCAATCTTGACACTTTTATTTGACTTTGTAAACATTGCCACTACATACCAAATGCAAACCATTTTTAGGAAGTTGTCATTAAAGAGAAATAACTCTTTGAATCTGACATAGTAAGACATGTTTCTGTCATGAGATTCCAAACATTATTTGAATTCCAATCTACTGACCTTGCATAAGAAGCCAAACTATCACCATGCAAAACACAACTGTGAATGCATAACAATACTACTATGACATGAATAAACATCCCAAAGGTGACTAAGTTCATTGAAAAGAAATAATTTCAAACTACCATCTTTACAAGTGAGAATCATATCAATTTAAAGACTCTTATTGTAAAGACCGAACATACAAAATCACTAACTTCTCTAAAATTGAAAGCATGGTATTACCAATGTTGTCAAGTTAGTCATGAAACTAGTACTGCATTGTCACAAAGGTCATCCCAAAGGAACTTATGAGCATTAAGAATCAACTCAAGAATAGGCCTTTCTCTTTCTCTTGAATAATATAACTATCACACCATCAAGAAATATTATTCTAGCACAAATTTTAAAGTATCAAAAAGATGAGTGTTGTCCGCCTAACAAAAATTGTTGCATATAAAGTATGCTACCAAATCAAGAGAGTAATGCAACTAAACCATCAAACCATTTCCTATCAAGATCACTATAGTAGCACCAAGAAATAATCATAGCATTGTTGGTAGATACCTGAAACAAGAGTCTCATAAAGCAACTAAAATGCATATCACTGTCAATATGATCATGATTGACATTACATAGTGACAAGAATCACTCAAGGAAATACAATGTATACTACTGGCGTGACATTGGCAGAGATAATATTCTTTTAGTTGATGAATGATGTAAGATCACTATTAATGATTATCCTCTCCTTTGAAGCCCTTATCTCATATGATACTATCATGGGAATTAATTTTGTCACTGTTAATGAAGCAAACTACCACTCCATATTACATTGTCAAAAAGATGATTACTGCCATGTAATGATGACTACTGTCCACTTGACCACATCACCACTCAAATACTACTCTCAAAAATTATAAAATGATCATAACCATCACAGATACATAAGAGATTGAGTAGCATTGTCCCTATCTTCAAGCCAATAACAAACAAATAACATTCACAAGAAATTGAATTGACATCAAGCACCATCAAAAGAGGAATAAAGATAATCATAAAGTCCCAAAACTAGTATTTTCCATTGTACCAATACCTTGTTTCACACATGAAATAACTTGAACCAAACAAGAATATCATTATGCATATGATATGGTGTAAACACATACCACTACTGCCCTATAATTTTCAATTTTGTCATCAATAATCTTTAGAAGCAATTCATTTATATAATAAACACAATCACCTTGTAACCAAGAAACAGGTACCTTTGCACAACCACTAATGTTGTCATGAAGAAGTATGAGCTTTATATTGACTTCAAAGATCAAACAAGGACTATCACCAACTTCTAAACCAAAAACCACCAATTACTATAGAGACACAACCTCTTTATTGTTATCTAAGGGGGTTGAATAATACCTCTAAAAGAATCTCCCCCTCAACTCAAGCTCCTATTAGCATGCACAAGCTTAGACTCATCCTTCTCCTAGTTTTACTTTCTTCTCCAAACCTTCTGAATGAGCATCTTCATGGGATGTTTCCTTCTCCAAAATTTCTTCTCTGGTTTCTCAAACCTAGTTCTACAATGCTTTGCAACATGACCATGGTTATGAAATTTATAACATGTTACATTCATATTCCCAAATAATTCATATTGACTCATTTTAGACCATCTTCTATGATAGCTTTGGGTATGTGCAGGATCATCATGGAAAAAACAAGCCCTTCAGTGGCAAAAAATTCAAAAAAATCAGAGTTAGGAAACTTGACGTAAAAATTTGAATAAGTTATCTATATTATTTCATAAATATGTAGCAATGGAATCTATATAAAACTGAATGTAATTTCTAAACTACTAGGTTTTTTTTTATTTTTTTAAAATCTATTTGGTGAAAATTTGAAATTTCAATGTAGTAGCACTTAAATTTCAGGGAAAAAATAAGAAGTAGGCGTCTGTCTGACCACCCTAACCACAATAAAATGATAATATTTTTTTATAATATTTTAGATATAAGTAGAGGACTCATGTCCTGATGTGATGCATTTTTTTTGCATTTTTTTTCCAAGTAAATAATTAATTATGAATTTTTTATTACAAATTTTTATAAATATAAAAAATTGTATGTCTAACCACCTTTACTTGGTCAAAACTTCATAAAATTCATTTTTTTTTTTTAATCCTATATTATGCAAAGCATAGAATGTGACGCATGTTTTGGATTCAAAAAATGTGATACTATTTGAAAGTTATAAACATTTTCCATTCAGCCTATCAATCAAGACTTTAGTCATAAATCAAATAGAAAATGAATAATAATTGTTTTGTTAAATTGAAATTAAAGCATAATTTATGTTGGTGGAAAGATGAGAATATCCTTAAAAAACCCTTTTCATTTCATCAATTTTGGGTAAAAAAAATCGTCAGCCACATACCCTACACATACCCATCATATTGTCACTTTTTAGCCCATCATGATCCTGCACATACCTATTTTTTTATGCCCTTAACCATTACATAAATAACAATAACCAGGAAATGAATAATTATACCTCACTTAATGATCTTGTGAACCGGTTGGCTCTACTTCTTCTTCCTTTGTTGATGTCCTTGAACTGTCTACCATCAGTATTCTTAGGGCCAACAAAATGATAATTTAAATTATCTTCGTTCTTCGTGTTTTTTTAACTTCAAAACTTTTTCCTTCTACAAACTCCAAAACAATAACGTCCTTTTGATGTTTCTTCTTAACATCTCATTCAACTTGTTGGTTCTCTCAACAAATTTATGATTCTTTTCTAGCTATTTTCTAACATTCTCGAGATCTTTCCTTAAAGAGACTATTTCTCTTTCAAGCTTTTGACATTCAACTATTTTTACTTCCAAATCAGACCTTGTCATATCTACTATCCTCTTGTTTTCTTTAGTCCCTAATTTTAGATTGGCAATCAACTCATCTTTTACAATGTGTTCCTTTAATAGAAAATTTTCCTCTAGTTGTGTTCTGAGAGACAACACTTCAACCTCTATCTTTTGACATTATTCTACTTTGGTTTTAAACTTCATGCAATTTACTTCTTCATCTTTTCTATACTCTGCCAATTGCAACTTTAGATCCCGATTCTCCTTTCTAAGTTTCTCAATCTCATTAAGAGAATAAATAAGTTCACCTTTAAAATCAATTTCACAATCATCTTCAAAATACTCTTGTTCAAAATCACTCACTAAGTGATCTCCTTCTTTTTCTACACTCTTCACTACAAGATAATCTTTTGTACTAGGTTTAAATATTGTCTATTGTTCAACATTCTACTTGTTATTGTTTTTTTCTTTTGTTTCTTTTACTTTTTTCCATAACAAGTACTCCACTACCAAGAACACCTAAGTTGGTTAGAATTTGTGCAAGGGTATGGCTCTAATACCACTTGTTGGAGTATGGGGTGATCCCACAATATTGGTTTACAATTTTTAGGCAAACTGGACTCTGAACTGATTTTTTTAACTAAATTTTCACTTTCAGGATCCTATAGCAGCTAAACCGTGAGGAATTTGAAGATGATGCAAACTAGTGATTTGTGATGTTTTGTCTATAGATTCTAAATTTATGTTTTTCTAAAATTTTAGAATCAGATTACACTTCTTTTTCCATCTCCTTTGAAAACTATATTTTTTAAAAAACAACATTTTTAAGGAGTGACAGTCACCATATACAACATAGTTTTTTTGTATGAAGGATAAAATTCTTTATTTTTTGAATTTAGATTTGTAACTACAATATTTTGCACTAACTATGATATCTAATTTAAAAATGCAACTACAATAAAATTCTAATTGTTTTGGCTCTTCTGCTTCCGCTAATTTAAGTCTACGTCCTAAACCTGCTTTCCTTGTTATTACTAAATTTGGCCTCACGACCATTCTGCCTAGTTTTTTGTGCAAATACAATGTGGCCAATGAACCTTTCTCTTCCATCATATCTTGCTTACCTAGCCACAATTGATTTAAGATCCACATTTATGATATTGCTAAACTTATGATAGGCGATTTTCCTTTTCATGCATGTGCTCTACACACTGCCTTGATTAACCAACAAAGCTTTATTCGTCAAAATATCCATTATGTGAGGAAATCCTATTGCTTAGTTGGTTTCTCTAACATTTTTCTTTTACAAGTTCTCTTTTTTTTCTTTTGCAAGTTAATATCATGGGTGGCGATCATCTATGGACTGAGCCTGATAACTATAGTGAATTCCACAAAAAACTGTTGGTTTGGCACATCTATGTTGAGGGTGGCTTAGCTCCTCTAATGGAGAATCTCGTGGGTCATGACCCTAACTTGTCCGGTCAATTTTCCAATTCTTGGAAGGATGGAGAGTGATGTTGGGTGGTATATATTTTGAAGTTAGTGAAGAGGTGATTGCGCAGGCTACTGGGATGAAGTGCATGGGGAAAAAGTATCTGAAACACACTCAGACTCAAGATAATGACAACATGAATGCATTCTTTGTGGGGAGTGAGGAGTCGTTCTGCAACTAGTCGGGCTTTGAATGAGAGGCCCTTTCGCAGCCCTAGGATGAAGTCTGTTTGGCTCTCATGAAATATGTGATGCTCAAAGGTAGATTTAAAACCTACTTTTTCTACCACTTCCCTTTGTTGAATCATCTTAGGCAAAAAGTTCTGTTAAGTTTTTGACCTAAGCCTATTTATGTTGTTTGTGTGGAGGAATTTGAACCCCTCGTTGTTGCTAAGATCTCCCCTACTAAATCTAAAATCCCCACTCAAAAACCCCATTTGGGTATTGCTAATAATCCCAAACCCAAACATGGTGCAAATAAGGTCAAAGGTAGCATGGGAGATACATAGACAAGTGCCATGACCAGTCTATGTGAGCTCAAGGCCACTCCGACCAAAACTACGTACAAAGCCACTCCAAATAAAAATGGAAAAGATAACAAGAAAGGCTTAATGGAGCCTATGGCGAAAGAGGGAAAAGGAAAAAATATGGTGGGGAAGGATTCCAAAGGTGACACGGTCATGGAGGCAATAATTATGAGTAGTGGAGAGACCACTATTCAGAGGTCCAGGAGATTGGAAAAAAATAACAAAAAGAGATAGGTTGTTGTGGACTTGGAGGAAGAGCAAACAAATAGTAAAGAGTATAAGGAGGAGGAGATGTCTAAGGAGGAAGAGGAGGAAAATGTGAAAGGTCCCCTAGCCATCCCTGATAGCAAAAATGAGCTGAAAGAGAACTTGGCCTCTCAGTATTTGCACCCGCTGGATGTTGAGCTTGTTGAGGACCTGAAGGTCACTGATGAGGGAGAGGAGCTATGTGTGCTAAAATAAACAATGGACAAGCTGGATAAGAGATTCAGAGGCCTAACCTGCTTCACTATGAAGTTGGTCCATTTCATCACCAACAATCTATCCGCGGTGATTAAATATGAGCTAGTGGGTAAGAATGCTAAGGATAACCAAGAGTGGGTCGGGGATGATGCCATGGACCTCTTGTCTAAAAACTAGGATAATGCCAGTTAGCTAATGTTAGGTCTATGTTTTTGTATTTTTGTTGTTTTTCCATGGTCGGTGTACTATTTTTTAGCTGTATTTGTTTTTTGGCTAGATTTTTTATAAAATCTTGGACCTGATCTTTTTCTAGCACTTTCATTTGGTTTCATAGTGTTTTATTAAATATTTTTTCCTTAATCAAGTTTTGAAGTCAAACCAATTACAATTGAAACATAGGAAAACTATATACAACATAATTTTTTTTGTATGTATCAAAATTCAATTTATTTTTTACTAGATCAAGGACATCAATACCCAACCTAAACATATTTTTTTTAAAATTATCTTGATAATATGCTATTTTTCCACATGTGCAGAACAAAGAGATCTATTTTTTAGTGGAAAACCTATGTTTAATAAAACTAAAAAAAAAATACATAATAAAACCAAAACATATTAAAATTATATTTGTTGGATAGCACATTCTGAAGACTACCATGATCATTTTAAATAAATTTTAAATGAATTCATTTGATCCCCCAAAAGCTAAATCAAAACTGACTTTTTATCAGCATTTTGATAGGTGTAAAAGAGACTCCTTTGTCGGTATGGTTTAAAACTAGTGGGGTTCTATCCAAAGGATTTTGAGCTAAGGTGGTTTGATCAAACCTATTCAATTTAAATCCTTAAAATGGAACATTTTAAGGCTTAAATCATTATATTTTCTAGAAATATATGATTCCAGCAAAAATCAGAATCTCCCAGAAATTGTAAACTAACTTTGCGGGATCACCCTATGGGAAACTCTAAGAGGGGGAGGGGGGTGAATTAGTGTTTCAATTTAACCAAATTCAAATTCAATTATTTTTCAAAACACATAACTAATCATGAAAATTTTAGTTTCAAGAGTTTACTCAAATGTGATAGCAAATATTAGATCTTTAAACCACGTGAAGACCTCAAAAAGGAATAACACAAAAGAAACATAACATTATTTTTAAGAGTGGAAAACCCTCATAGGGATAAAAAACCACTTGAGAAAATTCCTCTTTGGCTTAATAAATTCCCACTGATTACAAAGACTCATTGGCTACTTTTTATGCCTCATTGGTAAAACCTCACTGGTTACAAAATTACCTCAATGTCTTTTCAATGTTGTTACAACCTCACTAGATTTTTAAGTTAACAAATGCCTCACTAGAAAATACAACTACCTCATTGGAAAAATATTTTCACATCAAAATGATTTTGAAAATAAAAAGACAAAGTATAATCTCTAGTTCATTACAAAGCATTCCTTGATTGTCTCACTTTCATTTGAGACTCAAGAATTAATAAGTCAATGTTTTCAAATACAATCTACACTTTTAAAGTGCTTCTCATTTCAAAATAGGTTTTTCATTAAAGCATAATATTGAAACACTAATGATATTACTGAGTAATTCACATATGCATCAAAGCAACATAGTGACTATGTCAACTCCTTATATACATCATGTTAACCTATCCTCATGAATGAAAAACAACCATACAACAATATGGTTTCATAATTGTCAACCAACTTAAATATTTTCATTGTAACCTAATCAACAATGTAAAACCTTGTCTATGTAATGCCTTTAGAAAGCCATATGCAAAATGAGAAAAACTCAACCAAGACCTTGCATTACACTTAAATCACAAACTAGGGTTTTAATCTAAAAGAACCTGATTTAAACTTTGCAAAGGATAGATATCACCCAGTGAAGTTGAATGTTGAAGACCACATTTTGTAACCGCTCTATCATCACAAAAATAAACTATTACATACCCTAAGTCAACCACTACTAGGTCAAAGCAAAGACTCAACTAAACCACAGTAACTTGAGCATAGTCACATCAAACCCCTTAATAATCATGTTAACATCAAATCACCTTGCAATAATATTAATGTATAAACAACTAAAATCTTCAAATATACTTCTGCAAACAATGACCAAAGTGAAACCATGTCTTGCAACTGTCATTCCACCTATCTCTCAAAGCTTCATCGAGCCCTAACTTAGCCTTCTAACAATATCTTGTAATTTCAAGATTATAATCATTTAGGTCAAATGATAACAAAACAATGTGTCAAAATTTTCATCATACCTTTTCACTTTGCAAAACAAGACACATATCATTGTGTCAGTCTTTAATATCATAACCTTTATTTTGATGAATTTAATAAACATCGTGATGCCAAATGCAAATAACCAATGCTTCTGTCAGCTACAACATCAAGTGCACCGAATGTTAAATCAAGGTCTATGTCCATATATGAACTAATGTTGCATTAATAGTTTATCAATGTTAATTCATAGTCACCCAAAACATCAAACCAATGATGTCTCATGCTTTTCACAAGTGTGTCAAGGTGACAACCTATCTTCACATCAATGCCAAAACAACAATGTCAAAGGGGTCAACAACATTATCCACCATAATACAATGCTCTAAGGAGTTACCAATGCCCATATAATATGAATTACACCAAAAATGGAGTGGGAGATTCAAGAGGCAAATATGTGCGAGTTACAACATAAGGATCACTATTGAGGTTCTTATATACTCAAGGGATAAATATATTCCTTTACAAGAAATACAAAAGTACTTATGAGTTGGTTTTATGTTATAATCATTTTTTGAATCCTACTTAAGGAAGTTGGAAACCCTATATCAATTAGACCAATATATGAAAATATAGTCCCATTAATAATATTGCTTTAATAATACTCTTGATCTTCTAGGTTATTTTACCTTATGGTGTCACCCCACATTCCTATGATAATCCATTTAATATACTAGATAGTTTAATCATACTCATCATTTAGTCTAATGCTGACATTGATGATCATTAGTAAGGTATCAAGAGTTGCTACAAGGATTTATCTCATAACCTAATCTCAACCACATTGTCAAATTAACATTAATCATCTTTCATTTGGTATTAAAATAAAGTGAGGTTCATTATAGCTATAATAATAAATTCATTATCAAAGTTCTCGTATCTAAAAGATTTATAGACATCATACAATCATATAAAATATTTACCATGGCATCAATGGATTATCAAAAATACCAAGATTCAACATTAAAAAGATTTTTAATAATGTATGGTCTCAATGCTACTAAATGAAGTCACTCTTGCAATTATTATGCAATCAAGTGTCAAGGGTCATATTTATTATATATGATTCTTGGTTCATATTGTAAGGTTATCTTGCTGCTAAATATTTGATCTAGGTCTCCTTGCCATCTTATTTGTTTTAAAGTTCAAGCATAAAGTATCTAAATACTTAACCTTTGATTATACTGATTTCTTAGTTAATAAATATTCCAAAGCACCCTATAAGCTCATTTCCATGACACAAAGGTTAGGATGATTAGTTAACACGAAATTATGTTTGTTTGCATAAATCATACTTATCACTAAACCAAGATGCTATGTCATAGTGAAAATGTAAGCATGAGTGATAACCTTGAACTAAACCATAGTGTGCTAGATAAATATTCAAATTAATATTTATTTATTGTAAGTTTAATGAATCTTGTAATTCAAGACCTTTTTAAGCATAGTTGTGGTCTATAAAAAATTTATTTGAGCACCTTCAATTTACCTACTCTTTCCTTGAAGGGGTAATACCTCTCTTGTTGAAAATGTTATAACTTCAAGCTCACTGATAATCTATCCCAACATTAGAGAGTATAGTCATAAGGAACTAGTATGTATACAATAGTGATTGTTTATTATCTGCATAGCATTTAACTTTGCAGTTAAAGATAACCAACAATGAACCAATGTTTGAAGCATGTTATATCACTAACAATTTTGACAAATAGCATCATTGCAATAATATTATCTTTGTAGATGGCCTAACGAGTAGACTTAGATTAAGAATTTAAAACCAAAACATATTCTTCATAACCTGGTCTAACCTCTTGTTTGTAAAGTTTTTACCATACTATTAAGGGATTGGTTTGAAAACTATGAGTACAAGTGAAGGCCAACTTGTTTGGTTAATTTAAGGGCTAAATTTTTTTCTTTTCACTTGAGTGCTAATGTCATAATTACCTTTCATAGTTCCTTTTATTAATTAATACCTTTATTAATGAAGCAATCTGCTCCTTTCCTTCTATCAGTGGTAGACTTCATATATTTATTGGGGTTATAAAATCTCATTTCATGATGGTAAAATTAGTAGTAACATTTCTTGGTTATTGGATTCAATATTTTTGGAAAACTTACAACTACTATAAATCTACTCTCCATGCAATTATGAATGAGTGTAATGCTAAAACAAAAATTCATGTTATGATGATATTTTTAAGAAAAAGCCTTTGTGGGTTTCAACTGGTTTTGGTTTCAAGGCTTATTGGATAAAATCAAACAAATTGTAAGATGTTCTTAGACCTACATACAATTCTGAAATTCTTTACAACTACTTTTCATAATATAATTAGAAGAAAATAAAATCCTTAGACACTGAAGGTAGGGAAATTGTAGCTAATTATTATATATGCAAATTTAAATAGCTATTGCTGTAAGACCCCTCTGTTTTGCTCTTTTGATCGAATAGTTTTATGTTTGGTTAGGTCTTATTTTCTGTTAGTACCTTGACTATGTACTTGGTTACAGTTGATCACTAGTTTACCGTGATGTATCTTGATGTGATGATACTATATTTTGTTGTGAGTATTATGGCATGTTCTGAATTAGCATAAGTGGATATTTAAATTTATGATGTTTCATGCTTTTGATCATGTTGCTATGCTAGATTTGTCAGTTAGTAATATTGTATTGGTGAAGGGGACAGATTGCATCACTCGCTTGCGAGCGCCCTGCGATTCCGTAAATTCTTCTTCACGGTGTGCCTTATTTATGACATATGTATGCATGAGGATACACTCTTTGTTCACAGGCACATAACATCGACTCCACCTGGTTTCACAGGTTTGAGCATGTCCATGCCCAACGGTATTCGATTGGGAGATAGTAGCTAGATTTTTCGTGCCAAGTCATCACCCTAGTCCTAGTGTGTCGTCGGTCCTGGTGTGGTCCATTTATTTTACATTGTTCAATTTGTCTTGTTTCAGTTTAATTCCAAGTCAGAAAATGGTAATTAATTGCTTTATGTATTTAAAGTTATGGATTAAATTAATTGAGTTATAACATTGGAGATGTTGTTTAATTTATTAATTAATTTAATTTGATTAATAAAATGATTTAATCTTAGATGAAGATTTATTTTATTAATTAATTAAATTGGATTGTGTTAAATTAAATTATTTGTGTTGAAATGAATTAGATTATTCATTTTGGAAATTAGTGGATATTTGGTTTGGAAATTGAAAATAAAAGAAAATGTTTTAAAAAGTCAATTTAGGAAAATTGAATTGAAAATTGAAAGAGGAAGATATTTGCATTTCTGTTTTGAAGAATTGATGTGTAATACCCCTCCGTTTTGCTTCTTGTTCGGTTTGCTTTATGCTATGTTTGGTTGCAGCTACTTTGATACTGGATAGATTTTGTTATGATGTTTTGATCGCTACTATTGAGCGACAACTATTATTGTGGGATGTGGTTATCTAATTATTGTTTCACATGCATTACGGATTGATGATGTTGTAAAGTTAACATGAGATGTTATTATGAGATTATTGGATTATGATGGAAGTGTCAGTTTCAATGAGTGTATTAGTGAAGAGGACGGGTTCACATCACTCGCTTGCGAGTGCCCTACGAATCCATGATTTATTCTTCATGGTGTGTATTATATGCTGGATATATTGTATGATGTTGTTTACTTGGTTTCAAGATTGCAGGTACATTACATCGACTCCACCTAGTTTCACAGGTTTGAGCGTGTCGATCCAATGGTTAAGTTGAAAGGGAGATAGTAGCTAGGTAACATGTGTCAAGTTTACACCCTAGCCTTAGTGTGTCGTCAGTCGTGTGTGTCGAGCCATTGTTTGTCTTGCTTTAATGTTATTTAATTCTGAAGGATTCTTGATTTGAAAATAGATATTTAGAATAATTGCATTAAATCATGTTGATAGTTATTTAATTTAAATTATGCAATGTGGATAAAATTTTATATTTAAATTAATTAATTATATTCAATTTATTTAATTAATTAAATTTAATCCAAGGGGGTTGAATTTAGTTAGTAAATAATTAAATTAATTAATTAAATGTGATGCAAGAAAATGAAAGGAAATAAAAGAATTAAAATTAATTTTGGAATTTAATTTCAACTTGTGGGAATTAAATTAGAAATTATAATTAAATGTTTATTTGGGAAATTAGTTGCAACTTTGGAAATTAATTTATTATTTGAAATTGCATTTTAAATTGAAAGTGGGTTTTCGAAAATTGAAATTGAAATTGAAATTAATATCTAATTTTCAACTTTGCATGAAATGTGAATTAGGGTTGTGTTAGGTATTTTGATAAATAAGGAATGCATGTTTTAATTTGGGAGGGAGAAGTTCTTAGGAAAAAATTCATTTTTACAGCAGAGAAGAATTTTTGGAAAATTTGCACAAAGAAGGGTTTGAAGAAAGTTTTGCTTGTAGAATTGATTGGAGGAAAGATTGTTTGCATTTGTTGGGTTTTGGATTGGATTCGTTGGATGATTGAAGAAAATTCGGGAGATCTTTGGAGGAGGCTTGCATCAGAAATTAATCTTTTCTTGTAGCTTCTTGAATCAGGTTTTCCTCTGTGTTTTCCTCTGTGTTTTTTTATTGTTCTTGGTTACTTTTTAAATAGTAGTGATTTAAGTTTTGATAGATAAATCTGTTTTGGAAAAGAAATTTGTTATTTGAATCAAACCTGGAGGTTGAGTAACACATTAGATCTGTTTTGGAAAATTTAAAACCTCCGTAGAAAATCAAATTCATTTTGAAAACCCTCTGTAGAAAATCAAATTCATTTTGAAAACCCTCTGTAGAAAATCAAATTTATTTTGAAAACCCTCTGTAGAAATTAGGTGGATAAACTTTGAGGTTTTTGAAACTTCTGTTTTTAATATAGATCCGTTTTGGTTTAATTGTTCTTTTATTGTTTAAGAATTCAAGAAAATGGATTAAAAGAATTAGTTTTAAACCTCGGTGAAATTTGGGTTTTTTCTGGAAAAGTTTTCCAATTTTATCTCTAGGTGAATTATTTTCACAAATTTCTCCCTAATTTATTCACTGTCGAAATTCATTTATATACATATACATATATATATAGATATATATATATATACATATATATATACATCTTTTATTTTAAAAATTTATGTGTTAAAATTTCAATCGTCGCCGTATGGCCGACGATTTTATGTGTAAAAAAAAAAGATGTGATTTTCGTTTCTTTTTTTTTAAAACTAGGTTAAGCGAATTTTTTTCATTCACTGGTTTTTAGTTGGTCACATGAATTTCGGTGGGGGTGCTATTCACACCCGACCGCCCCCTTTGTATGGAGGGTGCAGTTGCCTTCAAAGGCAGCGCCCTCCATTGTATGGAGGGAGCGCTGTCTTTGAAGGCAGCGCAACCCCCATGGGGAGGTCACCACCAGTGCAAGTAATGGGGTGGGGGTTCGGCCATAGCTGACCCCTCCCCAGACCCCTTTGGAAATTTTTTTTAGTTATTAAATTCTTTTCACTGTTTCTGAACAGTGGCGTCCACCTTAGGTAAATGAAAAGGGGGTTAGATACTAGTTTGTAATAATATATAAATATGGCATATATTTATAATGTATATACATAGTATATATATATATATGTCATATTTAATATATTATATTGAGATTTAAATGATTTGTTTAGTCAATAATAATTGATAATATATATTTATTATATATATATATATATATATTTAAAGATATATATATAGTTATATATATAAAAATATATGTGAGATTGCATTATAAGAATAGTTAAAAATAAAATAAAAACGAATGTTTATTTAAGAAATGCGAATAATGGTGTACATGGAAATATTGCATGTGTAGATAGCATGGGCAAATATATTTAAATATATAGTTTAATATTTTGTCCTATTTTAGTTAGGTGGATACAATTATTGTGAATGAGAATTTCAAAAGATATGATTTAAATTGCATAGTCAAATAGATAAGGAAAAAAAGATATTTTACAAACTGAAAATATTCATGTTTTTAAATAGAGAATTGAAAAGATATAGATTTTGGATAGAAAATTGAATATAGTATTTGCAATAGTTTTATGTTGTATTAGAAGTAAATTTAGGAAATGATTATATTGAAAAAGACAAATATTTATTATGTTTTATTTATTTCCATAGAGCAAGTTAATCGTTGTGATTGGAATATTAAAGAATATATATATTTAAATTTATTAATATATATTTGGTGTATATATAAAATGGAGCATATATATATATATTAAGTGTAAATTCATCATCGTATTTTATTTTAATAAGATGCATGCAATATATTATTGAATAGAGATTTAAAAATGGATTGATTAGTGTATATGGGTAAATGGATAGAGAAACGATATTTTATTATATTAAAGTGATTGAATGTTCTAAATAGAAAATTGAATGAGATGTAAGATTTGGGTAGGAAATGGAAAGAGTTTACTTGCATGGATTTGTGTCGATTTAAAAGTAAATTAAGGAGTTCTTTATATTGATGAGGCAAATAGCTATTTTAATTTATTTTATTTCTATTAGAGCAATTAATTTATTGTGAATGAAATATGAAAGAAATATGGCTATATAATATCCAAAAATAGTAATTTTCTCGTGATTGTCTTAAATGTTCTAGTTTCTTTGTATATCGTAAGGGGATGTAAGTTTAAATTGTTTAAGATTTCCTATAATGGAAATAGAAATATGGGTATATGATTATTTGAGTTAACCCTGTAAGTGTGTCTTTGACCTTGTTAACGTTACCTATTGAATGAGTATGGATTTAGGAAATCCAAATATTAGATTTGATTAATGACTTGAATGCTTTTGTTGCTATGTCGTCAAGTTGCATTGTGGGTTTTGGGATTTAGTGTTAGTCCTAAATTATAAGTCTTCTAGAAGAACTTAGAGGATAAAGGTTGTTGAATATTTATGCCATCCAGTTGTTTTCCCTTGGGTAGTGCATGGCGTCTTTTCAGTTTTACCTAGTTTCCACGAACGGGGATGTTTTGTGCCTCCTGTGAAAGGAGTGGTCTATGTGTTATGTTGCCTCCAAGATGTTTGGAGTGAGTTCTTTTATTTGTTTCCTCCTCGAGTTGGAGTGGTTTAATGCCTAGGTTGCATGCACTTGTGATTCTCTTGGTGATTAGTTTGGTATGGTGTGTTGTCCATTAGAAGGGTGGCTTTTGTTAGGGGCCGGAGCCCAAAGTGGTAAATCGGGTAACCTTTAGAAGTGAGTTAATCAAGTGATAATTAAATTAATGTACTTAGATGATTAGGATGCCTTCCACATTAATCAAGATAATTTAATCCTCACTCATAGACACAAGGGCTCGTTTAGACTTGGGATGAGTGGGAAGGCCTGGAATGGCATAGTCATTTATCTTATCAGTATGAGAGGTATTTGATGCCGCATGAGTGAGTATGAGGACCGGGATTCGGTTGAGGCCACCAGGATTTCCAAAGCCTATGAAGGATGCCCAGAGGAGATCTCATGACTACTATGCGATGACACTCTACCTAGGACAACTATGGTTAATTGTTTTATGTGTATGGTTCTGTGAACATACTTGATCTATTTTATGTCTAGAAGCAATGTGACCTATGTCAGTGATGTTTGAGTTGTACTTGATTTATACTTGTATTGTATTTGAGTTGTACTTGTTTAGCTCATTTGTTTGGTTATATCAGTATGAGTCAGTATGAGTCTTCCTTTGGTTAGTGGTTGTAGATCTTTGTCCATGTTACTTTGTTACTATCTCCTAGCATGGGGGGTGGGCCTTCGGGTACCACTTGGTTGGGTGGAACATGCACCAAAACCGTTGGGTCCCCATTGATCTTCAATACTTGGTGGCGAGACATCCAGATGGACAGCTCGTGGTTCTTGTTGTAATTTCTTGCATTGTAATATTTCAATTTGTATAAGTTATTTTATCCCTCTTATGTTTATGAGGTGGAATTCTGTAATTGTAACCTTATGTACTATTGCCTCATTCTGGGAATGAGTGATGTAACTATTGGATTAAGTTAATGATTATGAGATTGTATCTTGGTTGATTATCTTATTATGTTATGTGGTATTCTTATGATGTATGATGTTTATTTCATAAATTTTATAATGCCATGGTTATATGTAATATGTATGTGTGGGTTTAAGTAATCCTAACCTTGTAGCCTTAGAGGTTGTTGTTAATTAGTAAGTGATTGTGTATGTTAAATGCACTTTAAAAAAAAAAATTGGTTCGCTTAAGATGTTAATTGCAACTTCCTTTAAGGTTACTTGGCAAGGCATTACATGATGAGGGTGGTTGTAGGATTTTTAGGGTTTTTTCCTTATGTTTGAATTTTGCTTCACAATTTTAGAGTTCATGGAATTTTGGAAAAAGATTAAATTAGAAAGAGGAGGAATTGTTGGGTTGGTGGGTTTTGGGTTTGAATCTCAGGAAATTGCTGATTTGAAGAGGGAAACCTAGCAAGGATCTATCCACCATCTGGATCTTCTCAAACTCTTGCTTACCAGGTTCATGTTATTTAAATTGTTTATTGAATTTGAAAAGGTTCATGTTTTTTCTTGGAATTGTTGGTTACAAAATTTTCAAAAAAAAAACCCCCAAATTAGGGCACGGATTTTGAAATCAGTAGGAAAATTTCTTTAAAAATTAAAATTAAAAAAATAAATTGCCAGGAAAAAATTTTATTTCAAAATTTTGTTTGTTTAAACAAAAATTAAATTTATTGTTGAGGGCTGGGGCTCAACCCACAACCACCCCCATGGGAGGCACTATGGGGAGCCGCGCTAGCCACCCCCGTTGTTGTGCCTGCGGTGCCTTGGCACCGCCGCCACCACAAAGTTGGTCGGCTGTGCTACCAGCCACCATAAGCATCTGCTGTTACAACCGACACCCGACCTAGCACCACCGCCACTTGCAAACTGCGGTCGACGCCCAAACCCCTTCACCCCTTGCATTGCACGTGGCCTGAGACAGCCACCCAACCCTTAAGGTTGGCATGCGGCCCAAGGCGCATGAGTGGCTTCTTTTCAAAAAAAAAAAAAAAGGATAGATAATAAATTTATTTTAATATTATATTTTATGTATTTATAATATTATAGTAATATTAAATATATATATATATTTAATATGTATATGTATACTTAATGTTTTATATTATAGGTATGTAATATTATAATATTAATTTAATTTATAATATTTTGAGTTGCATAATTGTATAGTTGGGAAGATAAATTTGATAAATAGGTATATATTTAAATATATATAGATTTAAAGTGGTTGAGCAAAATAATTTCATATTTTAAATGTAATGATAAAATTTTAGATCAAGTGCAATAGTTAAAATTAATTAATTTATTTTGGAAAGAACAAATTTTGGTGTTGAAGGGTTTTGTGTCTTTATTGCAAAATTAATGAATTATTAAAATGATATAGTTTTGCAAAAAGAAATAATTATTTTAAATGATTTATTATGAATTAATGAAGTATTTGTTTTACCTTATTATTATTTTCATGCAATGAGGGATTAGATATTTGTTTAAATTTTATCTTTTGTTTAGAAAAGACGTTATTAGATCGGTTTTATTAGTGTAACGAATTATTGAATTCTATTAAGGAAAATGGATTTAATATATCCAAATTAGTTTACTTCCTCGCAATTGCCTTTAGTGAACATTTCCTTCATGTTCTTGTTTGGGGAAGTGGTTAATAGTGTTTTTAATCTGTAAGTCTTCCAGAAGACCCTAGAGGTTGGGGGTTGTCATTTTGTAATGACGACCGTTTGTTATATCCTTGGGTAGTGCATGAAGTTATGTCATTGTTATTACTCGGTTTCCACAAACGGAGATGTTTTGTACCTCCTGTGGAAGGAGTGGGTTATGTGATTTGTGCCTCCTTGCAAGGAGTGGTTTTGTTAATGTTGTTACCTCCAGTGTTTGGAGATGGTTTTATCTTATGTCGCCTCCTGAGAAAGGAGTGGTTGTGTTATCTTGTTTGTTGCACTTTGTTACCCTTGGTGATTGGATGGTGTGTGTGTTGTCAAGTAGAAGAGTGGCTTCCGTTTGGGGCTAGAGCCTAGAAGAGGTAAGATTGGGTAACCTTTGGAAGTAGTTTAATCAAGTGATAATTAAATCAATGTACTTAGAAGATTAGGTGGTACTTCTCACTAATCAAGATAATTTCCTCACTCATAGAGACAAGGGCTCATTTAGACTTGGGATGAGTGGGAAGGCCTAGAATGGAAAGGTCATCTATCATGTCTGTACGTAAGGTATTTGATCTCGCATTAGTAAGTATTGTAATACCCCTCCATTTTGATTCTTGTTCAAGTTGCTTTATACTATGTTTGGTTGCAGTTACTTTGATATTGGATACATTTTGTTATGATGTTTTGATCATTACTATTGAGTGACAAATATTATTGTGGCATGTAGTTATCTGATTATTGTTTCACATGCATTATAGATTAATTTTGTTGTAGAGTTAACATGAGATGTTATTATGAGATTACTGGATTATGATGGAAGTGTCAGTTTCGATGAGTGTATTGGTGAAGAGGACGAGTTCGCATCACTCGCTTGCGAGCGCCCTGTGAATCCGTAATACCTTCTTCACGGTGTGTATTATATGCTGGATATATTGTATGATGTTGTTTACTTGGTTGCAGGATTGCAAGTACATGACATCGACTCCACCTAGCTTCACAGGTTTGAGCATGTCGATCCAACGGTTAAGTTGAACGGGAGATAGTAGCTAGGTAACATGTGTCAAGTCTATACCCTAGCCTTAGTGTGTCATCAGTTGTGTGTGTTGAGTCATTGTCTGTCTTGCTTTGATGTTATTTAATTCTGAAGCATTCTTGATTTGGAAATAGATATTTAGAATAATTGCATTTAAATCATGTTGATGGTTATTTAACTTAAATAATGCAATGTGGATAAAAGTTATATTTAAATTAATTAATTATATTTACTTTATTTAATTAATTAAATTTAATCAAAGGGGTTGAATTTAGTTATTAAATAATTAATTAATTAATTAAACGTGATGCAAGAGAATGAAAAGAAATAAAAGAACTAGAATTAATTTTGGAATTTAATTCCAACGTGTGAGAATTAAATTAGAAATTGTAATTAAATGTTTATTTGAGAAATTGGTTGCAACTTTGGAAATTAATTTATTATTTGAAATTTCATTTTAAATTGAAAGTGGGTTTTGAAAAGTGAAATTGAAATTGAAATTAAAATTGAAATTGAAAGTGAAATCGAAATTGAAAAATTGAAATTGAAATTGAAATATCTAATTTGCATGTAATGTGAATTAGGGTTGTAAATATTGAAATTGAAATTGAAATTGAAATATCTAATTTGCATGTAATGTGAATTAGGGTTGAATTAGGTATTTTTGATTTATAAGAATATATGTTTTAATTTTAGGGAAGGGAGTTTTTAGAAAAATACATTTTTACAGCAGGAAAGAAACTTTGGAAAATTTGCACAAGGGTTTGAAGAAAGTTTGATTGTAGAATTGATTGAAGGAAAGATTGTTTGCATTTGTTGGATTTTGGATTGGATTCATTGGAAGATTGAAGAAAATTCAGAAATCTTTGGAGGAGGCTTGCATCAGAAATTCATCTCTTCCTGTAGCTTCTTGTACCAGGTTTTCCTCTTTGTATTTTATTGTTCTTGATTGTTTTCTTTAAAATAGTAATGATTAAAGATTTGTTTGTTAAATCTGTTTTAGAAAATAAATTTGATATTAGAAGAAAAGAATTGAACAAATTACAGCCCTTGCTTGTGAAAATTCTTGAGTGAAAATTGTGAAAACCTTAGTTGAATTTAAATTATTTGGAGAAATTGATTTTATTGTTATTGAAATCAAACATAGAGATTGAACAATGCATTTAGAATGTTTTTAGAAAATGAAACTTTCTGTTTATTATCATAAAACGGATTTTAAAATCTGCAGTATAGTTATATTTTCATGGTAAAATGGTCTGATTTCGTCGCCTTTAACATTACGTTTACAAACTGGGTTTTCAAAAAATTTAAAGGGTTTTTGCATTTTGCAATTTTCTAACCCCTGTCCAAAAATCTCAAATACCCAGATCGTATTTTTTGAGTTATGCTTGAAACATGAGACTGCTATTAAATTATTTTTCCATGGCTGTTCTGAAAATAAAATAATAATAAATTGATATTTATAAATATTAATATTTTATGTATTGTTATTATAATATTGAAATATTATTTAATAATATTTTATATTATAATTTATAATACTAAAGTATTATATTTATTTATATCATTTTAAATAAAATTTGTATATTAGATTGGTGGAATTAAAAGTATAAACATATGGGAAAATTATTGTTATTTTAAAATGACATGTTAAAGTTTAATTGAAGGAGTTAAATATTTGATTTAAAAATGCATAATTTAAAATTGAATTGTGAAATTTAAATCCATATGTAAAAGGTCCAATTATTAATTTGATTTAATTGGAAAAATATATTTATATTTTGGAATATTGATGATGAAGGATATTTTTTATTTTGAATTAGTCAATTTGATATTTTGTAAAGGATAGAAGATATGTTAATGATTAAATATATTTAAATATATTAATTTATATTTAGTATATGTATATTGAAGGTATTTATCCATGCGAGAGAATAAATAATATTTTATATTATTTTATTCTTTTGTTTACAAATTGGGTATTATTAGTGTTCTAAAAGAAATAATTAGTATGTGTAGAAAATATATAGAGAAAGATATTTTTTTTAATAATAGAAGTAATTACTTGATTTAAAAGGAAATGTTTATTTTGTTAATATGATTGAAGAAAATATATTTAGATGTATATATATATCCATGAGTATTTTCAATCAATATTTACCTTGTTTTATTTAAGTGCGTGTGATTTAGTTTTGCATGAAGAATTTAAAAGATAAGTTTTGAATGCGTAGTCAAAGAGATAAGTCAAAAGATATTTTTGTACATTGATGAAATTTCATGTTTTAAATAGGATAGTTGAAGAGACATAAATTCTGGATAGAAAATTGAAAAGATTGTTTGCAATAGTGTTAGTTTGCATTAGAAGTAAATTTAGGAAATATCTCTATTGAAAAAGGAAAATAGTTATTAGGTTATATTTTCATAGAACAAATTAATCGTTGTGATTGGAATATTAAAGAATCTATATAATTGAGTTTATTAATATATATGTTTGGTGTATATATAATATAGAGCATGTAAAATATGTTAAGGGTAAATTCATTATCATATTTCATTTTTATAAGATGTATGCAATATATTATTGAATAGAGATTTAAAAATGGATTGATTAGTGTATATGGAAAATGGATAGAGAAACAATATGTTATTATATTAAAGTGATTGAATGTGTTAAATAGAAAATTGAATGAGATGTAAGATTTGATTAAGAAATGGAAAGAGTTACTTGCATGGATTTGTGTCGATTTAAAAGTAAATTGAGAAGTTGTTTTATTGATGAGGCAATCAATTATGTTATTTATTAATTTCTATTTAGATGAATTGAATCATTGTGATTGGATTATGAAAGAGATATGGATTTAGTATATCCAAAAGTAGTATCTTCCTCATGTTTATCTTAAAGGATTTAATTCTTTGTATTCAATAAAGGGAAGTAAGTTTAATTGTTTTAGATTTCCAATAATGAAAAGGGAAATAGGGGTTATGATTATTTTAGATGATCTACTTATCATGTCTTTGACTTTGTCAACACTACCTATTGAATGAGTATGGATTTAGGAAATCCAAATATTAGATTTGATTGATGACTTGAATGCTTTTGTTGCTATGTCGTCAAGTTGCATTGTTGGTTTTGGGATTTAGTGTTAGTCCTAAATTATAAGTCTTCCAGAAGAACTTAGAGGATAAGAGTTGTTGAATCTTTGTGCCATCTAGTTGTTTCCCTTGGGTAGTACATGGCGTCTTTTTAGTTTTACCCGGTTTTCATGAATGGGGATGTTTACACCTCCTTGGTTTAGGAGCGGATTATGGGATCCGTGTCTCCTTGTATGGAGTGACCTTGTTATGTGGTTTCATCTTGTTGCCTCCTGTGAAAGGAGTGGACTATGTGTTGTTGCCTCCAAGATGTTTGGAGTGAGATCTTTTGTACCTCCTGTGAAAGGAGTGGACTATGTGATTGTTGCCTCCAAGATGTTTGGAGTGAGTCTATTATTTGTATCCTCCTTGTGTTGGAGTGGATTATGATGCCTAGTTGGTATGCACTTGTGGTTCCCTTGGTGGATTGTTTGGATGTGTGTTGTCGAATAGAAGAGTGGCTTCTGTTAGGCGCCAGAGCCCAAAGAGGTAAACTAGATAACCTTCAGGAGTGATTTAATCAAGTGATAATTTAAATAATGTACTTAGAAGATTAGGACTAACTTCTCACATTAATCAAGATAATTTAATCCTCACTCATAGACACAAGGGCTTGTTTAGACTTGGGATGAGTGAGAAGGCCTGGAATGGCAAGATCAACTATCTAGTTTTTGCGAGAGGTAGTTGATTCCACATGAGTGAGTATGAGTGCCGGGATTCGATTGAGGCCACCAGGATTACTTGTGCCAGAGCCTATGAAGAATGCCCAGAGGAGATCTCATGACAAACCTTGCGATGACACTCTATCTATGACAACTATTGTTAATTGTTTTATGTGTATGGTTCTGTGAACATACTTGATTATTATTATGTCTGGAAGCAATGTGACCTATGTCAGTGATGTTGAGTTGTACTTGATTTGTACTTGTATTATACTTGAGTTGTACTTATGTTGTACTTGAGTTTTACTTGATTCATACTTGTATGGTGAACGAGTTGTACTTGTTAATTTATTTGGTTGGTTATAACAGTATGAGTCAGTATGAGTCTGCCTTTGGTTAGTAGTTGTAGATCTTAGTCCATGTTACTTGGTTACTATCTCCTAGCATGGGGGGTGGGCCTTCGGGTACCACATTGGTTGGGTGGAACATGCACCAAAACCGTTGGGTCCCCATCGATCTTCAGTACTTGGCGGCGAGACATCCAGATGGACAGCTCGCGGTTCTTGTTGTATTATCTTGCATTGTAATATTTTAACTTGTATAAGTTATTTTATCCCTCTTATGATTATGAGGTGGAATTTTGTAATGGTAATACATTTGTACTAGTGTCTCATTCTGAGAATGAGTGATGTATCTATTGGATTAAGATAATGTTTATGAGATTGTATCTTGGTTGATTATCTTATTATGTTATGTGGTATTCTTATGATGTATGATGGTGATTTCATAAAGTTCATAAGGCTATGGTTATATGTAAAATGTATGTGTGGGTTTAAGTAATCCTAACCTTGTAACCTTAGAGGTTGTTGTTAACTAGTAAGTGAATGTGTATGTTAAATGCACTTTATAAAAAAAAAAAAATTGGTTCGCTTATGATGTTAATTGCAACTTCTTTTAGGGTTGCAAGGTGGGGCATTACAAGTATGAGGGTTGGGGATCGGTTTGAGGCCACCATCTTGACGATCCATAGTGGGTAACTCATGACGAACTGTGTGATGACACTCTGTTTAGGACAACAATTGGTATTCAATTTTTATGGGTATGGTTTCCTTAACATACCTGATGTGACCATAGTTGGTATTCGATTATTACGTGTATGGTTCTCTTAACATACTTGACCTCCTTTATATCTAGAAGCAATGTGACCATGTTAGATTTGTACTTATGTAGTGTTAGTGTTGTACTTGTGTTGTACTTGTGTGGCACATGTGATTGGTTGTTTCAAGTTGGTTCAGTTTTGTGTTAGCCCGTGTCTAAAGGTAGAGGGTCTTGGCTAGGATTCCTTGTTACTATCTCCTAGCATGGGGGTTGGGCCTTTGGGTTCCACTTGGTTGGGTGGCGTGCACCTAAATCCATTGGGATTTCTTCATGTTCATATGGACGAGACTTCCAGTTGGAGAGCTAGTGGGATTCAATGTCAGTTCATGCTTTTCTTCATTTCAGTTGAATCTTGTAATTTATTACCCCTCATTTGTTATCAAGGTGGAAAGATGTAAATTGTAACCTTATTTATTGGACTCGCCTCATTCGGGAAATGAGTGATGTAATCTATTTATTAAATTATTGTTATTTATGATCGTATTGTAACTATTATGGTGGATGTAATTTATCTTGTATGGAATGTATGTGTTCTTAGTTTGTTAAGTAATTAAATGCTATGGATTCATTTATGTTGTTGTGGGTTTAAGTATTCTCAGCCTCATAACCTTAGAGGATGTTTGAAATGGGAAGTGAACTTGCTTGTTAATTGTGCTCAAACAAAAAAAAAAAATAGTCTGTTTAAGTAGTTAATTGCAACTTCCTATAGGGTTGCATGGCAGGGCATTACAATCGCTAAGAAAAAAACCCAATGAGCAACACCTAACTTAAGAGTGAGATGTTATACCTGTAAAAATGTCATCAATATGTCATTTCCAACACTTCATTGCTTTGCAATCCTCCCTAAACTCTGGTTAACTTCATTCCAATGTGTTTCTTTGCCTTCCCCCGTGCGGTTTCTCCCTCCTTATTTAAAGTGACTCCCTCCTGCCATTCCTCCATTTCTCCTTCATCTAAAGTCCCCTCTTTCTCCGTCTACATTTTCTATGTGCCTCCTTTTCCTTCTACCCTTTTCACTCCCATTTTCCTTCAAAATTAGATGTTGAATGAGTTGATAGGGGGTCGTGGGGGTTTAAAGATTTTCCCAAATGCCTTTTTTTCTCACATCCTGCCTTTTGGATGACTCGGGCAATGGGGCACCATGCCTTACAATTTGTTGACCATTCTCAAGTCCACGCCCATTTATTTCAACTTGTCTCTTGTCATCGAATGGAGGAAATCACCTCCATAAATGCTTCTTTGATGTCTTCTCCCAATCCTTTTTCTTACCTTGAAAGGAATCTATAAATTACTTCTTTTATTTATTGATTCTTTTCATAGCCTTGATTGACATGGATGTGACAAAAGATTTGGACAAAATGTATATTTTTATAAGTTTCAACCAGGGGTTCTATTATGCCACTAAGTACTTAATCTATAAGAGAATAGTTTTGTGTTTGAGAGGTTTGTTATAATTTGATATAAATGTTAATTTAAACTTAATTTATTTTTATTTTTTAATAACATAAGTAAGTATGTTCACATTTTTTTTTTGTTAATTGACATATGAGTATTTGACAATTTTATTTATTGAATGAATAGGAGTGCAAGTACAATATGATGATAATTTTGATTTTTTTATATTAATTCCTATGTTAAATTTTTCTCTAATCTCATTTACATATAGCTAAGAAAACATATACAATTAAATTTCGCTACACTTTCCACACGTTGATATGTGTAATTTTTCATGTTATATAGATTTAATGTAATTTATACACTATACAAATGAAAATATATAAAAGTTAAATAGTGACAACTTCCTTTTTATTTGTAATCCTATGTTAAAAATTGTAAGATTGTCAACATTATTAAGGACAAACACAAAATACAACAATGTGCTCCATGTTGAAATATTTTAAATGTAATGACTAATGATTTTTAGAGGGATTAATAAAGAACAAATAGAATGAGTGGATGTGGTTTATAGTTGTAGAAGAAATTTCTTTTTATCTATATTTATTTAAAAAAATGAAAAAATATTAAATTTTTATATAGACCACTTTTAGAATCTAAAGTAGTACATGTTGAGAATTTTTTTTAATATACCATGATAAATTTTATTATATCAAGATCATAATTTTTTATTTGTGTGTCAATTATACAAATTCATTTCATATCAATAAAACAATTACTATGTTAATAGCAACATAGAAAAAAGTAACAACAAACAAAAACATAGAAAAATAGAAAAAAATAACAACAAACAAAAATTTAAAAAGCTAAAAAATGATATTGTAATAAAAACGCTATGTATTGAAACCAATTTTCAAAAAATATGTTAATAAATATTTAAAGCTTTGAATATTCTTTTAATGCTATTTTAAAACCAAAAAAAAAAGAAATAAGAATGTGGGAAAACCTCTATTCCTAATCGCTTACTGTTAAAACAATATATTGAAATTTTAGTTTTTTTTTATGTCGATGCACATGAATATAATCAAGATAGCCGTTGACAGTAAAAAAGACAATTCAAATTTCTGTTGAGAACAAAAAGCTAATTGGATAGAAAATTCAAATTTAGGCTCTATATTCAGATTGATGGGTTCTGCAAGCAGGGAAAAATGGAGGAGGCTTTTAAACTTTTAGAGGAGATGCGTGGAAATGGGCTGTATCGAGGTACTCTGATTTTCAATGCAGTAATCAGTGGGCTTGAAAAGATGGTAAGAGAGAGCATTAAGCCTGGTGTTGTTACATATAATACTATAATTTTAGTTCTGTGCATTATGGGGAGGTCCCAAGAGACAAGAAAGCTTCTGGATAAAATGGCTGTGAAAGGCTGTGCTCCAGATACATTAGCTTCTGGATAATATTGTGCTCTGTGCAATGCACATGGAGGGAAGAGCAGAAGCAGCTATTGAGCTTTTATATCGACCATATAAGGTTCAGTCTAGAGCATGGTTGCTGGAGTCATGAGACATGTAAATATGAGGGTCTGACATTGTAAATATGAGGATCTGAGATTGTCTGCGATACTTTGGGCATGCGTTTTGGGATTGTTGAGCTTTTAGCATTTACAGGATTGTTTGCAGGAGAATTTACCCATGGAAGAGCTCAAAACCTCCATTGTCTTGACTCTTATCATGCTGGTTAGTTTCTAGAAATTTCTCTGTAACTTACACTCATATTTCTTAAGGATTTTCCCAACCTTTCTTAAGTTGCAAAACCAACATCACATTTTGAGATTTTGCTTCACATGCTCTTATGTGAAGTGTCAGCAATAATATGTTCTTGAAATTCCAATTCTTTAATGCACATTGATTTTTCTAGTGCAAAGGGCTGCTCTATTCAGTATATATAGCAAACTTTGTGAAAATTTAACATTTTATGCTAACTTTGCAACCATTGCCCTAATTACTACAATCGGGATTGATACAATGTTTTATTACATGAAATAGGGATTATCTTTTTCTCATCTGTTTGGATTTTTTTTTCTGTTTAAATGCATAAAAATAATATCTACAAACTCAAAGCATATTCTATTGTGATTCTGAAAATATAATTCTTAAATTGATATGGGTTTAATTTATTTTGATTATTTTCTATTGTGATTGTGATTCAGAATTATAAATTAATTCAAGAATTTATTTATTCTGATTACTAATAATCATGTTTATATTTATATAGTAAAGTTGCAAGCATATTAATCATGTTTATA
>CM021109.1:210716927-210770733 GCA_007115665.2 Sequoiadendron giganteum
TTGATTTGAAAATAGATATTTAGAATAATTGCATTAAATCATGTTGATAGTTATTTAATTTAAATAATGCAATGTGGATAAAAGTTTATATTTAAATTAATTAATTATATTTAATTTATTTAATTAATTAAATTTAATCCAAGGGGGTTGAATTTAGTTATTAAATAATTTAATTAATTAATTAAATGTGATGCAAGAAAATGAAAGGAAATAAAATAATTAAAATTAATTTTGGAATTTAATTTCAACTTGTGGGAATTAAATTAGAAATTATAATTAAATGTTTATTTGGGAAATTAGTTGCAACTTTGGAAATTAATTTATTATTTGAAATTGCATTTTAAATTGAAAGTGGGTTTTCGAAAATTGAAATTGAAATTGAAATTAATATCTAATTTTCAACTTTGCATGAAATGTGAATTAGGGTTGTGTTAGGTATTTTGATAAATAAGGAATGCATGTTTTAATTTGGGAGGGAGAAGTTCTTAGGAAAAAATTCATTTTTACAGCAGAGAAGAATTTTTGGAAAATTTGCACAAAGAAGGGTTTGAAGAAAGTTTTGCTTGTAGAATTGATTGGAGGAAAGATTGTTTGCATTTGTTGGGTTTTGGATTGGATTCGTTGGATGATTGAAGAAAATTCGGGAGATCTTTGGAGGAGGCTTGCATCAGAAATTAATCTTTTCTTGTAGCTTCTTGAATCAGGTTTTCCTCTGTGTTTTCCTCTGTGTTTTTTTATTGTTCTTGGTTACTTTTTAAATAGTAGTGATTTAAGTTTTGATAGATAAATCTGTTTTGGAAAAGAAATTTGTTATTTGAATCAAACCTGGAGGTTGAGTAACACATTAGATCTGTTTTGGAAAATTTAAAACCTCCGTAGAAAATCAAATTCATTTTGAAAACCCTCTGTAGAAAATCAAATTCATTTTGAAAACCCTCTGTAGAAAATCAAATTTATTTTGAAAACCCTCTGTAGAAATTAGGTGGATAAACTTTGAGGTTTTTGAAACTTCTGTTTTTAATATAGATCCGTTTTGGTTTAATTGTTCTTTTATTGTTTAAGAATTCAAGAAAATGGATTAAAAGAATTAGTTTTAAACCTCGGTGAAATTTGGGTTTTTTCTGGAAAAGTTTTCCAATTTTATCTCTAGGTGAATTATTTTCACAAATTTCTCCCTAATTTATTCACTGTCGAAATTCATTTATATACATATACATATATATATAGATATATATATATATACATATATATATACATCTTTTATTTTAAAAATTTATGTGTTAAAATTTCAATCGTCGCCGTATGGCCGACGATTTTATGTGTAAAAAAAAAAGATGTGATTTTCGTTTCTTTTTTTTTAAAACTAGGTTAAGCGAATTTTTTTCATTCACTGGTTTTTAGTTGGTCACATGAATTTCGGTGGGGGTGCTATTCACACCCGACCGCCCCCTTTGTATGGAGGGTGCAGTTGCCTTCAAAGGCAGCGCCCTCCATTGTATGGAGGGAGCGCTGTCTTTGAAGGCAGCGCAACCCCCATGGGGAGGTCACCACCAGTGCAAGTAATGGGGTGGGGGTTCGGCCATAGCTGACCCCTCCCCAGACCCCTTTGGAAATTTTTTTTAGTTATTAAATTCTTTTCACTGTTTCTGAACAGTGGCGTCCACCTTAGGTAAATGAAAAGGGGGTTAGATACTAGTTTGTAATAATATATAAATATGGCATATATTTATAATGTATATACATAGTATATATATATATATGTCATATTTAATATATTATATTGAGATTTAAATGATTTGTTTAGTCAATAATAATTGATAATATATATTTATTATATATATATATATATATATTTAAAGATATATATATAGTTATATATATAAAAATATATGTGAGATTGCATTATAAGAATAGTTAAAAATAAAATAAAAACGAATGTTTATTTAAGAAATGCGAATAATGGTGTACATGGAAATATTGCATGTGTAGATAGCATGGGCAAATATATTTAAATATATAGTTTAATATTTTGTCCTATTTTAGTTAGGTGGATACAATTATTGTGAATGAGAATTTCAAAAGATATGATTTAAATTGCATAGTCAAATAGATAAGGAAAAAAAGATATTTTACAAACTGAAAATATTCATGTTTTTAAATAGAGAATTGAAAAGATATAGATTTTGGATAGAAAATTGAATATAGTATTTGCAATAGTTTTATGTTGTATTAGAAGTAAATTTAGGAAATGATTATATTGAAAAAGACAAATATTTATTATGTTTTATTTATTTCCATAGAGCAAGTTAATCGTTGTGATTGGAATATTAAAGAATATATATATTTAAATTTATTAATATATATTTGGTGTATATATAAAATGGAGCATATATATATATATTAAGTGTAAATTCATCATCGTATTTTATTTTAATAAGATGCATGCAATATATTATTGAATAGAGATTTAAAAATGGATTGATTAGTGTATATGGGTAAATGGATAGAGAAACGATATTTTATTATATTAAAGTGATTGAATGTTCTAAATAGAAAATTGAATGAGATGTAAGATTTGGGTAGGAAATGGAAAGAGTTTACTTGCATGGATTTGTGTCGATTTAAAAGTAAATTAAGGAGTTCTTTATATTGATGAGGCAAATAGCTATTTTAATTTATTTTATTTCTATTAGAGCAATTAATTTATTGTGAATGAAATATGAAAGAAATATGGCTATATAATATCCAAAAATAGTAATTTTCTCGTGATTGTCTTAAATGTTCTAGTTTCTTTGTATATCGTAAGGGGATGTAAGTTTAAATTGTTTAAGATTTCCTATAATGGAAATAGAAATATGGGTATATGATTATTTGAGTTAACCCTGTAAGTGTGTCTTTGACCTTGTTAACGTTACCTATTGAATGAGTATGGATTTAGGAAATCCAAATATTAGATTTGATTAATGACTTGAATGCTTTTGTTGCTATGTCGTCAAGTTGCATTGTGGGTTTTGGGATTTAGTGTTAGTCCTAAATTATAAGTCTTCTAGAAGAACTTAGAGGATAAAGGTTGTTGAATATTTATGCCATCCAGTTGTTTTCCCTTGGGTAGTGCATGGCGTCTTTTCAGTTTTACCTAGTTTCCACGAACGGGGATGTTTTGTGCCTCCTGTGAAAGGAGTGGTCTATGTGTTATGTTGCCTCCAAGATGTTTGGAGTGAGTTCTTTTATTTGTTTCCTCCTCGAGTTGGAGTGGTTTAATGCCTAGGTTGCATGCACTTGTGATTCTCTTGGTGATTAGTTTGGTATGGTGTGTTGTCCATTAGAAGGGTGGCTTTTGTTAGGGGCCGGAGCCCAAAGTGGTAAATCGGGTAACCTTTAGAAGTGAGTTAATCAAGTGATAATTAAATTAATGTACTTAGATGATTAGGATGCCTTCCACATTAATCAAGATAATTTAATCCTCACTCATAGACACAAGGGCTCGTTTAGACTTGGGATGAGTGGGAAGGCCTGGAATGGCATAGTCATTTATCTTATCAGTATGAGAGGTATTTGATGCCGCATGAGTGAGTATGAGGACCGGGATTCGGTTGAGGCCACCAGGATTTCCAAAGCCTATGAAGGATGCCCAGAGGAGATCTCATGACTACTATGCGATGACACTCTACCTAGGACAACTATGGTTAATTGTTTTATGTGTATGGTTCTGTGAACATACTTGATCTATTTTATGTCTAGAAGCAATGTGACCTATGTCAGTGATGTTTGAGTTGTACTTGATTTATACTTGTATTGTATTTGAGTTGTACTTGTTTAGCTCATTTGTTTGGTTATATCAGTATGAGTCAGTATGAGTCTTCCTTTGGTTAGTGGTTGTAGATCTTTGTCCATGTTACTTTGTTACTATCTCCTAGCATGGGGGGTGGGCCTTCGGGTACCACTTGGTTGGGTGGAACATGCACCAAAACCGTTGGGTCCCCATTGATCTTCAATACTTGGTGGCGAGACATCCAGATGGACAGCTCGTGGTTCTTGTTGTAATTTCTTGCATTGTAATATTTCAATTTGTATAAGTTATTTTATCCCTCTTATGTTTATGAGGTGGAATTCTGTAATTGTAACCTTATGTACTATTGCCTCATTCTGGGAATGAGTGATGTAACTATTGGATTAAGTTAATGATTATGAGATTGTATCTTGGTTGATTATCTTATTATGTTATGTGGTATTCTTATGATGTATGATGTTTATTTCATAAATTTTATAATGCCATGGTTATATGTAATATGTATGTGTGGGTTTAAGTAATCCTAACCTTGTAGCCTTAGAGGTTGTTGTTAATTAGTAAGTGATTGTGTATGTTAAATGCACTTTAAAAAAAAAAATTGGTTCGCTTAAGATGTTAATTGCAACTTCCTTTAAGGTTACTTGGCAAGGCATTACATGATGAGGGTGGTTGTAGGATTTTTAGGGTTTTTTCCTTATGTTTGAATTTTGCTTCACAATTTTAGAGTTCATGGAATTTTGGAAAAAGATTAAATTAGAAAGAGGAGGAATTGTTGGGTTGGTGGGTTTTGGGTTTGAATCTCAGGAAATTGCTGATTTGAAGAGGGAAACCTAGCAAGGATCTATCCACCATCTGGATCTTCTCAAACTCTTGCTTACCAGGTTCATGTTATTTAAATTGTTTATTGAATTTGAAAAGGTTCATGTTTTTTCTTGGAATTGTTGGTTACAAAATTTTCAAAAAAAAAACCCCCAAATTAGGGCACGGATTTTGAAATCAGTAGGAAAATTTCTTTTAAAAATTAAAATTAAAAAAATAAATTGCCAGGAAAAAATTTTATTTCAAAATTTTGTTTGTTTAAACAAAAATTAAATTTATTGTTGAGGGCTGGGGCTCAACCCACAACCACCCCCATGGGAGGCACTATGGGGAGCCGCGCTAGCCACCCCCGTTGTTGTGCCTGCGGTGCCTTGGCACCGCCGCCACCACAAAGTTGGTCGGCTGTGCTACCAGCCACCATAAGCATCTGCTGTTACAACCGACACCCGACCTAGCACCACCGCCACTTGCAAACTGCGGTCGACGCCCAAACCCCTTCACCCCTTGCATTGCACGTGGCCTGAGACAGCCACCCAACCCTTAAGGTTGGCATGCGGCCCAAGGCGCATGAGTGGCTTCTTTTCAAAAAAAAAAAAAAAGGATAGATAATAAATTTATTTTAATATTATATTTTATGTATTTATAATATTATAGTAATATTAAATATATATATATATTTAATATGTATATGTATACTTAATGTTTTATATTATAGGTATGTAATATTATAATATTAATTTAATTTATAATATTTTGAGTTGCATAATTGTATAGTTGGGAAGATAAATTTGATAAATAGGTATATATTTAAATATATATAGATTTAAAGTGGTTGAGCAAAATAATTTCATATTTTAAATGTAATGATAAAATTTTAGATCAAGTGCAATAGTTAAAATTAATTAATTTATTTTGGAAAGAACAAATTTTGGTGTTGAAGGGTTTTGTGTCTTTATTGCAAAATTAATGAATTATTAAAATGATATAGTTTTGCAAAAAGAAATAATTATTTTAAATGATTTATTATGAATTAATGAAGTATTTGTTTTACCTTATTATTATTTTCATGCAATGAGGGATTAGATATTTGTTTAAATTTTATCTTTTGTTTAGAAAAGACGTTATTAGATCGGTTTTATTAGTGTAACGAATTATTGAATTCTATTAAGGAAAATGGATTTAATATATCCAAATTAGTTTACTTCCTCGCAATTGCCTTTAGTGAACATTTCCTTCATGTTCTTGTTTGGGGAAGTGGTTAATAGTGTTTTTAATCTGTAAGTCTTCCAGAAGACCCTAGAGGTTGGGGGTTGTCATTTTGTAATGACGACCGTTTGTTATATCCTTGGGTAGTGCATGAAGTTATGTCATTGTTATTACTCGGTTTCCACAAACGGAGATGTTTTGTACCTCCTGTGGAAGGAGTGGGTTATGTGATTTGTGCCTCCTTGCAAGGAGTGGTTTTGTTAATGTTGTTACCTCCAGTGTTTGGAGATGGTTTTATCTTATGTCGCCTCCTGAGAAAGGAGTGGTTGTGTTATCTTGTTTGTTGCACTTTGTTACCCTTGGTGATTGGATGGTGTGTGTGTTGTCAAGTAGAAGAGTGGCTTCCGTTTGGGGCTAGAGCCTAGAAGAGGTAAGATTGGGTAACCTTTGGAAGTAGTTTAATCAAGTGATAATTAAATCAATGTACTTAGAAGATTAGGTGGTACTTCTCACTAATCAAGATAATTTCCTCACTCATAGAGACAAGGGCTCATTTAGACTTGGGATGAGTGGGAAGGCCTAGAATGGAAAGGTCATCTATCATGTCTGTACGTAAGGTATTTGATCTCGCATTAGTAAGTATTGTAATACCCCTCCATTTTGATTCTTGTTCAAGTTGCTTTATACTATGTTTGGTTGCAGTTACTTTGATATTGGATACATTTTGTTATGATGTTTTGATCATTACTATTGAGTGACAAATATTATTGTGGCATGTAGTTATCTGATTATTGTTTCACATGCATTATAGATTAATTTTGTTGTAGAGTTAACATGAGATGTTATTATGAGATTACTGGATTATGATGGAAGTGTCAGTTTCGATGAGTGTATTGGTGAAGAGGACGAGTTCGCATCACTCGCTTGCGAGCGCCCTGTGAATCCGTAATACCTTCTTCACGGTGTGTATTATATGCTGGATATATTGTATGATGTTGTTTACTTGGTTGCAGGATTGCAAGTACATGACATCGACTCCACCTAGCTTCACAGGTTTGAGCATGTCGATCCAACGGTTAAGTTGAACGGGAGATAGTAGCTAGGTAACATGTGTCAAGTCTATACCCTAGCCTTAGTGTGTCATCAGTTGTGTGTGTTGAGTCATTGTCTGTCTTGCTTTGATGTTATTTAATTCTGAAGCATTCTTGATTTGGAAATAGATATTTAGAATAATTGCATTTAAATCATGTTGATGGTTATTTAACTTAAATAATGCAATGTGGATAAAAGTTATATTTAAATTAATTAATTATATTTACTTTATTTAATTAATTAAATTTAATCAAAGGGGTTGAATTTAGTTATTAAATAATTAATTAATTAATTAAACGTGATGCAAGAGAATGAAAAGAAATAAAAGAACTAGAATTAATTTTGGAATTTAATTCCAACGTGTGAGAATTAAATTAGAAATTGTAATTAAATGTTTATTTGAGAAATTGGTTGCAACTTTGGAAATTAATTTATTATTTGAAATTTCATTTTAAATTGAAAGTGGGTTTTGAAAAGTGAAATTGAAATTGAAATTAAAATTGAAATTGAAAGTGAAATTGAAATTGAAAAATTGAAATTGAAATTGAAATATCTAATTTGCATGTAATGTGAATTAGGGTTGTAAATATTGAAATTGAAATTGAAATTGAAATATCTAATTTGCATGTAATGTGAATTAGGGTTGAATTAGGTATTTTTGATTTATAAGAATATATGTTTTAATTTTAGGGAAGGGAGTTTTTAGAAAAATACATTTTTACAGCAGGAAAGAAACTTTGGAAAATTTGCACAAGGGTTTGAAGAAAGTTTGATTGTAGAATTGATTGAAGGAAAGATTGTTTGCATTTGTTGGATTTTGGATTGGATTCATTGGAAGATTGAAGAAAATTCAGGAAATCTTTGGAGGAGGCTTGCATCAAAAATTCATCTCTTCCTGTAGCTTCTTGTACCAGGTTTTCCTCTTTGTGTTTTATTGTTCTTGATTGTTTTCTTTAAAATAGTAATGATTAAAGATTTGTTTGTTAAATCTGTTTTAGAAAATAAATTTGATATTAGAAGAAAAGAATTAAATAAATTTACAGCCTTTGCTTGTGAAAATTCTTGAGTGAAAATTGTGAAAACCTTAGTTGAATTTAAATTATTTGGAGAAATTGATTTTATTGTTATTGAAATCAAACATAGAGATTGAACAATGCATTTAGAATGTTTTTAGAAAATGAAACTTTCTGTTTATTATCATAAAACGGATTTTAAAATCTGCAGTATAGTTATATTTTCATGGTAAAATGGTCTGATTTCGTCGCCTTTAACATTACGTTTACAAACTGGGTTTTCAAAAAATTTAAAGGGTTTTTGCATTTTGCAATTTTCTAACCCCTGTCCAAAAATCTCAAATACCCAGATCGTATTTTTTGAGTTATGCTTGAAACATGAGACTGCTATTAAATTATTTTTCCATGGCTGTTCTGAAAATAAAATAATAATAAATTGATATTTATAAATATTAATATTTTATGTATTGTTATTATAATATTGAAATATTATTTAATAATATTTTATATTATAATTTATAATACTAAAGTATTATATTTATTTATATCATTTTAAATAAAATTTGTATATTAGATTGGTGGAATTAAAAGTATAAACATATGGGAAAATTATTGTTATTTTAAAATGACATGTTAAAGTTTAATTGAAGGAGTTAAATATTTGATTTAAAAATGCATAATTTAAAATTGAATTGTGAAATTTAAATCCATATGTAAAAGGTCCAATTATTAATTTGATTTAATTGGAAAAATATATTTATATTTTGGAATATTGATGATGAAGGATATTTTTTATTTTGAATTAGTCAATTTGATATTTTGTAAAGGATAGAAGATATGTTAATGATTAAATATATTTAAATATATTAATTTATATTTAGTATATGTATATTGAAGGTATTTATCCATGCGAGAGAATAAATAATATTTTATATTATTTTATTCTTTTGTTTACAAATTGGGTATTATTAGTGTTCTAAAAGAAATAATTAGTATGTGTAGAAAATATATAGAGAAAGATATTTTTTTTAATAATAGAAGTAATTACTTGATTTAAAAGGAAATGTTTATTTTGTTAATATGATTGAAGAAAATATATTTAGATGTATATATATATCCATGAGTATTTTCAATCAATATTTACCTTGTTTTATTTAAGTGCGTGTGATTTAGTTTTGCATGAAGAATTTAAAAGATAAGTTTTGAATGCGTAGTCAAAGAGATAAGTCAAAAGATATTTTTGTACATTGATGAAATTTCATGTTTTAAATAGGATAGTTGAAGAGACATAAATTCTGGATAGAAAATTGAAAAGATTGTTTGCAATAGTGTTAGTTTGCATTAGAAGTAAATTTAGGAAATATCTCTATTGAAAAAGGAAAATAGTTATTAGGTTATATTTTCATAGAACAAATTAATCGTTGTGATTGGAATATTAAAGAATCTATATAATTGAGTTTATTAATATATATGTTTGGTGTATATATAATATAGAGCATGTAAAATATGTTAAGGGTAAATTCATTATCATATTTCATTTTTATAAGATGTATGCAATATATTATTGAATAGAGATTTAAAAATGGATTGATTAGTGTATATGGAAAATGGATAGAGAAACAATATGTTATTATATTAAAGTGATTGAATGTGTTAAATAGAAAATTGAATGAGATGTAAGATTTGATTAAGAAATGGAAAGAGTTACTTGCATGGATTTGTGTCGATTTAAAAGTAAATTGAGAAGTTGTTTTATTGATGAGGCAATCAATTATGTTATTTATTAATTTCTATTTAGATGAATTGAATCATTGTGATTGGATTATGAAAGAGATATGGATTTAGTATATCCAAAAGTAGTATCTTCCTCATGTTTATCTTAAAGGATTTAATTCTTTGTATTCAGTAAAGGGAAGTAAGTTTAATTGTTTTAGATTTCCAATAATGAAAAGGGAAATAGGGGTTATGATTATTTTAGATGATCTACTTATCATGTCTTTGACTTTGTCAACACTACCTATTGAATGAGTATGGATTTAGGAAATCCAAATATTATATTTGATTGATGACTTGAATGCTTTTGTTGCTATGTCGTCAAGTTGCATTGTTGGTTTTGGGATTTAGTGTTAGTCCTAAATTATAAGTCTTCCAGAAGAACTTAGAGGATAAGAGTTGTTGAATCTTTGTGCCATCTAGTTGTTTCCCTTGGGTAGTACATGGCGTCTTTTTAGTTTTACCCGGTTTTCATGAATGGGGATGTTTACACCTCCTTGGTTTAGGAGCGGATTATGGGATCCGTGTCTCCTTGTATGGAGTGACCTTGTTATGTGGTTTCATCTTGTTGCCTCCTGTGAAAGGAGTGGACTATGTGTTGTTGCCTCCAAGATGTTTGGAGTGAGATCTTTTGTACCTCCTGTGAAAGGAGTGGACTATGTGATTGTTGCCTCCAAGATGTTTGGAGTGAGTTTCTTTTATTTGTATCCTCCTTGTGTTGGAGTGGATTATGATGCCTAGTTGGTATGCACTTGTGGTTCCCTTGGTGGATTGTTTGGATGTGTGTTGTCGAATAGAAGAGTGGCTTCTGTTAGGCGCCAGAGCCCAAAGAGGTAAACTGGATAACCTTCAGGAGTGATTTAATCAAGTGATAATTTAAATAATGTACTTAGAAGATTAGGACTAACTTCTCACATTAATCAAGATAATTTAATCCTCACTCATAGACACAAGGGCTTGTTTAGACTTGGGATGAGTGAGAAGGCCTGGAATGGCAAGATCAACTATCTAGTTTTTGCGAGAGGTAGTTGATTCCACATGAGTGAGTATGAGTGCCGGGATTCGATTGAGGCCACCAGGATTACTTGTGCCAGAGCCTATGAAGAATGCCCAGAGGAGATCTCATGACAAACCTTGCGATGACACTCTATCTATGACAACTATTGTTAATTGTTTTATGTGTATGGTTCTGTGAACATACTTGATTATTATTATGTCTGGAAGCAATGTGACCTATGTCAGTGATGTTGAGTTGTACTTGATTTGTACTTGTATTATACTTGAGTTGTACTTATGTTGTACTTGAGTTTTACTTGATTCATACTTGTATGGTGAACGAGTTGTACTTGTTAATTTATTTGGTTGGTTATAACAGTATGAGTCAGTATGAGTCTGCCTTTGGTTAGTAGTTGTAGATCTTAGTCCATGTTACTTGGTTACTATCTCCTAGCATGGGGGGTGGGCCTTCGGGTACCACATTGGTTGGGTGGAACATGCACCAAAACCGTTGGGTCCCCATCGATCTTCAGTACTTGGCGGCGAGACATCCAGATGGACAGCTCGCGGTTCTTGTTGTATTATCTTGCATTGTAATATTTTAACTTGTATAAGTTATTTTATCCCTCTTATGATTATGAGGTGGAATTTTGTAATGGTAATACATTTGTACTAGTGTCTCATTCTGAGAATGAGTGATGTATCTATTGGATTAAGATAATGTTTATGAGATTGTATCTTGGTTGATTATCTTATTATGTTATGTGGTATTCTTATGATGTATGATGGTGATTTCATAAAGTTCATAAGGCTATGGTTATATGTAAAATGTATGTGTGGGTTTAAGTAATCCTAACCTTGTAACCTTAGAGGTTGTTGTTAACTAGTAAGTGAATGTGTATGTTAAATGCACTTTATAAAAAAAAAAAAATTGGTTCGCTTATGATGTTAATTGCAACTTCTTTTAGGGTTGCAAGGTGGGGCATTACAAGTATGAGGGTTGGGGATCGGTTTGAGGCCACCATCTTGACGATCCATAGTGGGTAACTCATGACGAACTGTGTGATGACACTCTGTTTAGGACAACAATTGGTATTCAATTTTTATGGGTATGGTTTCCTTAACATACCTGATGTGACCATAGTTGGTATTCGATTATTACGTGTATGGTTCTCTTAACATACTTGACCTCCTTTATATCTAGAAGCAATGTGACCATGTTAGATTTGTACTTATGTAGTGTTAGTGTTGTACTTGTGTTGTACTTGTGTGGCACATGTGATTGGTTGTTTCAAGTTGGTTCAGTTTTGTGTTAGCCCGTGTCTAAAGGTAGAGGGTCTTGGCTAGGATTCCTTGTTACTATCTCCTAGCATGGGGGTTGGGCCTTTGGGTTCCACTTGGTTGGGTGGCGTGCACCTAAATCCATTGGGATTTCTTCATGTTCATATGGACGAGACTTCCAGTTGGAGAGCTAGTGGGATTCAATGTCAGTTCATGCTTTTCTTCATTTCAGTTGAATCTTGTAATTTATTACCCCTCATTTGTTATCAAGGTGGAAAGATGTAAATTGTAACCTTATTTATTGGACTCGCCTCATTCGGGAAATGAGTGATGTAATCTATTTATTAAATTATTGTTATTTATGATCGTATTGTAACTATTATGGTGGATGTAATTTATCTTGTATGGAATGTATGTGTTCTTAGTTTGTTAAGTAATTAAATGCTATGGATTCATTTATGTTGTTGTGGGTTTAAGTATTCTCAGCCTCATAACCTTAGAGGATGTTTGAAATGGGAAGTGAACTTGCTTGTTAATTGTGCTCAAACAAAAAAAAAAAATAGTCTGTTTAAGTAGTTAATTGCAACTTCCTATAGGGTTGCATGGCAGGGCATTACAATCGCTAAGAAAAAAACCCAATGAGCAACACCTAACTTAAGAGTGAGATGTTATACCTGTAAAAATGTCATCAATATGTCATTTCCAACACTTCATTGCTTTGCAATCCTCCCTAAACTCTGGTTAACTTCATTCCAATGTGTTTCTTTGCCTTCCCCCGTGCGGTTTCTCCCTCCTTATTTAAAGTGACTCCCTCCTGCCATTCCTCCATTTCTCCTTCATCTAAAGTCCCCTCTTTCTCCGTCTACATTTTCTATGTGCCTCCTTTTCCTTCTACCCTTTTCACTCCCATTTTCCTTCAAAATTAGATGTTGAATGAGTTGATAGGGGGTCGTGGGGGTTTAAAGATTTTCCCAAATGCCTTTTTTTCTCACATCCTGCCTTTTGGATGACTCGGGCAATGGGGCACCATGCCTTACAATTTGTTGACCATTCTCAAGTCCACGCCCATTTATTTCAACTTGTCTCTTGTCATCGAATGGAGGAAATCACCTCCATAAATGCTTCTTTGATGTCTTCTCCCAATCCTTTTTCTTACCTTGAAAGGAATCTATAAATTACTTCTTTTATTTATTGATTCTTTTCATAGCCTTGATTGACATGGATGTGACAAAAGATTTGGACAAAATGTATATTTTTATAAGTTTCAACCAGGGGTTCTATTATGCCACTAAGTACTTAATCTATAAGAGAATAGTTTTGTGTTTGAGAGGTTTGTTATAATTTGATATAAATGTTAATTTAAACTTAATTTATTTTTATTTTTTAATAACATAAGTAAGTATGTTCACATTTTTTTTTTGTTAATTGACATATGAGTATTTGACAATTTTATTTATTGAATGAATAGGAGTGCAAGTACAATATGATGATAATTTTGATTTTTTTATATTAATTCCTATGTTAAATTTTTCTCTAATCTCATTTACATATAGCTAAGAAAACATATACAATTAAATTTCGCTACACTTTCCACACGTTGATATGTGTAATTTTTCATGTTATATAGATTTAATGTAATTTATACACTATACAAATGAAAATATATAAAAGTTAAATAGTGACAACTTCCTTTTTATTTGTAATCCTATGTTAAAAATTGTAAGATTGTCAACATTATTAAGGACAAACACAAAATACAACAATGTGCTCCATGTTGAAATATTTTAAATGTAATGACTAATGATTTTTAGAGGGATTAATAAAGAACAAATAGAATGAGTGGATGTGGTTTATAGTTGTAGAAGAAATTTCTTTTTATCTATATTTATTTAAAAAAATGAAAAAATATTAAATTTTTATATAGACCACTTTTAGAATCTAAAGTAGTACATGTTGAGAATTTTTTTTAATATACCATGATAAATTTTATTATATCAAGATCATAATTTTTTATTTGTGTGTCAATTATACAAATTCATTTCATATCAATAAAACAATTACTATGTTAATAGCAACATAGAAAAAAGTAACAACAAACAAAAACATAGAAAAATAGAAAAAAATAACAACAAACAAAAATTTAAAAAGCTAAAAAATGATATTGTAATAAAAACGCTATGTATTGAAACCAATTTTCAAAAAATATGTTAATAAATATTTAAAGCTTTGAATATTCTTTTAATGCTATTTTAAAACCAAAAAAAAAAGAAATAAGAATGTGGGAAAACCTCTATTCCTAATCGCTTACTGTTAAAACAATATATTGAAATTTTAGTTTTTTTTTATGTCGATGCACATGAATATAATCAAGATAGCCGTTGACAGTAAAAAAGACAATTCAAATTTCTGTTGAGAACAAAAAGCTAATTGGATAGAAAATTCAAATTTAGGCTCTATATTCAGATTGATGGGTTCTGCAAGCAGGGAAAAATGGAGGAGGCTTTTAAACTTTTAGAGGAGATGCGTGGAAATGGGCTGTATCGAGGTACTCTGATTTTCAATGCAGTAATCAGTGGGCTTGAAAAGATGGTAAGAGAGAGCATTAAGCCTGGTGTTGTTACATATAATACTATAATTTTAGTTCTGTGCATTATGGGGAGGTCCCAAGAGACAAGAAAGCTTCTGGATAAAATGGCTGTGAAAGGCTGTGCTCCAGATACATTAGCTTCTGGATAATATTGTGCTCTGTGCAATGCACATGGAGGGAAGAGCAGAAGCAGCTATTGAGCTTTTATATCGACCATATAAGGTTCAGTCTAGAGCATGGTTGCTGGAGTCATGAGACATGTAAATATGAGGGTCTGACATTGTAAATATGAGGATCTGAGATTGTCTGCGATACTTTGGGCATGCGTTTTGGGATTGTTGAGCTTTTAGCATTTACAGGATTGTTTGCAGGAGAATTTACCCATGGAAGAGCTCAAAACCTCCATTGTCTTGACTCTTATCACATGCTGGTTAGTTTCTAGAAATTTCTCTGTAACTTACACTCATATTTCTTAAGGATTTTCCCAACCTTTCTTAAGTTGCAAAGTAAACCAACATCACATTTTGAGATTTTTTTGCTTCTGTCATGCTCTTATGTGAAGTCAGCAATAATATGTTCTTGAAATTCTAATTCTTTAATGCACATTGATTTTTCTAGTGCAAAGGGCTGCTCTATTCAGTATACCTTAAAAATTGGAGCCTAGACCTTAGCATTATGTGCCCTCAACAAGAAACATGTACCATATACCATAAATCATTGGAATATTTACATTTGACCCCATCCTTAGAGCCTTAACTTTAGAAACTAGGATGTAGACACTATACCCTTTGGACCTAGGTCCTAAAAACTTGACCCTCAAACCGTAGAGTATGTGCCTTTATATTGTGTCCCTTGTTTCTTAACCTTGGAATCCAAGACTTCATGAATATTACACATTAATTATTTGATCTTGGGCCCTAGAATTTGGACTATAGAATGAAAGCATGGACCCTATAAATTTAATTTTTGAACCAAACCTTGTTTCTAGACACATTATCTTGAAACCTTTTACCTTTGAAGTTAGATTCTAAACCTAGAACCTTAACTTTGGACCCATGAACACTATATGTTATAGCTTGGATTCATCGACCATGCACTTTAGATCAAGAAACTATTACTAAATATTGTGATCCCTTAGACTCTAGATTTTAGATACTTGGACCTCACACCTTAGACCACGAAGCATTTTCCCTATGCCTTTGACCATGGACCCTATGATCTCTTCAAAGGTAAAACCAACATGAAACATCTTCACGATCTCTTCAAAGGTAAAACCAACATGACACCTCTTCTCGATCCCAACATGATAGAATGCAAGACCAAGGTAAGGTGGGTTGAGTTGCGGGATACCTCTGAGTCAATAGAAAAATAAGAAGAAAGAAAAGTACATGCCTTTTTATTGTCAAAATGTAAGACCCCTTACAAGTTGTTGTACACATCCTCAAAGGACTTGTCTCACCCCAGCATGACACCCCTTCTCAACCCCAAATTGGAAGAATGTAAGACCAAGGTAAGGCGGGTTGGGTGTTAGGCAAGGTTGCAAAGATAGCCCCGAGTCAATAAAAAAGAGAATGAAAGAGAAATCCATATTTTTTTATCATCATAATGCAAGATCCCTTGTAGACTATTGTATACATCCCAAAAGACTAGTCTCACCCCAATGTAACACCCCTTCTTAACCCCAACTTGGCAGAATGTAAGATAAAGGTAAGACAAGTTGGGCATTGGGTTGGGTTGCGGGGATACCCTTCAATCAACAAAAAAAAGAAGAGAAGTCAATACCTTTTATCATCAGAATGTATGACCCCTTGCGAGTTATTATATATATCCCCAAGGAACTAGTATTTCCCTAGCATGACACCCCTTTCTCACCCCAACTTGGGAAAATGTAAGACCGACATAAGGTCAGTTGGGTGTTGGGATAGGTTGCAAGGATACCCTTAATCAACAAAAAGAAGAAAAAATAGAATTTGATACATTTTCATCATCATAATGTAAGATTCTTTGTAGATTGTTAATTACATCTTAGGGGACCTCAGGGGACTAGTCTCGCCCCAACGTGACACCTTTTCCTGACCCCAACCTATCAGAATGTAAGACCAAGGTAAGGTGGGTTGGGTGTTTGGTTAGGCTGGGAGGATACCCCTAAGTCAAAAGAAAAAATAAGAAAGAGAAGTCCATAGCTTTTTATCATGACCAAAATGTAAGACCACTTGTGAATTATATACATATCCAAGGGACTAGTCTCACCCCAGCATGAAACCTCTTCCTGACCCCAACTTGGCAAAATGTAAGACCAAGGTAAGGTGGGTTGGGCATTGGGTTGGGTTGGGAGGATACCCTCGAGTCAACAGAAAAAATAAGAATGAGAAGTCCATACCTTTTTATTGTGACCAAAATGTAAGACCCCTTCTAAGTTGTATACATCCCCAAAGGACTAGTCTCACCCAAGCATGAAAACCCTTCCTAACCCCAACTTGGTAGAATGTAAAATATCCCCAAGGGACCCTATAAATTAAATGATATATTATAGAGATTAATATTACTTTAAATTTGAGAAATCAAACATTGTATGCTAGTTGCTTACCTTAAAATTTGGAGCCTAGACCTTGGTCCCTATCCCTAGATTATAGATCATGAACCCTTAACCAAGACACCTATACCATTTATTGTGAACTCTTACAACTTAGATTTTTGGATCACTAGGACCTTAGCATTATGTGCTCTCAACTAGAAACATATACCCTATACCATAAATCATTGGACCATTGATATTTGACCCCATCCTTAGAGCCTTAACTTTAGACACTAGGATGTGGAGACTATACCCTTTGGACCTAGGTCATAAGAACTTGACCCTCAAACTGTAGAGTATGTTCCCTTATATTGTGTCCCTTGATTCTTAACCTTGGAATCCAGGACTTCTTGAATATTACACATTAATTATTTGATCTTGGGCCCTAGAATTTGGACTGTAGAATGATAGTATGGACCCTATAGATTGAATCTTTAAACCAAACCTTGTTTCTAGACACATTATCCTAAAGCCTTTTACCTTTGAAGTTAGATCCTAAACCTAGAACCTTAACTTTAGACCCATGAACACTATATGTTATAGCTTGGATTCATCGACCATGCACTTTAGATCAAGAAACTATTACTGAATATTGTGATCCCTTAGACTCTAGATTTTAGATAATTGGACCTCACACCTTAGACCAAGAAACCTTTGCCCTATGCCTTTGACCATGCCCCCTATGATTTCTTCAAAGTTAAAACCAACATGACACCTCTTCACGATCTCTTCAAAGGTAAAACCAACATGACACCAATTCCCGATCCCAACATGATAGAATGTAAGACCAAGGTAAGGTGGATTGGGTTGCAAGATACCTCTGAGTCAATAGAAAAAATAAGAAGAAAGAAAATTACATACCTTTTTATTGTCATAATTTAAGACCCCTTACAAGTTCTTGTACATATCTCCAAGGGACTTGTCTCGCCCCGACATGACACCCTTCTCGACCCCAACTTGGTAGAACATAAGATCAAGGTAAGGCGGGTTAGGTGTTAGGCAAGGTTGCAAGGATACCCCTGAGTCAACAAAAAGAAGAAGAAAGAGAAATCTATATTTTTTTATCATCATAATGTAAGATCCCTTGTATACTATTATATACATTCCAAGAGACTAGTCCCACCCCAATGTAACACCTTTTCCTAACCCCAACTTAGTAGAATGTAAGACCAAGGTAAGGCAAGTTCGACATTGGGTTGGGTTGTGGGGATACCTATGAGTCAAAAAAAAAAGAAAAAAGAAAAGAGAAGTCAATACCTTTTTATCATCAGAATGTATGACCCTTTGCGAGTTGTTATATATATCCTTAAGGGACTAGTCTCACCCTAGCATAATACCCTTCCTCACCCCAAATTAGAAAAATGTAAGACCAAGGTAAGGTTCGTTGGGTGTTGGGATAGGTTGCGAGGATACCCCTAAGTCAACAAAAAAAGAAGAAGAAGAAGAAGTCCATACCTTTTCATCATCATAATGTAAGATTCCTTGTAGGTTGTTAATTACATCTCAGGGGACAAGTCTCGCCCCAACATGACACCTCTTCCTGACCCAAACTTGGTAGAATGTAAGACCAAGGTAAGGTGGGTTGGGCATTTGGTTGGGTTGGGAGGATACCTCTGAGTCAACAGAAAAAATAAGAAAGAGAAGTCCATACCTTTTTATCATGACCAAAATGTAAGACCCCTTGTGAATTGTATACATCCCTAAGGGACTAGTCTCACCCCAGCATGAAACCCCTTCCTAACCCCAACTTGGCAGAATGTAAGACCAAGGTAAGGTGGGTTGGGTGTTGGGTTGGGTTGGGAGGATACCTCTGAGTCAACAAAAAAAGAAAGAAAGAGAATTCCATACATTTTTATCTTGACTAAAATGTAAGACCTCTTGTGAGCTTTATACATCCCCAAAGGACTAGTCTCACCCTAGAATGAAACCCCTTCCTAAACCCAACTTGGCAGAATCTAAGACTAAGATAAGGTGAGTTGTGTCATGGGTTAGGTTGCGGGGATACCCCCAAGTCAAAAAAATGAAGAAAAAAGAGAATTTCATAACTTTCTATCATCATAATATAAGATCCCTTGTAGGTTGTTATATGTACATCCCTAGGGGACTAATCTCACCCCAGCGTGACACCCCTTCCTCACCCCAACTTGGAAAAATGTAAGAGCAAGGTAAGGTAGGTTGGGCATTGGACTGGATTACGGGGATATCACTGAGTCAATAAAAAAAATAAGAAAAAAAAGAAGTCCATACCTTTTTATCATCAAAATATAAGACCCTTTTATGAGTTGTTTTGTACATTCCCTTGTATACATCCCCAAGGGATTAGTCTTGCCCTAGCATGACACCCTTTCCTGACCTCAACTTGGTAGAATGTAAGACCAAGGTAAGGTTCGTTGGGCATTGGGCTCGGTTACGAGGATACATTGAGTCAACCAAAAAAAAAAAAGTCCATACCTTTTTATCATCATAATGTAAGATCCCCATGTAGATTTTTATATACATCTTCAAGGGATTAATCTCACCCCAATGTGACACATCTTCCTGACTCTAACTGAGCATAATTTAAGACCAAGGTAAGGAAGGTTAGGCATTGGGTTGGGTCATAGGGATACCTCTGAGTCAACATATAGAAAAAAGATAACTACATACCTTTTTATCATCTTTGAAAGGGGTTTTAATTGAAAGATTTTGATTAATTGGAGACCAATTTACAAAAAAATCATAATGTGGTTTTAGTGGTCCAAAGATAAGGTTCTAGGTTTAGGATCTTTTTTCTTGCTTCTTTTTTTCTTTACTTCTATTTCTTTGCTCTCGTTCTTTCTATCTCTTTTTTGTATTTTGTGTGTTCTTTTTTTCTTTTTTTTCATCCTCTATTTTTCCTTATGATTTAGTTGTTGTCATGCTTGAAACATTTTGTTAGGAAAAATCCAACAACTTTATTTATATATATATATTTACCTTGCTTTTAACACCTTAATCATGATATACATACCACTAAGTATTCCAAGGAGTAGGGTATATATGTGGTACACACTACACACATTTAAATACTAAGTGGCTGGGATGATAGCACCACTTAACCGTAACACCCTTTCATTAATTCTAATAATTTTCTTCAATTAATTCTATGACTATTAGTAAGAAAATTCTCTTATAAAATTCATCACAACAAAACTCCGAAAAACATACATGACTAAATAATATTATTAGTGTTATATTATTATATTCATGCTTGATCATCCTACTTGTGATTATTACCCATATTGTTCTTCTTCTTTTATTCAACTATGTTTGTCATGTTCACAACATATCAATACAAGTAAAACCACTATTTTTTTTTTCGCAACATGCTAAAGAAGGTTTCCTACTCGATAAGGTAGTTCGCCATTTTCATTTAAACATCACAATATGAGAAAAGAGAACACATTCGATGCATACAAGTAATTCTCACAACTTATTAATATCTAAGTCTTGCATTTCTCTATTTAAGGTTGAACCATATAATCACATGTTATAATCATAGTTCCATCTATCCTCATAAAGATGCACAATGAGTAGAAATTCCTAGAAATTTTGACAACCTTTATGTTTTCTCTATTGTATTCATGGGTATATGTTTTTCCCTAAATAAGTACTAGCCAATGCACAACACTGTTTGCTTTCATTTATTTATTTTTGTTTATTTTAATTCCCCAACCACTTATTTTTCTTAAGATTACACATTGTTCATTACCAAAATTTTAAAAAATTGATTAATCATCCTCATCCTTTAAGGACAAACCCACTTGTGTAGGTTATTAATTGCCAAGATGAGATATAATATTTCTTATTGGGATCTAACTATCATGCCCAAAATTTTCACTCAAAAATGCATCAATTTAAAAATATATATAGATATATATTCTAAGGAACCTTTTATTACCAATGAACCATATGATGATCAATCAAGACAAAACAAATCCAAAATAATTTTAAGACTCTCCTAAGGAGTACCAAATAGTTGACACTCTTATACACAATCAACAACAATCTATCTAATTACTTTAGCTTATACTTCATTATCCATGATAATTGCAATACATCTAGTTTCCTAGAAGTTTCATCAATGTCCTTTTTAAGACTAAATCGCAATGGCGGTGAGAATTTAGGGCTATGCAATCCTAAATATTAAGATACTTTACATTATTCCTCTAGCTCATTAGGCTCCTATTAAATATTTTTAACATCATCACTTTCTTTTTTCCCAAATATCGAGATGGGGAGTGTAGAATGGTTACGGATTTTCCCAAATTATTCTCATTAATTGAGCTATCATCTTTTACCGGTATTCCATAACCTTTTTGAATATGAAGCTCTTGTTAGTTTTGTTTTCACAAGATTTTATTTCTTTTACTTGATCATTACAAGTTAATCACCCCATAAGATTAAAATCTTTCCTAACAATTTCTTTGAAGTTTCCAATATAAGATGGTTAATTGTAATTCCATTTTAATGTTTCAATATAAGTTAACTCACAAAAGTTACTAATTTATCTCTCAAATTTGAAGGCTTACTGCTATGAGTAGTTCCACATGTTACTAATAAAAAAATAGCTAAAAACCATATTATTCCCAGAGTACCCAGTGTTGCAACCTGGGCTTGATACCGAGTGTGTCATGCCGAAAATTTTCACTTGAAAATGCAACAATTTTATAACGTTTTATTACCATTGAACCATATGATGATCAATCAAGACAAAAAAAATCCAAATTAATTTGAAGACTCTCCCCAAGGAGTACTAAATAGTTGACACTCTTATACACAATATCATTTTCCTACTTATTCATTAACTTAATTTTCCCAACACAAATTTACTAAAGAAATAAGTTTCCCAAACTCTTCTCATATTAAACTGGAATAGATTTTACAAAGATTGAGGAACCACTTATTAATATTAAATACCTCTAGAACATAAAGTAATTACCTGAGGCAATTTTTTTCTTTTGCAGAAATTTATTAATCATTTATCCATATAACCTATCCCAAAAAAAAGAAATACACCTTCCTAAATACTCAAGTAAAAGCCAAAAAAAATAATAATAATAATTATCTTTTTCTTATTATTAAAAAATAAGAATAAATTAACGTTTCTTATTTTTTTTAAATAGTAATTACTTACATAACTATAATATATATAAAACAATTACTTAAACTTAAAATTTAAAACATAAAAATAATTTAAAATGCTAATATTTTTAAAATCCATTTAAAATCAATATATTTTAATTTTAATTTTTATAACCCTAAAGGCCACGTAAGCCTCCTCTTTAACTTTTAGAATCCTCCTCTATTCTTTTAGATTTACTTGTATACTTCTCTTTTTTTCTTTTCTTTTATAAACGATAGATTTCTAATTATATTAGAGGATCTTCTTTTCTTTATATTAGAGGATCTTCTTCTTTTTTCTCTTTTCTTTTATAAACGATACGAAGAGAAGTTTATTTCAAAGGTAGTCTCATCCTATTTATGGGGAAGAAAATGTAGAACCCACAATGATAGGGCTTTAAATAAAAACACAACTGGGAGAAGTATGTTGAATACAATTTTATTGTTGAGATACGTCAACCTCGCTCTAAAGTAGGGTGCAGTCCAAGAACTTCAGTGACATTACCACTGTCATCCAGAACCACCCACTCAATGTTTCTTAAACTCTGAGGAAATCATGGGTTTAACCATGATGTCAAATAATCATCCTATTGTCGAGTCCTATAAGGTTACCCCTGAGTAACAGCGTGGCTATCAATAGACTTCTAGTTAACTACTTCACACAAAAGCACTAGCTTTCATACCAAATTATTAAATTGTTGATATTACAAGGGGTAATAACTATGGTTCTAATTAGGCTATTAAACACACAACCCAAGTACTATTAGTATAATGAATCCTCGCTCGATCTTTGTTTCGCAAGCCCCTCATTCATCAAGAAAATAAAGAGGTGCTCACCAAATAGATTGTTACTTTCGCCAGCTTAAATATTTAAAAGATTTCTTGTGTGTTGAAGTTTGGTACAAGCTATTTTATTATCAGTTCCTCCATGCTTTCCTAGCTACTCCTCTGCCGCCCACAACATCCTTACTATTAATATTAATGGGTGTTCTTTTCATGAAAATTTAGTTCCCGATTAATTTCCACTGACAAGAAGGTCATTGCATGATATGTCAATTTGGTATTAAATGTTTCTGATCAGTGAAACCACCTTAATGGAAACACTACCTGGTTACGTTGACTGGCTGCAATGAAAATTTTCATAAAGTGCACGCAATTTGATGGGAACTATTAATGCAACTTATACATTCAACTACAACTTAGTTGGTTGCTCAACATGGCTCACAGGATGACTTGACAGGAGGAGAGGAAATTCTAGTCTTCTACCAAGCAATTTACTATATTAATAATGATGTTTCGGCCTATCTTCCTATTGTTTTACCAACCAACATGAAATCATATGCATTACTTTATAATGTAAGCAAAAACTTCCCTCGTGTGACAGAGTTCACAAGAGTGAAGAATTGCTAGATTACAATGGTAGTGGTGCCTTACTGACTAGCCCCTTGAATTGAAAGCTAATCTAAAAGTTAGCGCCTCTACTTCTTCTTTCCTTTATTCTTATTTTGCTGCATATTTTTTTCTTATTTATGCTCAATATCTTGGGTACTAATTTTAATCATAATCTATTATCTGTGTAAATATCTATCTACCATGCATTCTATTAGAGGTAGAACCAAGGTTCTCATTTTGATCTTGTATTAGGGTCTATCGATTATTATGGGTCCCCTTACGTTTTTGACCCTTGAAGTTTAGAATGTTAGCTATAATTTACTTCTGCACTAGCTACTTGGTAACGATGTTTCTTATTCTCTAGCAAGGCAAGCTTTTGAAGTGGTTTGGGGTCGTGCCTGCCTACAGGACCCTAAATATTTGTCCTCAAGAAATACTAGAAACCATACATTACAAATATTCAATGGCTTGCATATCTTGGGTAAATATATTATTGTATGCAAAATAAGTAGACGGTAATCTAATTTGAAATAATTATGGTGCATGATTAAATAAAATTGTGAAAAGTAATTATGTTAATGAAGTTATTATTATGTGTAATGAAAGTTTTGAAAGATTGCATTCTAAATTCCATGAGAAGTATTAGATAGGAATATGGATTTAGGATATCCAAATTTAGTAATTTTCATTGCCAATGCATTATTATTTGGATTCTCCTTGTTATTGATTGTTTGGGAAGTGAGTATTTGAGATGTAATACCCCTCCGTTTTGCTCCTCGTTTGGTTTGCTTTATGCTATGTGTGGTTGCAGTTACTTTGATACTAGATACATTTTGTTATGATGTTTTGATCACTACTATTGAGCGACAACTATTATTGTGTGATGTGTTGATCTAATTATTGTTTCACATGCATTATGGATTAATGATGTTGTAGAGTTAGCATGAGATGTTATTATGAGATTATTGAATTATGATGGAAGTATCAGTTTCGATGAGTGTATTGGTGAAGAAGATGGATTCGCATCACTCGCTTGCGAGCACCCTAAGAATCCGTAATTCCTTCTTCATGGTGTGTATTATATGTTGGATATATTGTATGATGTTTACTTGGTTGCAGGATTGCAGGTACATGACATCGACTCCACCTAGTTTCACAGGTTTGAGCGTGTCGATCCAACGGTTAAGTTGAACGAGAGATAGTAGCTAGGTAACTTGTGTCAAGTCTACACCCTAGCCATAGAGTGTCGTCAGTGGTATGTGTCGAGTCGTTCATTGTCTTGCTCTAATGTTATTTAATTTTGAAGGATTCTTGATTGGAAATAGATATTTAGAATAATTGCATTTAAATCATGTTGATGGTTATTTAATTTAAATAATCCAATATAGATAAAAGTTTATATTTAAATTAATTAATTATATTTAATTTATTTAATTAATTAAATTTAATACAAGGGGGTTGAATTTAATGATTAAATAATTAAATTAATTAATTAAACGTGATGCAAGAAAATGAAAGGAAATAGAATAATTAAAATTAATTTTGGAATTTAATTTCAACGTGAGGGAATTAAATTAGAAATTGTAATTAAATGTTTATTTGGGAAATGAGTTTTAATTTTGGAAATTAATTTATTATTTGAAATTGCATTTTAAATTGAAAGTGGGTTTCTCAAAAATTGAAATTGAAATTAATATCTAATTTGCATGTAATGTGAATTAGGGTTGTAAAAATTGAAATTGAAATTGAAATTAATGTCTAATTTGCATGTAATGTGAATTAGGGTTGTATTAGGTATTTTTGATTTATAAAGAATACATTTTTTAAATTTAGGGGAGAGAAAATTTTTAGAAAAATTCATTTTTACAGCAAAGAAGAAATCTTGGAAAAATATGCGCAAAGAAGGGTTTGAAGAAAGTTTTGACTATTGAATCGATTGGATGAAAGATTGTTTGCATTTGTTGAGTTTTGGATTGGATTCATTGGATAATTGAAGAAAATTGGGGAGATTTTTGGAGGAGGTTTACATCAGAAATTCATCTTTGCATGTAGCTTCTTGAACTAGGTTTTCCTCTTTGTGTTTTATTGTTCTTGACTATTTTTAAAATAGTAGTGATTAAAGATTTGTTTGTTAGATCTATTTTAGAAAATAAATTTGTTGTTAGAAGAAAAGAATCAAATAGATTTGCAGCTTTTGCTTTGTGAAAATTCTTGAGTGAAAATTGTGAAAACCTTAGTTGAATTTAATTTGTTTGAGGAAATCGATTATTGTGTTTTGGATTCAAACATAGAGATTGAGCAATGTTTTGTAGAATGTTTTTAGAAAATGAAACCCTCTGTTTATTATTAAAAAATCGGATTTTAAAATCCGCAGGTAGTTATATTTTTCAAGGTAAAATGGTTTGGTTGCGTCACATATAACTCCACTTTCACAAACTAGGTTGTCAGGAAATTTAAAGGGTTTCTGCGCCTTGGAATTTTCTTATCCCTGTCAAAAAATCACAAATACACAGATCGTAGTTTTTGAGTTATGCTTGAAATATGAGACTGCTGTTAAGTTATTTTTCCATGGCTGCTTTGATAATAAAATATTAATATTTTATGTATTGTTATTATAATATTAAAATATTATTTGAAAATATTTTATATTATAATTTATAATATTAAAATATTATTTGAAAATATTTTATATTATAATTTATAATATTAAAATATTATATTTATTTATATTATTTTAAATAAAATCTGTATATTAGATTAGTGGAAATAAAATTATAAATGTATGGGGAAATTATTGTTTATTCTAAAATGGCATGTTAATGTTTAATTGAAGGAGTTAAATATCTGATTTAAAGAATGCATAATTTAAGATTTAATTGTGAAATTTAAATTCATATGTAAAAGGTCCAATTATTAATTTGATTTAATTGGAAAAATATATATATGATATTGGGTTATAGTCCAAATACTGATCTTATTTTAACACAATAAGTTATGGAAGAGACCAAATGTTAATTAGATTAATTTTACAGTGATTTAATTTGCAAGGGCAATTGGTTATTTAATTTAAGCGAAATGTTTTGAGTTATAGTTGAAAATATTTATTTTGTTAAGAGCAATTAGAGAATTAAATATTAGAGTAATTTCTCCCGAAAATTTAATATGTTTTATTTGTTGAAATTTAATATGTTTTATTAAATAATGTATTATTTAATAAAATATATTAATATATATACATATGATGTATATTTACATGTTTTCAATCAGGAGTATAATTAGTTTTTAATTAGTTTTATTTAAGTGCATGTATTTGAGTTGCATGGAGATTTTAAAAAAAAGATAAGATTAAATGCATGATTAAACTGTTAGGGAAAATGATATTTTAAGATATTTTACAATTGCAAGGTCAAATAGATAAGGAAAGAGATATTTTACAAATTTCATGCTTAGATAGGAAATTGATTGAATTATATGAGTTAGATAGAAAATGAAAGAAATCCAATTAGATGTGTACTTGTGTTGGTTTTTGAATGCATGGTCGAATTGTTAAGAAAAAGGATATTTAAATATATCGAAGAATTGTAGAAGTATTTATATTTGAATGTTTGTTTAATTAATGAGATTTAATTGGAAAAAAAATATGAATGCATGGTTAAATAGAAAAGCCAAGAGTTATTTTTATACATTGATAAAATGGCATGTTTTGAATAGAGAATTGAAAAGATATAGGTTTTGGATAGAAATAGAATATAGTAATGGCAATAGTTTATGTTTTATTGGAAGTAAATCTAGGAAATGAATATATTTGAAAAGAGAAATATTTATTATGTTTTATTTATTTTTATAGAGAAATTTAATCGTTGTGAATGAAATATTAAAGAATATATGTAATTAAATTTATTAATATATATATTTGATGTCTATATAATATGGAGCATATATATATATATATATATATATATATATATATATATCAAGTGTAAATTCATTATCGTATTTTATTTTAATAAGATGCATGCAATATATTATTGAATAGAGATTTAAAATGGATTGATTAGTGTATATGGGTAAATGGGTAGAAAAACGGTATTTTATTATGTTAAAGTGATTGCATGTTCTAAATAGGAAATTGAATGAAATATAAGATTTGGTTAGGAAATGGAAAGAGTTTACTTGCATGATTTTGTGTCGATTTAAAAGTAAATTAAGAAGTTGTTTATATTGATGAGGCAAGTAGTTATCCTAATTTGCTTTCTTTCCATTAGAGCAATTAATTCATTGTGAATGAAATATGAAAGAGATATGGATTTAGTATATCCAAAATTATTAACTTCCTAATGATTATATTGAATGATTTAATTCTCTCTATTCAATAAAGAGAAGTAAGTTTAAATGTTTTAGATTCTCAATAATGAAAGAGGAAATAGGGGTTATGATTATTTCAGATGATCTAGTTATCATGTCTTTGACTTTGTCAACACTACCTATTGAATGAATATGGATTTAGGAAATCCAAATATTAGATTTGATTTATGACTTGAATGTTTTTGTTGCTATGTCATCAAGTTGCATTGTGGGTTTTGGGATTTAGTGTTAGTCCTAAATTATAAGACTTCCAGAAGAACTTAGTGGATGAGGGTTATCGAATCTTTATGTCAACCAGTTGTTCTTCCCTTGTGTAGTGCATGGTGTATTTTCAATTATTACCTGGTTTTCATGAACGGGGATGTTTGCACCTCTTTGGTTTAGGAGTGGATTATGGGATCTGTGTCTCCTTGTATGGAGTGACCTTGTTATGTGGTTTCATCTTGTTGCCTCCTGTGAAAGGAGTGGACTATGTGTTTTGTTGCCTCCAAAATGGTTGGAGTGAGTTCTTATACTTGTTTTTTCCCTTGGGATGGAGTGGTTATGATTCTTAGGTGTATGCTCTTGAGATTCCCTTGGTGATTGGTATTTGTATATGTGTATGGTTCTCTAAACATAATTGGTCTATTTTATGTCTGGAAGCAATGTGACCTATGTCAGTGATGTGAGAGTTGTACTTGTTTATTGCATTTGCTTGGATATTTTAGTATGAGTTAGTTTGAGTTTGCCTTTGGTTAGAGGTAGTAGTATCTTGATCATGTTGTGTTGTTACTATCTCCTAGCATGGGGGGTGGGCCTTTGGGTACCACATGGTTGGGTGGAACATGCACCAAAACCGTTGGGTCCCCATTGATCTTCAGTTCATGGAGGCGAGACATCCAGATGGACAACTCGCGGTTCTTATTGTATTTTCTTACATTGTAATATTTTAGATTGTATAAGTTATTTTATCCCTCTTATGTTTATGAGGTGAGATTATGTAATTGTTATACTTTTGTACTATTGTCTCATTCTGGGAATGAGTGATATAACTATTGGATTAAGTTAATGTTTATGAGATTCTATCTTGGATGTTCATCTTATTATGTTATGTGGTATTCTTATGATGTTTCATGTTTATCTCATAAAGTATTTATTGTTATGGTTTATGTAAGACGTATGTGTGGGTTTAAGTAATCCTAACCTTGTAGCCTTAGAGGTTGTTCTTAATTAGTGAGTGAATGTGTATGTTATTACACTTTATAAAAAAAAAATTGTTTCACTTAAGTCGTTAATTACAACTTCCTTTAGGGTTACTTGGCGGGGCATTACAGTCGATTTGGTATTAAATGTTTCTGATCAGTGAAACCACCTTAATGGAAACACTACCTAGTTACGTTGACTGGCTGCAATGAAAATTTTTACAAAGTGCACACGATTTGATGGGAACTATAAATGTAACTTATACATTCAACTACAACTTAGTTAGCTGCTCAACCTGGCTCACAGGCTGACTTGAGAGGAGGAGAGGAAATTCTAGTCTTCTGCTAAGCAATTTACTATATTAATAATGATGTTTCGACCTATCTTCCTATTGTTTTACCAACCAACATGAAATCATATGCATTACTTTATAATGTAAGCAAAAACTCCCCTCGTGTGACAGAGTTGACAAGAGTGAAGAATTGCTAGATTATAATGGTAGTGGTGTCTTACTGACTAGCCCCTTGAATTGAAAGCTAATCTAAAAGTTAGCACCTCTACTTCTTCTTTCCTTTATTCTTATTTTGCTCCATATTTTTTTCTTATTTATGCTCAGTATCTTGGGTACTAATTTTAATCATAATCTATTATCTGTGTAAATATCTATCTACCATGCATTCTATCAAAGGCAGAACCAAGGTTCTCATTTTGATCTTGGTATTAGGGTTTATCGATTATTATGGGTCCCCTTACGTTTTGTCTAGTGCAGTTTAGAATGTTAGCTATAATTTACTTCTGCAATAGCTACTTGGTAACGATGTTTCTTATTCTCTAAAGGAAGTTGATGATAGAAACATGGTTCTGCCCTACATTAAGTTGTGTAAAGAAGACATGGTAGATAGATATTTACACGGATAGTAGATTATGATTCAAATTAGTACCCAAGATACTGACCATAAATAAGAAAAAAATATGCAACAAAATAAGAATAAAGGAAAGAAGAAGTAGAGGCGCTACAACTATTATTATTGAACTGCCCTATAAGTTGTAGTACATTACTTTATGCATTACATTATAATGTTAAGTATCTTGCATATTACGTTTTTGATATTAGGAAGTTCATGATCTCATAGGTTCTCATTAATTTTATTGTTGAGATACGTCAACCTCACTCTAAAGTAGGGTGCAATCCAAGAACTTCAGTGACATTACCACTGTCATCCAGAACCACCCACTCAATGTTTCTTAAACTCTGAGGAAATCATGGGTTTAACCATGATGTCAAATAATCATCCTATTGTCGAGTCCTATAAGGTTACCCCTGAGTAACAACATGGCTATCAATAGACTTCTAGTTAACTACTTCACATGAAAGCACTAGCTTTCATACCAAATTATTAAATTGTTGATATTACAAGGGGTAATAACTATGGTTCTGATTAGGCTATTAAACACACAACCCAAGTACTATTAGTATAATGAATCCTCGCTCGATCTTTGTTTCGCAGGCCCCTCATTCATCAAGAAAATAAAGAGGTGCTCACCAAATAGATTGTTACTTTCACCAGCTTAAATATTTAAAAGATTTCTTGTGCGTTGAAGTTTGGTAGAAGCTATTTTATTATCAGTTCCTCCATGCTTTCCTAGCTACTCCTCTGCCACCCACAACATCCTTACTATTAATATTAATGGGTGTTCTTTTCATGAAAATTTAGTTCCTGATTAATTTCCACTGACAAGAAGGACATTGCATGATATGTTGATTTGGTATTAAATGTTTCTGATCAGTGAAACCACCTTAATGGAAACACTACCTGGTTATGTTGACTGGCTGCAATGAAAATTTTCATAAAGTGCATGCGATTTGATGGGAACTATTAATGTAACTTATACATTCAACTACAACTTAGTTGGTTGCTCAACATGGCTCACAGGCTAACTTGACAGGAGGAGAGGAAATTCTAGTCTTCTACCAAGCAATTTACTATATTAATAATGATGTTTCGGCCTATCTTCCTATTGTTTTACCAACCAACATGAAATCATATGCATTACTTTATAATGTAAGCAAAAACTACCCTCGTGTGATAGAGTTGACAAGAGTGAAGAATTGCTAGATTACAATGGTAGTGGTGCCTTACTGATTGGCCCCTTGAATTGAAAGCTAATCTAAAAGTTAGCACCTCTACTTCTTCTTTCCTTTATTCTTATTTTGCTGCATATTTTTTTCTTATTTATGCTCAGTATCTTGGGTACTAATTTTAATCATAATCTATTATCTGTGCAAATATCTATCTACCATGCATTCTATCAGAGGCAGAACCAAGGCTCTCATTTTGATCTTGTATTAGGGTCTATCGATTATTATGGGTCCCCTTACGTTTTTGACCCTTGAAGTTTAGAATGTTAGCTATAATTTACTTCTGCACTAGCTACTTGGTAATGATGTTTCTTATTCTCTAGCAAGGCAAGCTTTTGAAGTGGTCTGGGGTCGTGCCTGCCTACAGGACCCTAAATAGTTGTCCTCAAGAAATACTAGAAACCGTACATTGCAAATATTCAATGGCTTTCTGCAGTTTAATCTCGCATTCCTTGTGACAATGAAATAGATAGACATCTCCACTTACTGGGGTTCATGATCTCATAGGCATTATTCAATACTCCCCTCAGGCTTACATAATCCTGTGTCATGGAGCCTCGTGGGCTCTAGCCATACCCCTGAGCAAGGAATTCTTTAGCTCCACAATGATAAATGGGGTCTTTTCTTATTTGTACAAAAGCGATAGGCTTAACATAACACAAATTTTATATTTATTTAGAGTTATACTGTGTTAATTAAAAGTGAAAGTAGAAAAGATATTCGGTTATCTCAACCATTAGTTATTTATGAGAAATATTAAGAGGATATAAGTATGGATATGGTAGTGGGTTTGTCTAAAATATAAGGGTATGTGTAGGATCATGATGGGCCAAAAAGTGGCGATATGTAAGCCATATGATGGCCCATGTGGCTAACGACTTTTTTTTACCCAAAATTGATGAAACAAAAAGGATTTTTAGAGGACATTCTCAGCTTTCTACCAGTATAAATTATGCTTTACTTTGAATTGAATAAATAATTATTATTCATTTTCTATTAGAATTATGAATAAATTCCTAATTGATAGGCTGATTAAAAAACATCTATAACTTTCAAACTGTATCACATTTTTTGAATCCAACACATGCGTCACATTCTATGCTTTGTATACTATAGGACTAAAAAAAAATTGAATTTCATGAAGTTTTCACCAAGTAAGGGTGGTTAGATAGATGAGATTTTATATTTTTTTTAAGTTGTAAGAAAAAATTCATAATTAATTATTTACTTGGAAAGAAATTATAAAAAAATATGCATCACATCATGACATGAGTCCTCCACTTATATATAAAATATTATAAAAAAATATTATCATTTTATTGTGGTTAGGGTGGTCAGACAGACACCTACTTCTTATTTTTACCTTGAAATTTAAATACTACTACATTGAAATTTCAAATTTTCACCAAATAGATTTATTTTTTTTAAATAAAGGTCTAGTAGTTTAGAAAGTACATTTAGTTTGCTACAGATTCTATTTTTACATTTTTTTGAAATAATATAGATAACTTATTCATTTTCTTACGTCAAGTTGTCTAACTCTTAATTTTTTGTCTTTTAATTGCCACTTAAGGGCCTGTTTTTTTCCATGATGATCCTGCACATACCCATAAGACACATAATTTTATATTGATGGTAAAGATATATTTTCTAAGATGAAATATTCCATTCTATGTCAAATTAATAATCATGAGATATATATAGTTGATCTAGTTTTTGAGAGAAGTTTAAATATCAAATGGTTTGAAAGTATTATAATTTTAGATATGGATACTAATATTTTTATCAGATAAAAGAGGTTAAATATGTGTTGCTACCCATACAAGTTCCAATGGTGAGAGTTCAAAGAAAAAGAGAAAAATCAAAATCAAAATCTCTAACAACTCAAGACAAGAATAACAACACAACCTTTATTGAGTGGGGGATCTAGACAAATCTCTAAGTCCATAATAGAATTTCTTTCTTTTGAAAGCCTATGATGCTCAAATTTAAGAGATTTCAAACATTCCCCATTATCCTCTTTGATATCTTTCCCTTTTTTATTTCTTCTCCTATTCTTTTAGGAGAATTTTAAAGCTACTTATTGTGGAGTTAAGGATTTTCTTATTTAGATTAGTGATCTTATTTCTAGAAATTTTTAGTTCCTGGAATTTTCTTTATATTCCCATCTTTAGTAGATCCATTTGGATCCTTTTTATGACTTAGGGGACAAGGAGACCCATATTTTTTATTTATGACCATGGTATCTTTACAACCCATTGGTTTTTTCATATTCTTCAATTTTCCATTATTCCTTAGTTATTTCTTCTTGGGATTCTTTTCCTTTCTTCTTACTTTCAAGGTTTTTACTATCATTTCCTCCCTCTCTAGATGTAGATTGTAATTTATATTAGTTGAGGTTTCAATGGGCTTATTAAGGTTGACAATTTGATAGTAGGGATGGTTTTCTATTCTTTACTTTTTTATTAATAGAATTTATCATGGAATTAGAGATAGAGTCCAATCTAAGATTAATATCATAATGGGTTTCATGGAAATCACTACCATTAGACTTCATATCATCATCCATAAGTTCAAGTTCTTCATTTCCACTAGAACTAACCTCATTTATGATCTCATGTATGGGAGTCTTCTTCAACTTAGGCTTTTGGGAGGAGAGCCTAGCAAAGCATCTCTTATTCTTAAGTATTTGGTGGGTGTTTTCCATACCCTTAGAGTTGGAAGAAACAACATTTTTTACTTTCACATATAAGGGTTTCTTAGCTATCATAATCTCCTTTAGACCTTTTACTATAGCAACCAATATTTTTATTTCGAAGTCTCATGTGGATGATTGAGACAACAAAAAAGGGGGATATTAGGGTTAAGAGTAATATTTTTAAACTATAGGGGATTAATCATAAGTGTGGTAGATAGAAGTGGTGATACACATAGAAGATTAACCCTTGGTGTAGGATAATGTCTAATGCCCTAAACTTGATCAAAGGGAAGAACATAATTAAAAAAAAAATTATATATATATGTAAATATGATCTAAAATTTTCTACCGTACTTGAGATGGTAACACTACTTCACACATTATATGACATTTCTTTTGCAACGTCAACATCAACACTTCACCCAAGAGTGGGGGATGGGGAGGTAAGAGTAGATAGGTGCACAAACTCCCTCATGTGCACCCTAAATTGATGAAGGGAAACCCTAGCGACCTAAGTTAAACTTGAGCATGTTTATTTACCATCTAATGGGGGAGTTAGAAAGGAGTTTTGTTTGAAAATGATATTTCCCTAAGGAGTAATTATTAAATTGTTATGTTATTACATTTGCCCGCCTATACCTAAAACACCATCAATTAACCATTCCTTGTTTCATCAATGATTTAATAGAATTAAAATATTGGTTAGACGATACTCTTAATATTAGCAATAACATTCATACCCATATTAGTAATAAAATCTCTAATAATAATCCCCTTGATAGTAATATTTAATCTTTGTGTTAATATTAATAATCTTATTAACTCTTCATGAAATTAATTCTCACACTCATTTATTAATATTAATATCATTATTAACCCTAATGATATTAATATTGATTCACTTTAATATTAAAATGATTATTTTGAATCCTACCAAGTTACTAATATTAATTTTCACTTCCAATTTAATATTAATATCATGCAGTGAAAAATTAGGTGAAGATCAATATGATAATTGATATTGACCTAGAGATAATAATAATTTGATTATTTATATTTAAATCACTTATTATTAAAGTTAATATTACTCATAATATTAATATTAATAATCATTAATACCAATATTTAATAATAATAATATTATTATTATTCATATTAAAACTTATCTTAATATTAATATTATTCTTGATAAAATTATTTACATTTAATATTAGTAACATTACTAATAATACTAACATTAATATCATTCCTCTTTTCTTCTTGTTAGCGGAACTAATATTATTTTTTACCTTCCTCGTGATACTACACTAAACGACTTCAATTTCGTATATTAAAACTATACATATATAATTTTACTTCAAAAACTTGATAAGTATTGTGTTGCAAAAAAATATATCTTTGGACATTTTTTTCTCATTTGAGTCTTTATTATGGATTTCAGCCTAGTTTTGCCTAGATTTAATGTTGAAATATGGTCAACACATTCACATTAGGTCTTGGACCCTTGTAAATCAATAAGAATTCTATGATGTCTTATAAAGGTGTTGTGAAGTGTTGTAACCCACTTTCACACTTCTCTTGGACCCTTTTATTATAATTCACTTAAATAACCTCTTTTTATCATTTACCAAGCCTTATTTCAAAGTGTTGTAAGGAGTTGTAACAAACTAACACTTTTCTAGGCTTGGCATCAATAATTATACCTTTCTTATGCCTTTAATTGGCCCTATTTTATAGTTACATAGCTTATTTAATTATCTTTTTGAGAATAAACCTAATAAACATCATTTAATATATCTTAATCCTTGACACCCATTTAAAATTCCTAAGTGGGACCCAGTCGCCACTTGGGGCGACTTAGTCCCATTTGGTTCAAAAATCAAAACAAGTTCAAAATTTTTGTGGGTTTTTATTTTCTAAGACCTAAAGTCGGTCTGTGATGTGCTATTTTCGTGAATTAGGGCATAATTGTGTATCAATATGAGGTTTTACACTCATTTTGGGGGCTTCTATCTTCTTCTTATTCTCTTCTCTCTTGATTCATTCATCATTCTTCTCAAGCGAGCTAGGGTTCTGGAATTCTAAGTCATCAAGAAGCATTCAAGGGAAGATTCTTCATCCATTGTTGCAGAAATTCAAGATCAATAACCATGGAAATTTTCTAATCCCTTCATTTCATGTTCATGCTTCATCTTATTTCTTCATTTGGCTTAATTACCTAAAAGGGGTTTGATCAAGGCAAACCCCTATTCCCTAACATTCAACGTTTCTCTTTCCCTCTTTGTGTGTTTGCAGATTTAGGTACTTTGAAGGCTTGGATATCATTGAAGAATAGGTTGCAAACTTTTTGAAGACATCTCCTTGTTGGCTATGGAAAAATATTCACAAAAACTCACTTACAGTGTTGAAGATTGGGGTTTCGGATCCAGAAACCTGGAGGAACAAAAAGTGCAGACCAAGAGCTTCTATTTCCACTTTCAGATTTTTAGAAAAGTCAAAGTGGACTAAGTCACCATTAGTGGAGAATTAGTCCCACTACACATGTTTTTAGAGATTTTTGTAGATTCAATAGCCATTTTCCTGAAACAGGCTTCAAAACAGTTTTCCTGATCTTGGAGTAAGTTGCCCAAAATGGCGTAAGTGTCCCAATAGGTCAAAATTCCAAAATCCACAACATTTCTAGTCTCTATTCTAGTTCCCAACACATTTGTAGGCACACATCTTCAGTTCTACAATTTTATGTTTTGTTTCATAGTCATTTCTAGGTCATTTAGCATATGTTTGCATACTACATTGCATTTTCAAACATTCTATATTTTCCAAGTTTACACTTGATGGTGAACCCCTTCTATCTGTTTTCATCCCCAAGAACTCTCCCTTTAACACATTTCAATCTCCTCTTTCATTGAAATCTCAAGGGTTTGTTCTTGAATGAATTGTAGATCTTTTTCCCTCTCCCTTTAAGTGCAAAACCTTTGAGGTGGAAGAGGGCTCAAAAATTTGTGGTTCAAGTATATATAACACACATCACATAAGAGGTTTTCTTAATAGTTATTTTGTATCCTTTATTGCTTATAACTAATTATGTATATATCTTATTTATTTATATACATTATTTGATGTTTTTATACTACTAATTTATATAAATGTATATGATAAATCATAAGTAATTTATAGTAGTACCCCAAAAAATAATAAGTAATTTTTGGATTGGCAATTCTACTAATGTATCACTATGATGGTTATGTTCATGTTGTTATACTATATACATAATTTTACTTCAAGAACAATAAGTATATATAACACACATCATGTAAGAGGATTTCTTAACACTTATTTTGCATCCTTTATTGTGTATAACTAACTATATATACATCTTATTTATTTATATACATTACTTCATGTTTTCATACCACTAATTTATATAAATGTATATTATATATCATAAGAAATTTATAGTAGTATTCCCAAAAAATAATAATTAATTATTGGGTTGGTGCTTTGACTGATGTCTCGCTATGATATTTATGCTTGTGTTGTTACACATCTTTCTAAGGAATAATAGTTTCATTCCATACCTATACACCCTTCCATGGGTTTTAATGAGGATAAACAAATTAAAATAAAAACATTAGAAACCCTAAAATTTGAGTGGCACCTATGTATAGGCTCTTTTTATTATTTCCTTATTTTGACTTGTTTTCTTTTTACAAGATATTTTTCCCTAACTTGACGTAGTGAGGAGAAGAGAGATAAATAAGTCTATAGTGCATAGGAGAGGTGAGAATCCTACAAATCTAGGTAAAATAGCAAGAGGTTTTGGCATTGTCATAGCTGTACAAGGGGCTTGCATGTTTGTTGATATGCCCTTAAACTTCTTTTATTTACTAATTTTTGTGTTACCTATTTTGTTTCCTTAATATTCTCATCATCCAAGAAACATTAATTTATGTACCCAATATTCTTCATCCATCATCAACTTTATATCAATGGAATGTACATCATCACAATATGATTTCTCTGAAGTTATCTTTTATTCCACTTAGTACATCTTTTCATCATCCTTTATTTTTTCAAGAGACCTCTTGAGATCCATTTCACCCAATAGTTATCTTGAGGTGGCATCACTTCCATCATCATCCCTAAGTGATTTGGGAAACCTATCACCAAATCTTCACTCCATTCCATCTTACTCTTTTGATGCAATCAAGATTGGGGGGTCTCATCAAACTATGCAATCTTGTAGCCTTATCATGTCATCCAACACATATTAACATAATAATGGAGAAATAATCTGAAACATATCTTTATTTCAATGTCATGCACATACATACATGAGAATTCCTCAAGTATAATTGCATATAGTGATGATTTCAACAAGAAATAAAATTCAAAAGTTTACAAGGGTTTCTAAGAACTTCATGCCTTTAAATCTTCAAGTTCTCTTTCCTTAAACTTCCTTGGATTCACTCCTCTTTGTAAATCTGATTTATTACCTTCATGCTACAACTCTCATGGTTTCCTTGAACACCTGCAAAATCCCTTTTCTCTTCTATTTCTCTTCTCTTCACAAGCTGATTTTTTTGCACTCCTTCTTGTGCTACTCTCATGAGCAACCTCCAAGTTCTTTCTCCAACATTTCTATTGTTGATTTACACCTCTTAACACCATTAAAGGATTTATTTAAAGAGAATTTTGAACTATATGAATACCCATAAAAGTGGTTTCCAAATTTTCTCTTTGATTGACCCTTACAATTCCTGAAAAAGAGAAAGAAATAAAAACATAGTTTGTTGCTCCCAAAAGTTCCATTAAGAGTTTTTGAACCACATAAAATGTCTTTCTATTGTATATTCCTTTGGAAAATTAATAAAATAAATAACCAAGTCATGCTCATTCACCCCAAATTGGAAATTGAAGAGTCATTTATTTGTGTTCCAAAAATTAATAGTTTTTTCTCCATTTTAGGAGCCAAAACTAAAAGAATAAGACCAAAATGGAATTCAAAGAGTCACTTATCTTATACACAATTTCTTAGGTTCCTGAGTTGAGAATTTTTTTTTAAAATTAATCTTCCTTCAAAATCTCCTTTAACCATGGTAAATTGATCATTTCAACCCCTAGAACCTTGAAATTGCCTAATTTTGGAAATCACATTAAAAACCTTGTTTGACCTTGATGTATGAAATGGAAATAAATTCCTCAGAAATACAAACTTTAAAATATTCTCTTGAAGTTCAAGCCCACACCAAAAATGCAAAATACTGAACATTAAAGGAAAACATATTTTTGGTGATGCAAGATTGCTTGTGAGCCTAGATGCTCTTGCATTAGACACATCAAGTAAGAAGTTTGTGAGCATGGCTCAAAAAATGGAGTTGAGCATTTGAAACACCCTTTAAAATAGTAAACTATTTGCAGCATAATCCAATGATTTCATAGGTATCCTTCTGATCTTTTTTTTCATCTTCATTTCTAGAATCTTGTCGAAATATTTGCCATTCTCCTCCTAAAATTTTTCACACTAATCTTCTCTCCTCTTATGGATTTGCATCCACTATGTAGGATTGCTTGTGAGCCTAGATGCTCCTGCATTAGACACATCAAGTAAGAATTTTGTGAGAAGGGCTCACAAAATGTATTTCAGTGTTTGAAACACCCTTTCAAATAGTAAACTATTTGCAGCATACTCTAATGCTTTCATAGGTATCCTTGCGATCTTTTCTTTCATCTTCTTTTCCAACATATTTTTGAAACATTCACCATTCTCCTCCTACAACTCTTCAGACTAATCTTCTCTCCTCTTGTGGATTTCTCCTCTCCTCTTCTCCTTCTTGGGATCCATCCCACCACAAAATGACCACCTCCACCAATTTGTACCTACAACATCCTCTACAATTTATACTCACAAAAAATGCAGCATCCACACACGACCCTGCAACCTCAAATTTATCCTCTACAACAAAATCCTCTTCTACACTCAGTATGGAAGAATAATCACAAATGAGATGAAAATCTTCGTAGACTAACTCTTTTTCCTTTGCTCCAACATTCATCTTCTTTCCTCCATTAGCAAGTTTACCAAACCACTCTTCTTCTACTGCTAAAATTTGTAGGATTAAGTCATCCTTGTCTTCACCATTTATAATCTCTTCATATTCCATCCCTACAATAACATTCGTTATATATTCATATTCATTCTCTTCTACCATCATTGTTTCTACACTTGCATCCTCTTGTTCATTTTTTTTTTCTTTCTCCATGCCTTCCTCATGGCATGTCTTCGCTGCAAGCTTATTCTTTCCTTCCTCTTTCAAGATGTTTTCTTCTTCATTACTATTTATTGGACTCTTTCCTTCATATTTCCTTCTACCTACACATGAAAAGGAATTAGAAAAATTATAGGATTCAACTTATCCCATCTTCTTTTCTATTTCTTTCCTCTTTTCTTTCAAAATAATTTCCTTCAAGATATCCAACCTCCTTGATATTTCTACACACTTATTCCAAATAGCCCAACTCTCTTCCTCTAAATTTTTTTATCTCCTCTCAATAAAATAATTTTTTACATACTTACCCAAGGCCAACCTCATACTCTTCTTCCTTGAAATTTCTACAAACACTTACAACCCACTCACAATTTGCAACAAAACATACACAAAACCATAACCATCATCTACTCAACAAAGATTATAGAATATGTACCTCTCAAAACCCCCTTCTACCCACTTTCACATACTAGAGGATGTTTGTACACCTTCCACAAAGCTTATCTCTATTGGAGGATAAAAAAAATCAATTACACACAACAAATCATCATATCTCATCAAACCATATCTCTCTCAAATCTGAAATTCTTCTCTCCACATACATTCCGGCATCATACATGCTCAGATACCAGTTGATGCAGTCAAGATTGGGGGGTCCTATCAAACTACCCAATCTTGCAACCTTATCATGTCATCCAAACCATATTAATATTTAATAATGGAGAATTCATTTTAAAACATATCTTTATTTTAGTGTTCATACACATCCATACATTAAAATTCCTCAAGAACAATTACATATATTGAGGATTTCAACAAGAAATTAAATTATGAAATTTTACAAGGGTTTCCAAGCACTTCATGCCTTGAAATATTCAAGGTCTCTTGCCTTCAACTTCCTTGGATTTAATCTTTGTAAATATGATTTATTCCCTTCATGGACTACAACTCTCATGGTTGCTTTGAACACCTGCAAAATCCCTTTTCTCTTCTCTTCACAAACTGATATTTTTTCACTCCTTGTGCTACTCTCACAAGCAACCTACAATTTCTTTCTACAATCTTGTTGTTGATTTTTGTCTCTTAACACCATCAAAGGATTCATTTAAAGAGGGTTTGAACTATGTGGAAACCCAAAAAAGTGGTTTCCAAATCTTTTCTTTGACTGACCCTTAAAATTCTCGCAAAAAATGAAATAAAACATATATTTTGTTGCTCTAAGAAGTGTCATTAAGAGTTGTTGAACCACATCCAATGTATTTATATTGTATATTCCTTTCAAAAATGAATAAAATAAATAACCAATTCATGTGCATTCACCCCAAATTGGAAATTGAAGAGTCATTTATTTGTGTTCCAAAAATTACTAGTTTTTTCTCCATTTTAGGAACCAAAAATGAAAGAATAAGACCAAAATAGAATGCAAAGAGTCATTTATCTTATGAAAACTTTCTTAGCTGTCCAAATTGAGAAAATTAATTAATTTTAATTAATATTCCTTCAAAATCTCCTTCAACCATGGTAAATTGACCATTTAAACCTCTAGAGCCTTGAAATTGCATAATTTTGTAAATCACATTAAACACCTTGCTTGACCTTGATGTATGAAATGAAAATAAATTCCTCACAAAAAAAAACTTCACAATAGTCTCTTGAATCTCAATCCCACACAAAAAATGAAAAATATTAAACATGAAAGGAAAATATTTTTTTGGTGATGCAAGATTGCTTGTGAGCTCAAGTGCTCCTGCATCATCTTTCTTATTGTTTGGCATAAGAACAATTAGTTGTGACATTGTATCAAAGAGGGAATAAATGTAGACACCTAAATATTTCTCTAGTGTACCTAGTCCAAATTGACCAAACACATCACCTATAAAATTCTCCTCACCTAAAGTGTCTCACTTAATTAATAATCCTATAGTTTAATTATCCCCCTTTTCCATCTCTCCTCACAATAAAATAAATAAATAAATACAGTTTATACCTATTTTCCGCCTCACACATGGCTAAAATTATTAAATAAAATTATTATTTAATTATAGCTATATTTCCTCCACCTAAATTCCAAGAACAAAAGATACCTAAGAACACTTGTCCTTATGAATCTAATATTTTCTCCACTAAACCTAAGAATTAAAGGCTTCTAAGTGCATATGTCCCTTATATCCCTCATGGTTATGTAACTACTTACCAAATTTAGTAAGTCGGTCCTGGGCGGGTGCATGGAAATGGCTAGCAATTTTGTGGACACCTTTCAAAAAACTTTTGAAAAGAAATAATGCGAACGCGTTATAATGTGTGCACGTTATTGGTTCGGTGTGCTAAGCCTAAGGCTCGACAACAAAAAACCAATAACATGAGTGTGTTATAATGTTCTCACGTTATTGCTTGTTAAAAGCAAAAAAAAAAGTGAAAACCAATCATTATTATTTCGACTTTTTTTCTTGTAGCCGCAGCCAAAACCCCCATACTTACGCACTCACGTTCTAGGAGGAGCAATTCAACAAATTGTTTCACCAACAATTTATATTTCTTCACAACGATGGTGCGACGACGAGGAGGAGATGTGAGAGGTAAGGATTTTGTGGTTTTTGTTTTGAGTTAGTTAGTTTTAGGTTGAATTTGTTAGTTGTAGGTTGAATTTGATATATATTTGTTTTAATTTTTAGGAGATGCAAATCAACCTGCAAACCCTCAAGATCCTCAACAAGAAGACCATCCAAATCCTCAAGATCAAAATCAACCACAACAACAGCCTCCTCGAACAATCACTCAACCCTCTCCTGGCACTCAACAAAATTTAATGAGTGAAATTGAGAACAACAAAAAACAAATTGAGGATTTGATCAGTAGGTTGAGTGATCCAAATGGTTCAACCACATAAAGAATGACCCTAGCAAATTCATTGAAAGATATGGTCAAAAATTTAGATTCAATTAGAAAAAAAATAACTGGATGGCAAGGTAGGAGGCATACGGCTAGGGATTATTATGCAAATAAACTATCATACAAAGATGTAAAGGATTCAAAAATTACAAAAGGTGATTTGTGCTCATTATTCACCGACCCACGCACAAATCAAAATCTTACCCTCAATGCGAAGAGGTTTCCTATCCATTGGTGCCACCACCAACAGATTAGCGACTAGTTTTATGATAGGTGGTACATGGTCTTCGAATAACCACCATGCAACAATTGCGAGGTCCCGTAATATTTTCTTAGGAAACTAAATAGTGAGTTTATATTGAACAAAATCCCAAATTATTTTGATATGAGGGATTTCCAGGGGAGAGGTGGGGGGTCAACTCAGGATAGACCCAGTGCATAGCCAAATCTTGCATGGCAAGGTAGACGAGCTCTCGCTAGGCCACCTCATGAGCACATTGTTATGCCTTCCGTCATGAAGGAAAGTGCTGACATAGAGACATTGCAGGAGAACAACACTTTGACCCATAGTTTCATCCATCATACTAGCCCTATTCTACAACGCCATCCAGGGGAGTCTTTGAGTGGTGGTTGTTGAACACATGTGTGCCAATCTTGCGGGGCTACTTGTTCATATGACCCCACCGACACTCAGGAGACTGGTACACAGGATCCATCTGCAACTATGGAGATGGAGAGAGCAGCTGACATTTTGCATGAGGCATATGGAATTGATAGTCAGGTAAAAATTAGTGCATGCTCATTGAATTTAATTTATTAAATTTCAATTTTGAAATGCAAGATTAACTAAAAAAATTATAATTTTAATAAAATTGCAGGGTCACAGTGTTGAGACTGGATACACCATCCCCCCACCAACTTATTTTTGTAGTACACCTATCGCCGGGGTATGTAACTAGTAAACAATTATAAATTTATTGCATGTTAATAGCATTGTTTTATGAATGATAATTTAATATGCGGTTTTGGATGTTGAAAAAACTAATATTGGAGGTTTTGATGGAACACTTCCCAGTGGCGGTGGATTTACTCAAACCTACATGGAGGTATTACAATAAAGAATTTAACTAATGAATCAAGTACTTAATATATTTGTGTAGTTTATATGCACATCGTTGATTACGTTGAATAATTTGTTTTATTTTCAAATGATTCAAGCCGAAACACCTACGAATGTGAAGAGGAAAATGAATATTGGTGTGTCATCTGCTATACAATCCTCGATGGCTCTGCCAAGAGAGGTATGAGGCAAATTAGTAAATTTACATTTACATTTCTTGTTATAGATGTTAGTTAGTGAAAAATCAAACCATTATTTATTCATGTAGTTTAATTTCTATTTGTATGGTTTATATAGGGCTTTAGCACACTTGAGCATGGGTGTGAGAATATTTCGCCCGTGGAGAGAGATCATGAGATGGCGGTAAGTGATTATTTTGTCAAATATATCATTTTTTATAATGTAATTTCTATATATTCAAGCATTTAATTCTTATTGTAACAATTAAAACTTCACCATGAACTAAACACTAGGAGGAGCAGCAGGAGCACTCCTCGAGTGTAGAAAAAATGATAGATGGACCTATTGCCATCTGATAAAAAAGAAAAGGGCAATAATTTCTTTCCAGGGCATGGAGAGCAATGACTTTTGAAACTAGAGCCCTTTATTGTATAATTTACAACTTACATGTATACTTTGTGATTTACATGCTTTCGAATGTATACTTTGTGGCTTACATGATTTCATGTGTATACCTTTTATTCATGCATATACTTTGTATTAATTTGTGTATACTATGTATTCATGTGTATACTTTTTTGAGGCCTACGTGTTTCTGAGTACTTGTGCTTCCCTTATTGACATGTACATGCTTGAATTATTCAGGTGTATAATTATTAATTGGTTAGCCCTACCATTGATCATTGTTGTCCTTCATGATTTGTCTTGAATATTAATTGATTGATGCTAAACAAATTTATCTAAAAGAAAAAAACACATTTACAACTGGAATTCCATGAAATGATTCATAAAAATATTCCAATATGTTCTTTATCTAAAAGTTGGAGGTCGTACCAAGTACGAGATCAGCAAGTTTGTATCAAAAATCTAAAAAATAGAGAACAGTGTGAATAATTATTATTAGATCTTCTCCAAAAGTTCATCAGCAACCTCCATTCGAGCCTCTCAAGGCTTTACATAGTGTTTTACACCCTTCTCTAACTGATCCATGCCCTCAACTAGCTAAAAACCAACTTTCAAAACAAGTAACCATTGCATTTCAAATTGGTTGCTTTAAGCAACTTAAAACTTTGCAACTTTAGACTCTTCCAACCTAATAAGTACATCTAAGGATGTCTAAACCACACAAATGGTGTACAAATAGCCTTATTACATTAAAAAAAATCCATTCTTTCACAATCATTTACAAATTCACAAATTTGCCTTCAAAGGCTACAAAGACAACTTCTAGTGCAATATTGAAATTTTCACATTTTTTATCACTAGAACCAAAAGTCACCCTAAAACATACCTAATGGTCTTAATTGACGTTATTCAAGACAAAACATGCTCAAAATACCCACAACAACCTATTGACCAACCTATTCACCATTAGATAATCACTAAAACCACTTAACTAGACCTTCTTCAACAAATGGAGGAACAAGGTGCTTTGCACCAATGATCATACATTTTTTGTGTGGAATACTCGAACTTCTCAACCATCGTTTGTATGTTTCTCTTTTCCAGTGTTTTGCATGCCATCATAAGGGATCAAGCCATTTGAACATGAGTTGGATCAATTCCACATGTTTGGGTGAGAAAGAGGACCATGCCTAACATAAACCTACCTATTGGGATGTGTTGGAGCATTTAGTTTGGTCACATGAATTGCAAAATGAAAGTTGCACCAGTTTGTAACTTTGCACAGCTTGAATTTGTCACTTTTTCCATCAAGCAAAAATCCATTTCCACAGGAAAACCACTCTGAGATAGCCAAAACTAAGAGAGGTTTTTGTAGAGGGGCTCAACATGATTTTGTTGGATAAGATGAGAATTTTCTAAGCATCACGATATCCGAATAATAGCATGTTGAAGTTTACATCCATTTTGCACTTTGGACCCTTAAGGGATCGATCCAGTGGAACCTAGCTCGGAGCGATTCCGCATGTTTCGGTGCAAAAGAGGACCATGCCTAGCATAAACATACCTATTGAGACATGTTGGAACAATCCTTTTACTCACACGAGTTGCATAGTGAAAGTTGCAGCACTTTGCATAGCTTGAATTTGACACTTTTTCCATCAAGTGAAAATCTGTCGGCATGGGAAAACCACTCTAAGATAGCCAAAACCAAGAGAGGTTTTTGTAGATGGGCCCAAACCAATCCTATAGGATCAGACAAGAATTTTCTAAGTGTCATGGTATCTGAGTAATAGCATGTTGAATTTTGCGGCCATTTTGCACTTTGCACCCTTAAGGGATAGATCCAGTGGAACATAGCTCAGAGTGATTCCACATGTTTCAATGAAAAAAATGACCATTCCTAGCATAAAAATACCTATTCGAACATGTTGGAATAGTCCTCTTGGTCACACATGTTGCAGAGCGAAATTTGCACCACTTTACAACTTTGCACTGCTTGCATTTGACGTTTTTTCCATCAAGTGAAAGTTTGCCGCCACAGGAAAACCACTCCAAGATATCCAGAACCGAGAGATGGTTTTGTAGAGGGGCCCAACATAATATTATAGGATCAGACGAGAAGTTTCTTAATATCACGGTATCTGAGTAATAGCATGCTGAATTTTGCAATGATTTTGCACTTTGGACCCTTAAGGGATCAATCCGGTGGAATGTAGCTCAGAGCGATTCTACGTGTTTCGGTGTGAAACAAGACCATGTCGAGCATAAAAATACATATTCAAATGTGTTTGAGGAGTTAATTTTGGTCACACGAGTTGTAGAGCGAAAGTTGCACCACTTTGGAACTTTGCACAGCTTGAATTTGACACTTTTTTCATCAAGTGAAAATTCGCCGCCATGGGAAAACCACTCTGAGATAGCCAAAACTGAGAGAGGTTTTTGTAAAGGGATCCAATGCGATCCTTTTGGATTACATGATAAGTTTCTAAGAATCATGGTATCTGAGTAATAGCATGCTGCTATTTGCAACCATTTTGCACTTTGGACCCTTAAGGGATCGATCCAGTGGAACATAGCTTGGAGCGATTCTGCATGTTTTTGTGTGAAAGACGACCATGCCTAGCATAATCATACCTATTCAGATGCATTGGAGCAGTTATTTTGGTCACACGAGTTGTAGAGAAAGTTGCACTACTTTGCAACTTTGCACAGCTTGAATTTGACACTTTTTCCATCAAGTGAAAATGTATCGCCACGGGAAAACCACTCCGAGATAGCCAATACTGAGATATTTTTTTCTAGAGGGGCCCAACACGATCTTGTTGGATTAGATGTGAAATTTTGAAGTGAAATGGAATCATTTTTATGGGGTTTATGTTGCTGCCCCTGTAGATTTTGATGGAAAGGGGCATGAAAAATCAGGTTTCACCCTAGGGTTTGATAAAATATTGCATGTAGAGGTTGGGTGATTATCTATTCAGTTTTTTCAAGTGATTTTAAGAAGGTATGAGGTAGTGGCATGTTCCTTCTAAGGTGTGGAACCATTCCTTTCAATAAACCCTCCTTATACTAGCATAAAATAAGGGTTTTGGTTTGGCATGGTGGAGTGAGTTTGTCCTAAGATAAATTGCGGATCTGAGGGTTTAGATACATGATAATTATTTCCTCAACAAGTTAAGAGGGTTCTTGAATGTTTAAAGGTATGTTCCTTTATTTCTTGAATTCCCCTATAGAAATAAACACACACACCTAAAACATCCTAATTCGACCTTACATGCTTTATATCACTTCTCTAATCACCTAATGACCTCTTTGAGACTTTGAATACATTACATATGACCTTTACATGACCTTTTTCACATTGTTTACATTTCAAAATTCAAATTTTGTAAATTTGTCTATTGAAGGCATTTATAGAACAAGGTGCTACAACACCAAACATGAATTCCAAAATTATAATATTTTAGTAAATCTCATTACAATGCCTTAGGTAATTCATTCTCACAAATCTTTTACAATGTTACTCATACATTCGAGATTCTCTTTAAATGTCTACATCATAGGTGCTCATTATGAGCTTAACTTCAATTGAGTAACTTCAGATTCCCTCACTAAGCTTCACATGCTCTTTCATAATGGCTTGAAATCAAAATTGAGATTTTTCAAGATTATCAAAATAAGGATGTTGCATTGATTTTTTGGCTGAGATTCTCTTTGATGGCTCATAAATCAGCATTTTCTGCAATGAGAGATCAATCAATTTTTAGTAGTTTACTTACAAATAAGCAAAGTAAAAGAGAAAAAGAAAGAGCATCCAAAATGGAAATGAAATAAAAATAGATGGAAGGCACTTACAGATAGGCATGCACATCTCACAACCTAGCCACTCTTGGTCATACATCTTCACTGGGAATTCCAACATACCTATTGCACACAACACATCTCATGAAAAGAGTAAGTTGAAATTTTAGATGCTCTTATAATGTCTACATCATAGCTGCTCATGATAAGGTTAACTTCAAATGGATAACTTGAAATTCCCTCACCAAGATTTGCACACACTTTTCTAATGGCTTAAAATCATGATTGAGATTTTTCAAGATCATCGGAATAAGGATGTTGCATTACTTTTATGGCTAACATTCTCTTGGATGGCTCATATATCTGCATTTTTTGCAAGGGGACACCAATCACAATTTAGTATGTTCCTTACAAATACACAAATTAAAAGAAGATGATAGCATTGGCATCAAACAAATTAATTTTCATACAAGTATAAATTAATAAGAACCAATGTGCATATACTTACAAATTAATCCAACGAACCATCCTCGTCTTCTCTACTCTTTATTGTGTCAAGTATTGCCTCATGGTCAGACTCATGGACCTTCCACAAGGTCTTCTTCAAAGGTCTACCGCCGTATTTGGTCAAAAAAATGTTGGATTCCACAACCAGGTTTGAGTAATGAAGAATCTTACGATGCATGTCAAAGTCCTAAAATAGCCAATGTTCAACACTCGAATGTGGGTACCTTCTAAGCTATGTTCCAGTAACCACAACTGAGCTTGTAGGATATTTGATGTTTTATCCATCTATAACTAGGGCCTCCAATTTCTTTTTGGCCTCAACATAATGACACAAGTAATAGTTTGTTCCCTCTTCATTGTCTTCATCTCCAATAACTACATAAACATGCCCTACATTGATATGTGCAGAAAATATATTGAAATTTGTCAACATTACAAATACAGTACAAAGTAAGATAATGATATGGAATTTCAACAACTATGAAAGTAGATATATCACCTGATTGAACTAGATCTGATATGTGGTCAATGTCGACTGATGATTCCATCTGTGTCATTTCCAATGTCGTTGAAGGGTGATACGTGTGAAGTGGGCTAAGATAACTTGTGAACCATATGTCAACCCACTCCCGTGACTCACAATCATTGCAAGCTTTCATTGTACATGAAGAACAAAAGCATGCCATCTTTCGTGTATCGATACACCATGAACCTGCATTTGAGCTAAGGAAAGAGTGTACCTCACTTGATCCTCTTAGTGTACAATAGTTCTCATATGGTGCAATGTTAGTATCATCTATCAACCAAAAATATCTATGAACTGAAGACATGCCTTCATTACCTAGACCCATCGAAGCATTACACCACTCAAAGATTGATTTTGCATCTATCAACTTTGCACTGTCTTTCTCCTTTCACTCTTCTCGTGCTAATGCTCTTTTCATGCATGCTCCTGCACCATCATGCTCCCCCTTTCCATGTCATGCCTCACAAAAGTTCCACATATGTTGAACACCTGTAATTACATGCATCCTACACAACAAATATAACATGCATGAGTTCTTGAACTATGTTTCACAGTTATCAGACCACATTATATGTTGTTCGTATTTTATGCCCCTTTGAGCCAAACCACTATAGAAAATTTGGAAGCAACCTTCCACGAAATCTAGAGAATGTGTGTGATCATCACTAATGTAAAAGTGGTACTCCCTCAATACCTTCCTTTGGTCATCTGCACTATCAGATGCATGAATGAATGCTATGTGCAAAAATATTAAAACCTATGTGGAGTTTTAATACTAGGACTGCACCTCATGTTGTGGTTGTAGAGTTTAGTTCTCCGCAAATTCAACCACTGATACTATGCTTCCAACTAGAAAGGTGTCCTTACATAGCTTGAATTGTTTGTCCAACCATCGGGCTCTATGGGTATGCATTGCATACTCAAACAATATATTTTCACGAAACATGGACATAAACTGGTACACTGGAATCTTCTCAATAACCAAATCACACATTTTTGCTTGAGACCCATCTTTTGTAGCATATTCCATTGTTTTATACTTCTTGAACTCTACTAGTTTTTTTCCAGCTCATCTGTGCTTTCCATATGTTGACATACTGGCATACACTGGAAGCCACCACAACGCTTGCATGAACCATCCAAGCATGTTGTCCTGTAGAATATTTGGCCATCCTCTATTTCACATAATTTTTTTGATAAGAACTCTATTGAATATTTTGGTGGGGCTTCTATGCCACAATCCTGCAAAACATCATTAGTATGCAAATCTACAAATATATAACGATAAACATCATAGTTAGAAAATTGAATATGTAGTCTACAACAACGAGTAGTGCGTGTGTGATTTATCTTGACATAAAAAGGTTTAAGCATTTAAAAAAATCTTTGAGAAATACTAATTTGAGGATAATCATTTTTAAATTTTCAAAAAAATTGGGTTTGAGTCATATCCAAAAAATGCTTTTGATGTGGCTCATGATTCCGACTACCAATTCTCCTTCTTACCACATCCCTTTGATTCGGAGATAGCCTTGTGTTATTCTTACAATACTCTTCAATTAGTGTTCTCAAGGCTTTGAAAACTTCTTTATATTTTCGTGACAATTTCCCCAAGAATTCCCATAATTCATTTGAATCATTGCCCTCAATTCTTTGTCGCCTTTGAATGGCTCTTGATAAAAAAATTCTACTAACTCTCGTGTGTTCACTCATCTTTTTAATGAGATGATCTCTCTTTGTTTGATAGCTTACCAAAGTCAATGTAATGACATGTCAGGTGACATTACTATCCTTTGAGTGTGAGGTCTTACCCACACTCTCATAATAATCCATTAGATTATTCACAATAGTGTCTTCAGTTGATACATTCGATGTTATCAACCCAAGAGTACTCATGATGTTCCTATACTTTACATCCTGCATCATTTGAACAAATAGTTGACATCTTGCAGTCTCATTTATTCTTTCAACAAATTCTAGGTGGTGTTCTCCTTGGTACATACATCTAAACATTATGAATTTCATCAATATATAATTGAGGTGGGATAGATTTCATACCTTCGATCGAGGGTGGAGAAGAAGACATGCCTTGAGGTTCACATGGGGATGATGGCATACCTTCTTCGTCAAATCCGAGTGATGATGTACTCTCAACTTGAGATGCATTGGATGGTGTCTAACAATATTCACTTGAGGTAGATAGTGTCCCTCCATATTCACTTGCACTAGATGGTGTTCATCCATATTCACTTCTACTAGATGGTTTCCCTCCATATTCACTTGTGCTTAATGGTGTCCCTTCATATTCACTTGTCATAGAGGGTGTGTCTCCAACTATGGTATCTGAATCTATCTTACGATGATTCTTTCACATTTGTTCCTTTTGTGCTACCAATTCTCGTTCTTTTTTTATGGTTGAGGTTCCTCTTCAATTGGCTTGTTTTCATCAATCGTTTCCAATTTCTTATTTTCACGATATGCCGCCACCCGAACTCTCTCATTTTCTTTGAGGATTTCATTCTCTTCGTCTGTTAGTTTCCTCTTTGTCTTTTTCTTCTGCAGGGCAGATAATTTTATCTATACCATGGTAATGAGATGAATATTAGTTCCTAAAAAATGTATCCATTCAAGTTAATTGAAAAATATATGTCATTCAAGGCTTCATTTAAATAATACTTACAATCATCTTGTACAAAATTTAACCTAGCATAGATAAATGTGACATGATTGTTTTAAATCCAGAATACCTTAAAGAAAAGTGGTAATGTGGCATGTCATGATTGCAAGATAGGCTCAAAATGGAAGCATGGACATTTGCAAAAATTTGCATTTTTTGGAAAAGTTGTGAGGAGATAAGTTAGTTAAGAAGTTAAAAAATAGTTATATATGTTGGGGGAGTTGAGTTTGAAGGGAAATAAGATAAATATGATGTAAGTTACAATCATAATGAGTGTAATGGCAATGTGAGTGTTTGATAAGTTTTTGGTGTAGGAGCACCTTGACAATGTAGGCTTCCATTTTGGGTATCTCATTATCGTAAGAGGGTCATTAAGATATTTTCCATGTATTGGAATCATTAGGGGGTTTAAAATGTGCATTGACAACGTAAGGTTATAATGACAAACAAAATTGAAAGCAAGCCATAATAGAATGAAAGAAAATGTGTAAAGAGTTCACATACCTAAAAAACTAGACTTTCAAATGGAGGAGTTGAACCCAATTATGTAGGCTTAGCTTCTTCTTTCTTCAAACTCTACAAAAATTTGACTTGTTCAAAAGTTTGTTCCCCTCCAAACTTCAATTGTATATCATTTTTCAATGGAATTCAAACTTCAATTGATATTATATGTCTTTCAATGTGGAAACTCTTCTATTTCATGCAAAGGTGGTAGAAAGATCATGGGAAAGGTGATGGAATGTGGAAAACATGCTTGCACACTTCACAACATCATCAAAAGGCTAATTTTTTGTCGGATCACGTGCAAAACCAGGAGAATATGCAGACTGTGGGCCTTGAAATCATGGGTATATTCAGTTTTTTTATCGTTTTTAGTGGAATACAAAACATGCTCGTGTTATAACGTGAGCATGTTATTTCTTCCTAAAATGGTAGCATCTCTACTTCAAAACGCGCACGTGTTATATGAAATATGGTTTTCTTAATATATTTATTTTCTCCCTCTTTGTCTAAGAGGGAGAGAGAGGGAGGGAGGAAGGGAGTGAGGGAGGGAGAGGGAGGAGGAAGGGAGAGGCAGAGGGAGAGGGTTAGAAAGAGATAGTGGGAGAGATGGAGATAGATGGGGAGGGAGAAAGGGGGAGAGTGGGAGATAAAGAGGGAGAGGGACAGTGGGAGAGAAAGAGAGAGTGGGAGAGAAAGAGGGAGAGAGAGGGAGGGAAGGGGAGAGGGAGAGAGAGGGAAAGGGTTAGAAAGAGATAGTGGAGAGAAAGAGGGAGAGGGAGGGAGAGGGAGAGAGAAGAGTGGAGAGAAAGAGGAAGAGAGGAGGGAGGAGGAGGAGGGAGACGAGGATGGGGAGAGAGGAGAGGGAGAGAAAGAGAGA
>CM021109.1:210771003-210806651 GCA_007115665.2 Sequoiadendron giganteum
AAAGAGAGAGAGGGAGAGGGGGTAGGACAAGGATACGAGAGAGAGAGGGAGAGGGAGAGGGGGTGGGAGGGAGAGACCTAAGAGAGAGGGAGAGAGACAAAGTGGGAGAGAGTGAGAGAGAGGAAGTGGGAGAGAGAGAGGGAGTGTGTGTGTGTGAGAGAAAGAGAGAGGGGGGATGGAGATAACCGAGAGAGAGTGAGAGAAAGGGAGAGAGATAGAGTGAGTGAGACAAAGGGAATGGGAGAGAGATAGAGGGATTGAGTGACAAACCTAAGAGAGGGAGAGGGGGTAGGAGGGAAATACTTGAGAGAGAGAGACAAAGAGAGAAATATAACAACCTAAGAGATGGAGATGTAGTGATAGAGAAAAAAAAACCAAAGAGGGAGAGAGAGAGACAAAGGGAGAGTGAGAAAGGGGGTTGGAGTGAGATAGATTTATTTAGGTACCTATGTGGGAAGGAAAGAGACCTGAGAGAGGGGATTGGAATGAGAGAGTAGACTAGGTTGCATGGGAGGGAGTGAGACCTGAGAGATAGAGACTTCAGAGAGATAAAGAGTTTTCTAGTTATGGTAACTTGTTAGAGAAGGTATAAAAGGTAAAACCTTGACTATCCATCTACGATCATAAACTGTGCACTCTAAGAATCATCAAAGTTGTTGACCAAAGAGGGGAAATTATGATTTTTTCCAAAGAAGGCCATTTGGCGAGCACCAAATTTGGCACTCGCCAAATGAATCATCACATTTGGCGCATGCCAAATTGGCGCTCACCAAATGGCCTACTTTGGACGTGTTAATTGAAAGGATTTTCCAAATTTCCTCATATTTTCGTCTGTGCTCCCTGTCTCATTTGCACATCTTTCAACATGCAAGTTTATAAAAAACTGGTGATAGCATTAATCTCTCTCTTAGCTATCTAAATATATATAATTCGTTTTTCATTTTCATTTAGTTAAGGTTTTGATCCATGGCTTCTATTGTAAATGCCTCCGTTTTTGGTCAAAAACCAACATGTGCTAGTTTTAGGATAGATTTTTACCCATTCATCAAAACGTGAAACAAATTATATTTTTTGAAACTAGACTCCATTCTATACATGATGAAAAAAAGAATCAATTTTTGATTAGTTTGCAAACAATTTAGGGGGGAGCACACTCTAATTCTAGCTTTTCAGGATGTGTCCACTTTGAAAATTCATAAAATATTATATATTCATTAAAAAATTATTTGAAAGAATGAGGATAAACTACATGGTGTTAGATAATTTCTCACCATTGGGATTTTTGAAATTCTAAAAAAAAGTCAATCAAAAAGGGGGGAGCCCTCGGGTGCTATGCTATTTTTTTTAATTAAAATAGGACCTATTTTTCCTCCCCCGCCTTTTGAGACCCTTAATATTCATTAATTTAAAAAAAAATAGTAGCTTAGAAACTAGAATTAGAGCACTTAAACTTTTGTTCTTGTTGCATTTTGAAATTTTGAGCATAACTATCTTCATTTTCTCATGCAAATCAGATTTTGTTGATTTTAGAAAAAAGGTGGTATCTTAAGAGCCAAAATTGTGTCACAAATTGGTGCACTTACCCTGAACCTCTATGGTGATTTTAATATGGTCTTCTCCCCCTTTTGACAACAATACAAAATGTCAAATGGGTAGTAAATCAATAAATGGCCACTACAAAAGATTAAAAACTATGAAAGAAAGATGCAATAAACACAACCTATATAGAATTATTGAGCATCAAGAAACCAACTATCCAAACCTCTTAAACTATTGTCACAGTTAAAACCAAACACCATCAGATTAGAATGAAGAAAGCATAAAACATAGCACAGTCATAATGAAGCATGGTGACTACCAGAGTATTAGAAGACTGATCATATATGCCAACCATGAAGATTTCTAGCATAGTAAAATATCCATGATGCAAAAACATGAGAAGAACTATACCAAAGAATCACATATACAGTGTGAAGAAAAACTATTTGAACATAGAAGTGGAATAGAAACATTATGAACCACTAGGGGTGAATAATCTAATCTATGAAAATCCCCTTGAAACTATGAAACCATGCAACTAATAAGATCATATTCTCTCCCTTAGAGTAACAGTGAAAGAAAACAGATAACAAGAGAGTGCATCTTTACCAACTCTCAAGAAAAGAAAACATTTCACAACAAGGAACTATACCATGCTAACTTAAAGATTTTTTTTGCATTGTGCTTTATACTTCAAGATGTTATCTGATAATATGAGAGTTGAGTCAACATTGTAAGGGAACCAAACAAGATTAACTCAAACAATGTATTAATAAAAACTTATCCATTGCATACATGTAGACCATGCATATATATTGTACATAAATAATGTATCCACCAACACTGGTATAATCCCGAGAAGTGCATTTATATCACTATCTTGAATAGATTAAAAAAAAAATCATTAAAACATCATTACCAAGAAGAATGCATGGTTATAACGCTAGCATTGCAACAAATGTAATGAAGCATATCACACCGCCTATTACTCACAGTTCACTATCCAGAAGTAACTCAACCGTCAAACCATCACTTCACATATTACTACTATCGAGGTACCAATGCCACCATTACTTCCCATATAAGAAATCAATAGCATACAATATATAAAATCACTCTCAAGAACAATATGACTACCAAAAAAACTAAATTCTAAGTCACTATCCAAACTTGGAAACAAACTAGTCCTTCACACTGACTAAACAAATAATTCATTCTCACTATAATCATTACTGCTATGAAATCATGATCCAAGTAAAAGCACATGTACACAATCATTTCACATTCATATTGTATTGAAACTCTCCTAAGAACACTTGTTAAAGGACTAAAAGAATCCACCTTTAGAGTCTACTTGACAATACTTATTACTTGTAAAAAAATGTATTCACAACACTATCTTAAATCCAGTTAAGGAATTTACAACATTATCTTGTATAGTAGAGGAAGAAAATTAAAATACCAAGTTGCAAGTTCAAATGTTGAAAGTATAGTCCACTATTCCCAAAATAAAAAAAGCTATCGAAACTCAAAAAAATTGTGCACAATCTAAATGAAACCTCACTATCACTATAGAAGCAAGGATGACTTGATAGACTATCATGCATCATTATCATTGTACTTGATCACAACACTTGCATAAGAAATCAAGTGATCATCATGCTAAACACCAATGTGATTGAATAAAAGAATGTCAAAATCATAAATTCCTAAGTGCATCAAGAAGTGAGCCAACCATACAACATTGTCTGAACTTAAAAGGATTATTAAGTACTCATTTATCATTGTTCATTATCACTATCCCTACACTATGTGTCAGCATGTTACTATTTAGGCTTGAAACAAAATGTGCTTGTCTAAATAGTTGCATTATCATTGTACAAGGTATTCAAGGAACTTTCCATCCACACTAAGTACCAAGCATGAACCAACCAAACTCTGTAATCTTGACACTTTTATTTGACTTTGTAAACATTGCCCCTACATACCAAATGCAAACCATTTTTAAGTTGTCATTAAAGAGAAATAACACTTTGAATCTAACATAGGAAGATATGTTTCTATCATGAGATTCCAAACATTATTTGAATTCCAATCTACTGACCTTGCATAAGAAGCCAAACTATCACCATGCAAAACACAACTGTGAATGCATAACAATACTACTGTGACATGAATAAACATCCCAAAAGTGACTATGTTCATTGACAAGAAATAATTTCAAACTTCCATCTTTACAAGTGAGAATCATATCAATTTCAAGACTCTTATTGCAAAGACCGAACATAGACAATCACTAACTTCTCTACAATTGAAAGCATGGTATTACCAATGTTGTCAAGTCAGTCATGAAACTAGTACTGCACTATCACGAAGGTCATCTCAAAGGAACTTATTAGCATTAAGAATCAACTCAAGAACAGGCCTTTCTTTTTCTAATGAAGAATATCACTATCACACCATCAAGAAATATTATTCTAACACAAATTATAAAGTATCAAAAAGATGAGTTTTGTCCGCCTAACAAAAATTGTTGCATATAAAGTATGCTACCAAATCAAGAGAGTAATGAAACTAAACCATCAAACCATTTCCTATCAAGATCACTATAGTAGCACTAACAAACAATCATAGCACTTTTGGTAGATACCTGAAACAAGAGTCTCACAAAGCAACTAAAATACATATCATTGTCAATATGATCATGATTGACATTACATAGTGACAAGATTCACTCAAGGAAATATAATGTATACTACTGGCATGACACTGATAGAGATAATATTATTTTAATTGATGAATGATGTAACATCACTATTAATGATTATCCTCTCCTTTGAATCCCTTATCTCATATGATACTATCATGGGAAATAATTTTTTCATTGTCAGTGAAGCAAACTACCACTCTATATTATATTATCAAGCAAGAGAACTTATGTCCAGGAGTATTATGCAACAAAAAGGTGATTATTGCAATGTAATGATGACCACTGTCCACTTGACCACATCACCACTCAAATACTACTCTCAAAAATTGTAAAATGATCATAACCATCACAGATACATAAGAGATTGAGTAGCATTGTCCCTATCTTCAAGCCATTAACAAACAAATAACATTCACAAGAAATTGAATTGACATCAAGCACCATCAAAAGAGGAATGAAGATAATCATAAAGTCCCAAAACTAGTATTGCACATTGTACCAAAACCTTTTTTCACACATGAAATACCTTGAACCAAACAAGAATATCATTATGCATCTGATATGGTGTAAACACATACCACTACTACCCCTATAATTTCCAATTTTGTCATCAATAATCCTTAGAAGCAATTTTTTTATATAATAAACACAATCACCTTGTAACAAAGAAATAGGTACCTTTGCACAACCATTGACGCCATCATGAAGAAGTATGAGCTTTATATTGACTTCAAAGATCAAACAAGGACTATCACCAACTTCTAAACCAAAAACCACCAATTTACTATAGAGACACAACCTCTTTATTGTTATCTAAGGGGTTTGAATAATACCTCTAAAAGAATCTTCCCCTCAACTCAAGCTCCTATTAGCATGCACAAGCTTAGACTCATCCTTCTCCTAGTTTTACTTTCTTCTCCAATCCTTCTGAATGATCATCTTCTTGGGATGTTTCCTTCTCCAAAATTTCTTCTCTGGTTTCTCAAACCTAGTTCTACAGTGCTTTGCAACATGACCATGGTTATGAAATTTATAACATGTTACATACATATCCCCAAAGAATTCATATTGACTCCTTTTAGACCTTCTTCTATGATAGCTTTGGGTATGTGCAAGATCATCATGGAAATAACAAGCCCTTAAGTGGCAAAAAATTTAAAAAAATCAGGGTTAGGAAACTTGACGTAAAAATTTGAATAAGTTATCTATATTATTTCAAAAATATGTAACAAAAGAATCTATAGAAAATTGAATTTAATTACTAAACTACTAGGTTTTTTTTTTTTTTTTAAATCTATTTGGTGAAAATTTGAAATTTCAATGTAGTAGCACTTAAATTTCAGGGAAAAAATAAGAGTAGGTGTCTGTCTGACCACCCTAACTACAATAAAATGATAATATTTTTTTATAATATTTTAGATATATTTAGAGGACTCATGTCCTGATGTGATGCATATTTTTTTGTAGTTTTTTTCCAAGTAAATGATTAATTATGAATTTTTTATTACAAATTTTTAAAAATATAAAAAACTTGTATCTCTGACCACCTTAACTTGGTCAAAACTTCATGAAATTCATTTTTTTTTTAATCCTATATTATACAAAGCATAGAATGCCACGCACGCTTTAGATTCAAAAAATGTGATACTGTTTGAAAGTTATAAATGTTTTTCAATCATCCTATCAATCAAGACTTTAGTCATAAATCAAATAGAAAATGAATAATAATTGTTTATTAAATTCAAAGTAAAGCATAATTTATATTGGTGGAAAGATGAGAATATCCTTAAAAAACCCTTTTCGTTTCATCAATTTTGGGTAAAAAAAATCATCAGCCACATACCCTACACATACCCATCATATCGTCACTTTTAGCCCATCATGATCTTGCACATACCCATTTCTTTATGCCCTAACCATTACATAAATAACAATAAATAGGAAATAAATAATTGTACCTCACTGATTGATCTTGCTAAGTAGGTGGAGATCTTGTGAACCGGTTGGCTCTACTTCTTCTTCCTTTGTTGATCTCCTTGAACTGTCTACCATCAGTATTCTTAGGGCCAACAAAATGATAATTTAAATCTATCTTCATTCTTGGTGTTTTTATAACTTCATAACTTTGTCCTTCTACAAAGTCCAAAACAATAACGTCCTTTTGATGTTCTTCTTACTTAACATCTCATTCAACTTGTTGGTTCTCTCAACAAATTTATGATTCTTTTCTAACTATTTTCTAACATTCTCAAGATCCTTCCTTAAAGAGACTATTTCTCTTTCAAGCTTTTGACATTCAACTATTTCTACTTCCAGATCAGACCTTGTCATATCTGCTATCCTCTTGTTTTCTTTAGTCCCTAATTTTAGATTGACAATCAACTCATCTTTTACAGTGTGTTCCTTTAACAGATAATTTTCCTCTAGTTGTGTTCTTAGAGACAACACTTCAACCTTTATCTTTTGAAAATATTCTACTTTGGTTTGCAACTTCATGCAAGTTACTTCTTCATCTTTTCTATACTCTGCCAGTTACAACTTTAGATCCCGATTCTCCTTTCTAAGTTTCTCAATCTCATTAAGAGAATAAATAAGTTCACTTTTAAAATCAATTTCACAATCATCTTCAAAATACTCTTGTTCAAAATCACTCACTAAGTGATCTCCTTCTTTGTCTACACTTTTCACTACAAGATCATCTTTTGTACTAGGTTTAAATAGTGTTTGTTGTTCAACATTCTACTCATTTTTTTTTCTTTTGTTTCTTTCACTTTTTTCCATAACAAGTACTCCACTACCAAGAACCCCTAAGTTGGTTAGAATTTGTGCAAGGGTATGGCTCTGATACCACTTGTTCGAGTATGGGGTGATCCCACAATATTGGTTTATAATTTTTGGGCAAGCTGGACTCTGAACTAATTTTTTTAACTAAATCTTCACTTTTAGGCTCCTATAGCGGCTAAACTGTGAGGAATTTGAAGATGATGCAAACTAGTGATTTGTGATGTTTTGTCTATAGATTCTAAATTTATTTTGTTCAAAAAATTTAGAATCAGATTACACTTCTTTTTCAATCTCCTTTGAAAACTATTTTTTTTTTTTAAAACAACATTTTTAAGGAGTGACACTCACCATATACAACATAGTTTTTTTTGTATGAAGGATAAAATTCTATTTTTTTTGAATTTAGATTTGTAACTATGATATTTAGCACCTTAACTATGATATCTAATTTTAAAATGTAACTACGATAAAATTCTAATTATTTTGGCTCTTCTGCTTCCACTAATTTAACTCTACGTCCTAAACCCGCTTTCCTTGTTATTACTAAATTTGGCCTAGCGACCATGCTGCCTATTTTTTTGTGCAAAGACAATGTGGCCAATGAACCTTGCTCTTCCATCATATCTTGCTTACCTAGCCGCAATCACTTTAAGATCCACATTTATGATATTGCTAAACTTATGATAGGCAATTTTCCTTTTCACGCATGTGATCTACACACTGCCTTGATTAACCAACAAAGCTTTATTCGCCCAAATATCCATTATGTGAACAAATCCTATTGCTTAGTCGGTATTTCTAACATTTTTCTTTTAGAAGTTTTATGGTTTTTTCTTTTGGAGGTTAATATCATGGGTGGCGATCGTCTACGGACTGAGCCTGATAACTATAGTGAATTCCACAAAAATTTGCTAGTTTGGCACATCTATGTCGAGGATGGCTTAGCTCCTCTAATGGAGAATCTCGTGGGTCTTGACCCTAACCTGTCCGGTCAATTTTCCAATTCTTGGAAGGACGAAGAGTGACGCTGGGTGGTATATCTTTTGAAGTTAGCAAAGAGGTGATTGTGCAGGCTACTGGGATGAAGTGCATGGGGAAAAAGTATCTGAAACACACTCGGAATCAGGATAATGACAACATGAATGCATTCTTTGTGGGGAGTGAGGAGTCGGTCCGCAACCAGCCAGGCTTTGAATGGGAGTCCCTTTCGTAGCCCTAGGACGAAGTCTGTTTGGCCCTCATGAAATATGTGATGCTCAAAGGTAGATTTAAAACCTAATTTTTCTATCACTTCCCTTTGTTGAATCATCTTAGGCAAAAAAATTTGTTAAGTTTTCCATTTTTTTGCTTATGGATTTGGAAAATTCGATGGAGAAATGTAAGGAATTGCTAGCCTTGACCCGGATGACATCCTTCCTCTACCTCTCCACCAAGGGCTTACTATGATGTTTTATCATTTCCACCTTGCTTTATGTCCACCTAATCCTATTTATGTTGTCTGTGTGGAGGAATTTGAACCCCTCATTATTGCTAACATCTCCCTTGTTGAATCTAAAAGCCCCACTTGAAAACCCCATTTGGGTACTGCTAATAATCCCAAACCCAAACATGCTACAAAAAAGCTCAAAGGTAGCACGAGAAATACATAGACAAGCACCATGACCAGTCTATGTGAGCTCAAGGCCACTCTGACCAAAACTATGTACAAAGCCACTCCAAATAAAAAGGGCAAAGATGACAAGAAAGGCTTAATGGAGCCTATGGCGAAAGAGGGAAAAGGAGAAAATATAGTGGGGAAGGATTCCAAAGGTGACACGGTCATGGAGGCAACAATTATGACTAGTGGAGAGACCACTATTTGGAGGTCCGGGAGATTGGCAAAAAATAACAAAAAAAGATAGGTTGTTTTGGACTTGGAGGAAGAGCAGACAAACAATAAAGAGTATAAGGAGGAGGAGATATCTGAGGAGGAAGAGGAGGAAAATGTGAAAGGTCCCCAGAGCATCCCTGATAGCAAAAGTGAGCCGAAAGAGAATTCAGCCTCTCAGTCTTCACACCCGTTGGATGTTGATCATGTTGAGGACCTAAAGGTCACTGATGAGGGAGGAGCTATGTATGCTAAAATAAACAATGGACAAGTTGGATAAGATATTTAGAGGCCTAACCTGCTTCACTGTGAATTTGGTCCATTTCATCACCAACACTTTGTCCGAGGTGATTAAATATGAGCTAGAGGGTAAGAATATTGAGGATAACCAAGAGTGGGTCGGGGACGATGTCGTGGACCTCTTATCTAAAAACTGGGATAATGCCAGTTAGCTAATGTTAGGTCTATATTTTTGTGTTTCTGTTGTTTGTCTATGGTTGGTGTACTATTTTTTAGTTGTTTTTGTTTTTTGGCTAGATTTTTTTTAAAACTTGGACTTGATCTTTTTCTAGCACTTTCATTTGGTTTCATAGTGTTTTATTAAATATTTTTTCCTTAATCAAATTTTGAAGTCAAACCAATTACAATTGAAACATAGGCGGATCAAGGACATCAATACCCAACCTGAACATATTTTTTTAAAAATTATTTTGATAATATGCTATTTTTCCACATGTGCAGAACAAAGAGATTTATTTTTCAGTGAAAAATCTATGTTTAATAAAACTAAAAAAAACATACATAATAAAACCAAAAAATATTAAAATTATATTTGTTGGATAGCTCATTCTGAGGACTACCATGATCATTTCAAATAAATTTAAATGAATTCATTTGATCCCCCAAAAGCTAAATCAAAACTGACTTTTTATCAGCATTTTGATAGGTGTAAAGGAGACTCCATTGTAGGTATGGTTTAAAACTAGTGGGGTTCTATCCAAAGGAGTTTGATCTAAGGTGGTTTGATCAAACTCTATTCAATTGAAATCCTTAAAATGGAGACTCCATTGTAGGTATGGTTTAAAACTAGTGGGGTTCTATCCAAAGGAGTTTGATCTAAGGTGGTTTGATCAAACTCTATTCAATTGAAATCCTTAAAATGGAGACTCCATTGTAGGTATGGTTTAAAACTAGTGGGGTTCTATCGAAAGGAGTTTGATCTAAGGTGGTTTGACAAACCCTATTCAATTGAAATCCTTAAAATGAAACATTTTAAGGGTTAAATCATTATATTTTCTAAAAATATATGATTTCAGCAAAAATCAGAATCTCCCAGAAATTGTAAACCAACTTTGTGGGATCACCCTACGAGAAACACTGAGAGGGGGAGGGGGGTGAATTAGTGTTTCAATTTAACCAAATTCAAATTCAATTATTTTTCAAAACACATAACTAATCATGAAAATTTTAGTTTCAAGAGTTTACTCAAATGTGATAGCCAATATTAGGTCTTTAAACCATGTGAAGACCTCAAAATGGAATAACACAATAGAAACATGACATTATTTTGAAGACTGGAAAACCGTCATAGGGATAAAAAACCACTTGAGAAAATTCCTGTCTGGCTTAAGAAATTCTCACTGATTACAAAGCCTCATTGGCTACTTTTTATGCCTCATTGGCTACAAAAATGCCTCATTGGCAAAACTTCACTGGTTTCAAAAATGCCTCAATGTCTTTTCAATGTTGCTACAACCTCACTAGCTTTTTAAGTTAACAACTGCCTCACTAGAAAATACAACTGCCTCATTGGAAAAATATTTTCACATCAAAATGATTTTGAAAATAAAAAGACAAAGTATAATCTCTATTTCATTACAAAGCATTCCTTGATTGTCTCACTTTCATTTGAGACTCAAGAATTCATAAGTCTATGTTTTCAAATACAATCTGCACTTTTAAAGTGCTTCTCATTTCAAAATAGGTTTTGCATTAAAGAATAATATTGAAACACTAATGATATTATTGAGTAATTCACATATTCATCAAAGCAACATAGTGACTATGTCTCCTCCTTATATACATCATGATAAACTATCCTCATGAATGAAAAAAAACCATACCACAATATGGTTTCATAATTTTCAACCAACCTAAATATATTTATCGTAACCTTATCAACAATGTAAAACCTTGTCTATGCAATGCCTTTAGAAACCCATATGCAAAATGAGAAAAACTCAACTGAGACCTTGCATTACACTTAAATCACAAACTAGGGTTTTAATCTAAAAGAGCCTGATTTAAACTTTGCAAAGGATAGATATCACCCGGTGAAGTCGAATGTTGAAGACCATATTTTGTAACCGCTCTATCATCACAAAAATAAAATATTACATACCCTAAGTCAACCACTACTAGGTCAAAGCAAAGACTCAACTAAACCACAGTAACCCGAGCATAGTCACGTCAAACCCCTTAATAATCATGTTAACATCAAATCACCTTGCAATAATATTAATGTATAAACAACTAAAATCTTCAAATATACATGTGCAAACAATGAACAAAGTGAAACCATGCCTTGCAACTGTCATTCCACCTATTCTCCAAGCTTCATTGAGCCCTAACTTAGCCTTCTAACAATATCTTGTATTTGCAAGATGATAATAATTAAGGTCAAATGATAACAAAACAATATGTCAAAATTTTCATCATACCTTTTCACTTTGCAAAACAAGACACATATCATTGTGTCAGTCTTTAATATAATAACCTTTATTTTCATGAATTTAATAAACATCATGATGTCAAATACAAATAACCAATGCTTTGTGTCAACTAAAACATCAAGTGCACCGAGTGTTAAATCAAGGTCTATATCCATATATGAACTAATGTTGTATTAATAGTTTATCAATGTTAATTCATAGTCACCCAAAATATCAAACCAATGATGTCTCATGCTTTTCACAAGTGTGCCAGGGTGAGAACCTATCTTCACAATAATGCCAAAACAACAATGTCAAAGGGGTCAACAACATTATCCACCATAATACAATGCTCTAAGGAGTTACCAAAGCCCATATAATATGAATTACACCAAAAATGGAGTGGGAGATTCAAGAGGCAAATATGTGCTAGTTACAACATAAGGATCACTATTGAGGTTCTTATATACTCAAGGGATAAATATATGCCTTTACAAGAAATACAAAAGTACTTATGAGTTCGTTTTGTGTTATAATCATTTTCTGAATCCTACTTAAGGAAGTTGGAAACACTATATCAATTAGACCAATATATGAAAATATAGTCCCATTAATAATATTGCTTTAATAATACTCTTGATCTTCTAAGTTATTTTACCTTATGGTGTCACCCCACATTCTTTTGATAATTCATTTAATATACTGGATAGTTTAATCATACTCATCATTTAGTCTAATCCCGACATTAATGATCATTAGTAAGGTATCAAGAGTTGCTACAAGGATTTATCTCATAACCCGATCTCAACCACATTGTCAAATTAACAATAATCATCTTTCATTTGGTATTAAATTAAAGTGAGGTTCATTATAGCTATAATAATAGATTCATTATCAAAGTTCTCATTTCTAAAAGATTTATACAATCATATAAAATATTTACCATGGCATCAATGAATTATCAAAAATACCAAGATTCAACATTAAAAAGATGTTTAATAATGTATGGTCGTAGTGCTACTAAATGAAGTCACCCTTGCAATTATTATGCAATCAAGTGTCAAGTGTCATATTTATTATATATGATTCTTGGTTCATATTGTAAGGTTATCTTGCTACTAAATATTTGATCTAGGACTCCTTGTCATCTTATTTGTTTTAAAGTTCAAGCATAAAGTATCTAAATACTTAACCCTTGATTATATTGATTTCTTAGTTAATAAATATTCCAAAGCACCCTATAAGCTCATTTCCATGACACAAAGGTTAGGATGATTAGTTAACAAGAAATTATGTTTGTATGCATAAATCATACTTATCACTAAACCAAGATGCTATGTCATAGTGAAAATGTAAGCATGAGTGATAACCTTGAACTAAACCATAGTGTGCTAGATAAATATTTAAATCAATATTTATTTATTGTGAGTTTAATGAATCTTGTAATTCAAGACCTTTTTAAGCAAAGTTGTGGTCTATAAAAAAATTATTTGAGCACCTTCAATTTACCTACTCTTTACTTGAAGGGGTAATACCTCTCTTGTTGAAAATGTTATAACTTCAAGCTCACCAATAATGTATCCCAACATTAGAGAGTATAGTCATAAGGAACTAGTAAGTATACAATAGTGATTGTTTATTATCTGCATAGAATTTAACTTTGCAGTTAAAGATAACCAACAATGAACCAACGTTTGAAACATGTTATATCACTAACAATTTTGAAAAATAGCCTCATTGCAATAATATTATCCTTGTAGATGGCCTAACAAGTAGACTTAGATTAAGAATTTAAAACCAAAACATATTCTTCACAACCTGGTCTAACCTCTTGTTCGTAAGGTTTTTACCATATTATTAAGGGATTGGTTTGAAAACTATGAGTGCAAGTGAAGACCAACTTGTTTGGTTAATTTAAGGGCTAAAACTTTTTCTTTTCAACTGAGTGCTAATGTCATAATTACCTTTCATAGTTCCTTTTATTAATTAATACCTTTATTAATGAAGCAATATGCTCCTTTCCTTCTATCAATGGTAGACTTCATATATTTATTGGGGTTATAAAATCTCATTTCATGATGGTAAAATTAGTAGTAACATTTCTTGGTTATTGGATTCAATATTTTTGGAAAACTTACAACTACTATATATCTACTCTCTGTGCAATTATGAATGAGTGTAACGCTAAAACAAAAATTCATGTTATGATGATATTCTTAAGAAAAAGCCTTTGTGGGTTTCAATTGGTTTTGGTTTCAAGGCTTATTGGATAAAATCAAACAAATTGTAAGACGTTCTTAGACCTACATATAATTCTAAAATTCTTTACAACTAGTTTTCATAATATAATTAGAAGAAAATAAAATCCTTAGGCACTGAAGGTAGGGAAATTGCAGCTAATTATTATATATGCAAATTTGAATAGCTATTGCAAAGAAAAAAACCTAATGAGAAACACCTAACTTGATAGGGAGATGTTATACCTATAAAAATGTCATCATTATGCCATTCCCAACACTTCATTGCTTTGAAATCCTCCCTAAACTCTGGTTAACTTCATTCCAATGTGTTTCTTTGCCTTCCCCCGTGGGGTTTCTCTCTCCTTATCCAAAGTGACTCCCTCCTGTCATTCCTCCATTTCTCTTTCATCTAAAGTCCCCTCTTTCTCTGTCTGCATTTTCTATGTGCCTCCTTTTCCTTCTACCCTTTTCACTCCCATTTTCCTTCATAATTACAGGTTGAATGAGTTGATAGGGGGTCGTGGGGGTTTAAAGATTTTCCCAAATGCCTTTTTTTCTCACATCCTGCCATTTGGATGACTCAGGCAATGGGGCACCATGCCTTACAATTTGTTGGCCATACTCAAGTCCACGCCCATTTATTTCAAATTGTCTCTTGTCGTCGAATGGAGGAAATCACCTCCATAAATGCTTCTTTGATGTCTTCTCCCAATCCTTTTTCTTACCTTGAAAGGAATTTATAAATTACTTCTTTTATTTGTTTATTCTTTTCATAGCCTTGATTGACATGGATGTGACAAGATTTGGAGAAAATGTATATTTTTATAAGTTTCAACCAGGGGTTCTATTATGCCACTAAGTACTTAATCTATAGGAGAATAGTGTTGTGTTTGAGAGGTTTGTTATAACTTGATATAAATGTTAATTTAAACTTAATTTATTTTTATTTTTTAATAACATAAGTAAGTATGTTCACATTTTTTTTTAATTTTTTTTTTGTTAATTGACATATGAGTATTTGACAGTTTTATTTATTGAATGAATAGGAGTACAAGTACAATATGACGATACTTTTGATTTTTTAATATAAATTCCTATTTTAAATTTTTCTCTAATCTCATTTACATATAGCTAAGAAAACATATACAATTAAATTTTGCTACACTTTCCACACATTGATATGTGTAATTTTTCATGTTATATAGATTTAATGTAATTTAAATACACTATACAAATGAAAATATATAAAAGTTAAATAGTGACAACTTCCTTTTTATTCGTAATCCTATGTTAAAAATTGTAAGATTGTCAACATTATTAAGGACAAACACAAAATACAACAATGTGCTCCATGTTGAAATATTTTAAAGGTAATGACTAATGGTTTTTAGAGGGATTAATAAAGAACAAATAGAATGAGTGGATGTGGTTTATAGTTGTAGAAGAAATTTCTTTTTATCATCAATGGGCCCTTGTCTACTGGTGAAGTTGAAAGGTTCTAAATGAAAACCATTTTTCAAAAAATATGTTAATAAATATTTAAAGCTTTGAATATTCTTTTAATGCTATTTTAAAACCAAAAAAAGGAAATAAGAATGTGGGCAAACCTCTATTCCTAATCGCTTACTGTTAAAAGAAAATATTGAAATTTTAGTTTTTTTTATGTCGATGCAGATGAATATAATCAAGATAGCCGTTGACAGTAAAAAGGACAATTCAAATTTCTGTTGAAAATAAAAAGCTAATTGCATAGAAAATTCAAATTTAGGCTCTATGTTCAGATTGATGGGTTCTGCAAGCAGGGAAAAATGGAGGAAGCTTTTAAACTTTTAGAGGAGATGCGTGGAAATGGGCTTTATCGAGGTACTCTGATTTTCAATGCAGTAATCAGTGAAAGGCTGTGAAAGGCTGTGCTCCAGATATATTTACATATAATATTGTGCTCTGTGCAATGCACACGGAGGGAAGAGCAGAAGCAGCTATTGAGCTTTTAAATGAGCTCACTAGCAACCTCAATGCTGCTTTCAAGTTCATATATCGTATGCTTGCCAGGGATTGTATTCCAGACGGTAAGACTTCCTATGTGCTAGTGATTCTTAGGCCATTTTTGGACTGCTCAAATTTGGAAATCGCATTTAAAGAATATACTACTCCACTATTTGGTTACCATTTCAACATTTGTTCATAGTAATTGTTTTTTGCCACACAGATTGAAGCTTTGTTGTGTACGCTTCAGATAACTACTCATATCAGTGACGCCTTGGCTACTGCTAGAAAATCACGCCATCATAGACACAAGATCGAATTGGATGAAATACGCATTGGAAAAACATCATGTAATGCTGGAATTGTCTATCATTGAAGGTGATCAAAATTAGAGTTAAGCATTCATTAGTAGAGGCCTTGTAATAGTTGAGTTCAAATTGTAGCTCAATACTCATAAGGATTGTAGACAGTTCAGAAACTTTATTTGCAATATCATTCATCTTGGAGTTTGCACTTGATATGTATTCGGGATGTGAGCTTGTCATCAGGACCTTGATCATAAAAAGGATGATCCACGCTACAACAAGGGAAACAAAACTTGAGGTGAGCTTTCTTTTCTCATATTGTCAGGGAATTGTGTAATTGTACATCATTAGAACCACATCAGTATAGGTTTGATCCTATTAATATTATGAATTTTTGTAGCAAAATTAGCAGCAGAGATGTTTATGTTTAGTGGTTTTATTCTTCTAAGTTGTTAAAGTTTATATTAGAAGATTGGTTATAAATATAATCATAATTAGTGAAACACTGATGTGTATTTTCTGAGTCACTGACGAAAGGAAAAAGCACCACTACCGCCACTGCTTCTGCTACATTGTTCTTATTGATGGACTGTGGAAAACTAATACCAATTACACATTGTATGTTATTTTAATTTCTTACATTTTGAATCTACCATCCTCAATTTATTCCCCATCTCTATACAGAGTTTGATCCACCACGGAAGAAGTATCAACACACCCTATTTTGTATTTTGAATAAAAAGGTACTACAAGTGGAATATTTTCTATCCCCTGCAATTATAAAGCCATTAATAGTGCCTTATTCATATTTCCATTTTTCTTACACATGGTGAATCTCCTTGCTGCTTGAATGAGCTCTTCTGAATGTTGCAATCTCATGATTGCAGATATTCCCTGTCTTTATGTCATTCGGTCTTCAGACCTTCACTACATTGAGAAGACTGCTTGTGCCCAAGCCTTTCACAAACATCAACATTGTTAAGTTGACAGTCAAAATGGTGGAGACATGGAAAATTTCCCTTTTTAAGCCTCCAAGATTTCTAATCTGGAGTTCAACAAGGATACAGGATAAAGTTGTTTGTTTTTTTTAATCATAAATTGATTAACATATGCCATAAATGTGAATTTGAATTATTCTGTTAGGTGGATATCTGGTGTGAGGCCCCATTTATTCTCAAAACAATTTTCAACCAGAAATAAGCATGCCTCCTTAAATTTTAGCTTTTATTTACAACAGAAGGGAAGAGTCTGCTCAATGTTGTCAACTAAATTACAGGGTTCTTCCCTGAAGGTCCCTGTACCCGTATCATACGGTTCTGGTACCGGCACTGGTCCAGGTCCAGGTACCTCTTGTTCTTATATTATCTTGGGTATCCAGCTGTCATAATAAAAACTAAGTTAAAAAAATGCTAGCCCTGGTACAACAGTCATAATAAAAATAAAAATAAATTAAAAAATACAATAAATATTATAAATAAACACACAATTAACTAATCTGCTGCTAGTCTTATAGCAAAAGATTTTCTATTTTAGCAAGAGTCATAATAAAAATAAAAATAAAAATAAATTAAAAAACACAATAAATATTATAAATAAACACACAATTAACTAATGTGCTGCTAGTCTTATAGCAAAAGATTTTCTATTTTAGGAGATGTAGCCCTGTTTTGACATTTTGCCATATGGAGGATTTCCCATATTTCTGTAGAGAAGTTCCATCTATGAGTTATGTACCTCAGGTAGATTACTTTTTTCCAATTTTCTAGCCTTGCTCTTGAAGCCTCCAAGCCAGTTTCATTGCCAGTGTCTAATTAAACATGTTTGGATCCTTAACATTGAGACTTCCTGTTGGTTATTTTGTCACATCATTTTTGTGGATATTTAAATTTCATGTATAGCACTCTCCAAATAAACTTCCTTTTGATATTGGTTAATGTCTAATTCTAGGTTTGCCTGTAGTTTCTCTTTCAATAGTTCTGTTTTTACCTACTAATGTCAACCACTTAGCTGCTTTGGAACTTAATTCAAGTTTTTAAGGCAAACCATTCTCCTCCACTGTGTCTTCCTCAACGAGAAGCCTAAGTATTTGGCAGCCATTTACGCTTCTTTAAATTCCAGAATCCACATTAACGTTGAAGAAGTTGAGAGCTTTTCTTCGATAATTTGTTGTCCCAAAGCCTATCAAAAGATGGTGAGGAACGATTTCTATTGTCACGCTTAACATTGGATTATTGTGATGAATCGGAAAACATTGGATTAGCGTGGAGAATAAGATTATGTCATCCACAAATTGAAGGTTTGAGTACCTATCTTATTGAAGGATGGCCAATGATTTGTGAATTTCATTTGGTTCGTTGACTTTTGATGGCAGGTGATTTCAATCTTCTGCAAGGAAGATGAACAGGTAAGGGGTAGTGATAGGAGAGTTATGCAGCTCTGTATCCATTATATGAAGTGCGACCAATTGCTACTGGCTAATTAACATTGCTTAAGACAGAATTTTTGTATGATCAATTGCTAATTAGCCTGACTAGAGGCTTTGGACATATCTAGTTTAAAATGCAAACCTTCTATCTTCTAGGTTGTTAATTAGCATTTAATCTCTTGAGCAGAAATTTTGTCCCAAAGCTGGTTATACTCTAACTGGGCCTGTGAGATTATCTCATGCAGTAAGAGTTGGAAAATTCCAAAATGATTTGAAAATGATGCAAGCACAGAGGATCAACTCAATTCAAACTCACTTTAATGAAGCATAACCTCTACAAAGGCACAAACTAAGTTTCTACTTTCCTGACCCAAGCAAGGTTTCCCAAGACCTTCAATCTTCTCAGAAATCTTAAACTTAAGCTACACAAACCTGTACATAAACTTCCCTTTCAAGTTTCCCCCTTTTCATCATAAATCAAGACATTGACCTTGACAATGGCACATTTTTTTTTGGATTTTAGCTTCTCAGGCCCAAACCTGACTTTTCAAGACCTCTTCATCCTTTAAGAGCCCTAACTCAACACAACTAAACACTCCTCAAGGTCTGCCCTCACATCCTTTTCCCCTTTACTTCATTGACTCATTCACTTCCTAGTAACCATACCATTACGGACTGTCAGACATATCTTTTCATGCAAACCCTTAAACCTGACTGTAATCATAATTCTGAGTACCCATTTCAATGTTTTAAAAACATATCCAAAATTAAATATTTGTTGCTTCAATGAAAAGTGCTCAAAACTGGACTGGTAACGTGCAAATTAGGCTCATTAGGCCAAGGTCAACATAGGGCTTATTGATTCTTCTAGTTCCAAAGTCAATATCTCACGACCAATTCTTCAAAAATTCATTATTAGACCTGTACAAGCTTATTTCACATTCAAAAGTTCATTTACCAAGATATTTCTACAAACCCTAAGTGATAACTACCTTGATTGCTCTGTTCTCAGACTGTAACAAAGATTTGAAGACTTACACCTCAAATTTCCACACAACAATCTTATCCAAATGGTCTAAAACTTAAATAATATTAAATCAGATGTTACCAAGATTGCCTCCACCAAATATTAGCCAATTTCAATGAATAAAATGGGAGAAATTTTTAGTAGCTCTGTTTACCCTAGAACAGGGTTTTATCTGTTTATAGGAGAAACTCAATATCTCTTTCAAAACTGCTTAAATTTGCATGAGACAAAATATGTATGGAAGGTGATTGAGACCATTACCACATACAACCAATTAAGCATCCATTTATGCCTGTACAATTCCGAACATAGGCCTGAAACCACTGAAATTCTGAAGAAAATGCACAAAATCAGAGTTTCTCATTGATCTAAAACATGAATTCAATCACCCACATGTACAAAAGTGTCTACAAAGCCTTTTTAAAGGAATTCAAGCATGACTTTACAACTTCTAACTGATTTCTAACTTCCTACCAACGTTCAGACCCTAATGACCTTTCAACTTCCTAATGTTGCTCTGAGCAACTTTTACATTTTTTTGCAATTTTACACAACAAACCCTCTTGTTGGTATGCAGCTGGAGTGCTTCTTAATAAATTTTAGGTGAGGTCATGGGTCATCTAAATGCTTTCTGGGGTATGCATCGACCATATAAGGTTTAGTCTAGAGCATGGTTGCTGGAGTGCTCGGACATGTAAGTATGAGTCATTATAGAAAACACCAAATAATTGTTATACAAGTTTGCTTTGTGTGAAGGGAGGATCTGAGACATGTAAATATGAGGATCTGACGTTTTGGGTAGTACACCTCTTGAACATACAAAAGTGAGATTGTTGAGCTTTTAGCATTTACAGGATTGTTGAGTATATTCCTGCAGGAGAATTTACTAATGGAAGAGCTCAAAACCTCCATTGTCTTGACTCTTATCACATGCTGGTTAGTTTTAGCATCTTTGTTTTAGTTTCTAGAAAATTTTCTGTAACTTACACTCATATTTCTTAAGCATTTTCCCAACCTTTCTTAAGTTGCAAAGTAAACCAACATCACATTTTGAGATTTTATAGTGAGGGTATTACTTCGGTCATGCTCTTATGTGAATCTGAAAGGATCATTCAATTTGCTAAAAATATGAAGTCAGCAATAATATGTTCTTGAAATTCCAATTCTTTAATGCACATTGATTTTTCTAGTGCAAAGGGCTGCTCTATTCAGTATATATAGCAAACTTTGTGAAAATTTAACATTTTATGCTAACTTTGCAACCATTGCCCTAATTACTACAATCGGGATTGATACAATGTTTTATTACATGAAATAGGGATTATCTTTTTCTCATCTGTTTGGATTTTTTTTTCTGTTTAAATGCATAAAAATAATATCTACAAACTCAAAGCATATTCTATTGTGATTCTGAAAATATAATTCTTAAATTGATATGGGTTTAATTTATTTTGATTATTTTCTATTGTGATTGTGATTCAGAATTATAAATTAATTCAAGAATTTATTTATTCTGATTACTAATAATCATGTTTATATTTATATAGTAAAGTTGCAAGCATATTAATCATGTTTATATCAATATATTGATGTCATATAGATGTAATGGAAGTGTACACCCTTAATTTTGTGTAGGCATCAGATCTAGCAGACTGTTGCATATTTTGCATTGAAATTAAAGTTGGATTTATTTTTATATATTTTATTGTATATATGCTTCTACAGTAATTTATATGTATATATATAGGTAGATTATCCTTTGGTTACAATATCTTTTGTGTAAAATGTTTCTATTTCTTATTTATTTTTAAAACTTGTTATATTGTAAAACACGGATATTACTTTTATCGCATACTGTAGAGAAATCAGCAGCTGTAAAAAAAAGTGGAGGAAGGCCAAAAGAATTTAGTCTTATTTTGTCTTATATCTACATAGAATATGTGATTGAAATTTAGCATCCATCATTCACAATATTCTACGTAATTGTAGTTGTGCCCTTGTTTATAAATGTTCCGTGAATTTGCCCCTTGTAGGATGCTTGGATTTAAAACCTATTTGATATGACAGAAAATAATTGTTTTCTTTCTTATAGTTTGTAGGAATGAGACCTAACGAGGCCATGATCACTATAATGCATTTCTCATTTGATTACATGTTTTTTAATATACTTTTATGAAAATGAAGAAGGTGAAAATAAGGAGAAAGAGAACCGAGATTCTTTTCCAAACCATGAGGGAGGTTGATGTGCTGGATGACGGATATAAATGGAGAAAATAAAGCCAAAATATTGTTAAGAACACTCACCATCCCAGGTTTTTCTCTTTCCCAATATACACATTTTCTCTAAATGAAACATATGACAAAATTAAACAATAGGATGCCTACTTTGCCTATAAATCTAAATTATAGTGAATGTCGAAAGAGAATAAAATTTTATGTAAATATCAAAATTTTGTCCTTTGAAGTAAATTACAACTTCAATATAAGAAAGTTTCAATTTGCATTCGTTTGTTCGATGTTTTTAAGCAATACATAGAAAAATTACAAAATATAGTGATATTAAGCTAGATGTATAAGAGTTCTAAATTTTAATTATATTGTATGTTTTTTCAATCATATGTTCTCTTTTTATCATCCATCATTGAATGTAATTTAAAACGTCAATTGAATAATCACACAATTAAAATATTCTCTCCCTCTCTCCCTCTTACCCTTCTTTCTTTCTTTGTATCAGTTTATCTTGGCTCTCTCCTTCCCCTAGTGTTTTCTAGTTTTGTTTCTCTCTAGATCTATATATATATATACTTTTGTTCTTTTGATGATGTTTGTTCTTTCCTTTTGTTTTTACTTTTTGTCTTCTTAATTTCATTATTATTTTTCTCTATTTTCAAATTTATCAAAATTTATTTTATTTTATTTTTAAATTTTTATTTTATTTTATGTTTATATGGATTTTTCTTATATTTTTTCTCTCATAGTGTATTTCTCACTCACATATGCCTTTATAGCTCTCTTTCTCTTTTGGCATATCTCTTTTCCTTTTAATTTAATTTTATTCTAGTTATCTCTCATTGTCTAAATATCTTTATTTCTTTTAAATGTTTCTCTACATTGCTATTTATATTTCTTTGTTTCTTTCCATCTATTTTTCTCTTTCTATTTGGGTTAGACCTTGGACCCTAGAATTTAATTTTTTGACCTATAGACCTTGATCTACACCCTAGCCTCATGGTTGTGGGCCTTAGATTGATAAACATTTGTCCTATAGCCTAAATAGTTATATCATAGGCTCTTAAGTTTTGAACCCTAAACCTTAGGGGCTATGTCTTGTACTTATGGACCCTAGACCAAATAATATTACTATTTACCCTTTACCTTAAACATGTGCATGAACCCTAGTGCTTAGGCTATGCTACTAGATATTTGACCTTAGACAATAGAACATGGGCATTCGATCCCAAGAACCTAGGCCTTAAACCTTAGACCTTAGAGCTTCAAACTTCAATATTGAACCTTGGATTATTAGATGATTAAAGCTTGGATCCAAGACCATGTATACTAGACAATGGACCCTAGAATTTAAATGCTAGATTATAGAAATTAATCTTACCTTAAATTTGAGAAATCAAACATTTTATGCTAGATGTTTACCTTAAAAATTGGAGCCTAGACCTTAGCATTATGTGCCCTCAACAAGAAACATGTACCATATACCATAAATCATTGGAATATTGACATTTGACCCCATCCTTAGAGCCTTAACTTTAGACACTAGGATGTAGACACTATACCCTTTGGACCTAGGTCATAAAAACTTGACCCTCAAACCATAGAGTATGTGCCCTTATATTGTGTCCCTTGATTCTTAACCTAGAAATCCAAGACTTCATGAATATTACACATTAATTATTTGATCCTGGGCCCTAGAATTTGGCCTATAGAATGAAAGCATGGACCCTATAGATTTAATCTTTGAACCAAACCTTGTCTCTAGACACATTATCCTAAAACCTTTTACCTTTGTAGTTAGATTCTAAACCTAGAAACTTAACTTTGGACCCATGAACACTATATGTTATAGCTTGGATTCATCGACCATGCACTTTAGATCAAGAAACTATTACTAAATATTGTGATCCCTTAGACTCTAGATTTTAGATAATTGGACCTCACACCTTAGACGAAGAAACCTTTAGCCTATGCCTTTGACCATGGACCCTATGATCTCTTCAAAGGTAAAACCAACATGACACCTCTTCATGATCTCTTCAAAGGTAAAACCAACATGACACCTCTTCTCGATCCCAACATGATAGAATGTAAGACCAAGGTAAGGTGGGTTGGGTTGTGGGATACCTCTAAGTCAATAGAAAAATTAGAAGAAAGAAAAGTACATACCTTTTTATTGTCAAAATGTAAGAACCCTTACAAATTGTTGTACACATCCCCAAAGGACTTGTCTCACCCCATCATGAAACCCCTTCTCAACCCCAACTTGGTAGAATGTAAGACCAAGGTAAGGCGGATTGGGTGTTAGGCAAGGTTGCAAAGATACCCCCGAGTCAACAAAAAAAAGAAAGAAAGAGAAATCCATATTTTTTTATCATCATAATGTAAGATCCCTTGTAGACTATTGTATACATCCCAAAAGACTAGTCTCCCCAAACGTAACTTCCCTTCTTAGCCCCAACTTGGTAGAATGTAAGATAAAGGTAAGGCAAGTTGGGCATTGCATTGGGTTGCGGGCACACCCTTCAGTCAACAAAAAAACTAAGAAGAGAAGTCAATACCTTTTATCATCAGAATGTATGACCCCTTGCGAGTTATTATATATATCCCCAAGGCACTAGTCTCGCCCTAGCATGACACCCCTTTCTCACCCCAACTTGGGAAAATGTAAGACCGACATAAGGTCGATTGGGTGTTGGGATAGGTTGCGAGGATACCCCTAAGTCAACAAAAAGAAGAAAAAATAGAATTTGATACCTTTTCATCATCATAATGTAAGATTCTTTATAGGTTGTTAATTACATCTTAGGGGACCTCAGGGGACTAGTCTCATCCCAACGTGACACCTTTTCCTAACCCCAACCTGGCTTAAATAAGAAAGAGAATTCCATAGCTTTTTATCGTGACCAAAATGTAAGACCCCTTTTGAATTGTATACATCTCCAAGGGACTAGTCTCACCCCAGCATGAAACCTCTTCCTGACCCATCATTGGCAGAATGTAAGACCAACGTAAGGAGGGTTGGGCATTGGGTTGGGTTGGGAGGATACCCTCGAGTCAACAAAAAAAATAAGAAAGAGAAGTCCATACCTTTTTATTGTGACCAAAATGGAAGACCCCTTCTGAGTTGTATACATCCCCAAAGGACTAGTCTCACCCTAGCATGAATCCCCTTCCTAACCCCAACTTGGTAGAATGTAAAACATCCCCAAGGGACCCTAGAAATTAAATGCTATATTATAGAGATTAATCTTACTTTAAATTTGAGAAATCAAACATTGTATGCTAGATGCTTACCTTAAAATTTGGAGCCTAGACCTTGGTCCCTATCCCAAGATTATAGATCATGAACCCTTAACCAAGACACCTATACCATTTATTGTGAACTCTTACAGCTTAGATTTTGGATCACTAGGACCTTAGCATTATGTGCCCTCAACAAGAAACATATACCCTATACCATAAATCATTGGACCATTGACATTTGACCCCATCCTTAGAGCCTTAACTTTAGACACTAGGATGTGGATACTATACCCTTTGGACCTAGGTCATAACAACTTGACCCTCAAACTGTAGAGTATGTGCCCTTATATTGTGTCCCTTGATTCTTAACCTTGGAATCCAAGACTTCTTGAATATTACAATTTAATTATTTTATCTTGGGCCCTAGAATTTGGACTATAGAATGACCATATGGACCCTATAGATTGAATCTTTGAACCAAACCTTGTTTCTAGACATATTATCCTGAAGCCTTTTACCTTTGAAGTTAGATCCTAAACCTAGAACTTTAACTTTGGACCCATGAACACTATATGTTATAGCTTGGATTCATCGACCATGCACTTTAGATCAAGAAACTATTACTGAATATTGTGATCCCTTAGACTCTATATTTTAGATAATTGGACCTGACACCTTAGACCAAGAAACCTTTGCCCTATGCCTTTGACCATGAACCCTATGATTTCTTCAAAGGTAAAACCAACATGACACCTCTTCATGATCTCTTCAAAGGTAAAACCAACATGACACCAATTCTTGATCCCAACATGATAGAATGTAAGACCAAGGTAAGGTGGGTTTGGTTGCGGGATACCTCTGAGTCAATAGAAAAAATAAGAAGAAAGAAAATTACATACCTTTTTATTGTCAAAATGTAAGACCCCTTACAAGTTGTTGTACACATCTCCATGGGACTTGTCTCACCCCAGCATGACACCCTTCTCGACCCCAACTTGGTAGAATGTAAGATCAAGGTAAGCCAGGTTGGGTGTTAGGCGAGGTTGCAAGGATACCCCTGAGTCAACAAAAAGAAGAAGAAAGAGAAATCTATATTTTTTTATCATCAATAGTAAGACCCCTTGTATAATATTATATACATCCCAAGAGACTAGTCTCACCGCAACCTAGCAGAATGTAAGACCAAGGTAAGGCAAGTTTGACATTGGGTCTGGTTCTGGGGATACCTTTGAGTCAAAAAAAAAAAAAAAAGAGAAGTCAATACCTTTTTATCATAAGAATGTTTGACCCTTTACGAGTTGTTATATATATCCCTAAGGGACTAGTCTCGCCCTAGCATAATACCCCTTCCTCACCCCAACTTGGCAAAAGGTAAGACCAAGGTAAGGTTGGTTGGGTGTTGGGATAGGTTGCGAGGATACCCCTAAGTCAACAAAAAGAAAAAAAATAGAAGTCCATACCTTTTCATCATCATAATGTAAGATTCCTTGTAGGTTGTTAATTACATCTTAGGGGACTAGTCTCACCCCAATGTGACACCTCTTCCTGACCCCAACTTGGCAGAATGTAAGACCAAGGTAAGGTGGGTTGGGCGTTTGGTTGGGTTGGGAGGATACCTCTGAGTCAATAGAAAAAATAAGAAAGAGAAGTCCATACCTTTTTATCATGACCAAAATGTAAGACCCCTTGTGAATTGTATACATCCCTAAGGGACTAGTCTCACCCAGCATGAAACCCCTTCCTAACCCCAACTTGGCAGAATGTAAGACCAAGGTAAGGTGGGTTGGGTGTTGGGTTGGGTTGGGAGGATACCTCTGAGTCAACAAAAAAAATAAGAAAGAGAAGTCCATACATTTTAATTTAGACTAAAATGTAAGACCTCTTGTGAGTTGTATACATCCCCAAAGGACTAGTCTCACCCTAGAATGAAACCCCTTCCTAACCCCAGCTTGGTAGAATCTAAGACTAAGATAAGGTGAGTTGTGTCATGGGTTAGGTTGCGAGGATACCCCCAAGTCAAAAAAATGAAGAAAAAATAGAAGTTCATACCTTTCTATCATCATAATATAAGATCCCTTGTAGGTTGTTATATACATCCCTAGGGGACTAATCTCGCCCCAACGTAACACCCCTTCCTCACCCCAACTTGGAAAAATGTAAGAGCAAGGTAAGGTGGGTTGGGCATTGGATTGGATTGCAGAGATATCCCTAAGTCAATAAAAATAAAAATAAAAAAAGGAAGTCCATACCTTTTTATGTCAAAATATAAGACCCTTTTATGAGTTGTTGTGTACATTCCCTTGTATACATCCCCAAGGGATTAGTCTCACCCTAGCATGACACCCTTTCCTGACCTCAACTTGGTAGAATGTAAGACCAAGGTAAAGTTGGTTGGGCATTGGGTTGGTATAATGTAAGATCCCCTTGTAGATTGTTATATACATCTTCAAGGGACCAGTCTCGCCCTAGTGTGACACATCTTCCTAACTCTAATTTAGCATAATGTAAGACCAAGGTAAGGTAGGTTAGGCATTGGGTTGGGTCGCAGGGATACCTCTGAGTCAACATATAGAAAAAAGATAATTGCATACCTTTTTATCATCTTTGAAAGGGGTTTTAATTGAAATATTTTGATTAATTGGAGACCAATTTACAAAAACATGATAATGTGGTTTTAGTGGTCCAAAGTTAAGGTTCTAGGTTTAGGATCTTTTTTCTTGCTTCTTTTTTCCTTTACTTCTTTTTCTTTGCTCTCGTTCTTTCTATCTCTTTTTTGTATTTTTTGTGTTCTTTTTTTCTTTTTTTTCATCCTCTATTTTTCCTTATGATTTAGTTGTTGTCACGCTTGAAATATTTTGTTAGAAAAAATCCAACAACTTTATTTTTATATATATTTTTACCTTGCTTTTAATACCTTAATCATGATATACATACCACTATGTATTCCAAGGAGTAGGGTATATATGTGGTACACGGGTATGTGCAAGATCATCATGGAAAAAATAGGCCCTTAAGTGGTAATAAAAAGACAAAAAATCAGAGTTAGATAACTTGACGTAAAAATTTGAATAAGTTGTCTATATTATTTCAAAAAAATTTAATAATAGAATATGTAGAAAATTGAATGCAGGTTCTAAACTACTAGACCTTTATTTTATTTTTTAAATCTATTTGGTGAAAATTTGAAATTTCATGCAGTAGTATTTAAATTTCAGGGTAAAAATAAGTAGGTGTCTGTCTGACCACCCTAACCACAATAAAATGATAATATTTTTTTATAATATTTTATATATAAGTAGAGGACTCATGTCCCGATGTGATGCATATTTTTTTATAGTTTTTTTCCAAGTAAATAATTAATTATGATTTTTTTATTACAAATTTTAAAAAATATAAAAGTGTGTCTGTCTAACCACCTTAACTTGGTCAATAACTCATGAAATTCAATAATTTTTTTTAATCATATAGTATGCGAAGCATAGAATGTGATGCATGTTTCAGATTCAAAAAATGTGATACCGTTTGAAAGTTATAGATGTTTTTCAATTAGCCTATCAATCAGGACTTTATTCATAATTCTAATAGAAAATGAATAATAATTATTTATTAAATTCAAATTAAAGCATAATTTATATTGGTGGAAACTTGAGAATCTCCTCTGAAAACCCTTTTCATTTCATCAATTTTGGGTTAAAAAAAAGTCGTCAGCCACATGGGCCATCATATGGCTTACATATCGCCACCTTTTGGCCCATCATGATCGTGCAAATACCCACACACTATAGACATTTAAATACTAAGTGGCTGCAATGATAGCACTGCTTAACTGTAACACCCTGTCATTAATTCTAATAATTTTCTTCAATTAATTCTATGACTATTAGTAAGAAAATTCTCTTATAAAATTCATCACAACAAAACTCCAAAAAACATACATGACTAAATAATATTATTAGTGTTATATTATTATATTCATGCTTGATCATCCTACTTGTGATTATTACCCATATTGTTCTTCTTCTTTTATTCAACTATGTTTGTCATGTTCACAACATATCAATACAAGTAATACCACTATTTTTTTTTTCGCAACATGCTAAAGAAGGCTTCCTACTTAATAAGGAATATAGGTCACCATTTTCATTTAAACACCACAATATGAGAAAAGAGAACACATTCAATGCATACAAGTAATTCTCACAACTTATTAATATCTAAATCTTGCATTTCTCTATTTAAGGTTGAACCATATAATCACATGTTATAATCATAGTTTCATCTATCCTCATAAAGATGCACAATGAGTAGAAATTCCTAGAAGTTTTGACCACCTTTATGTTTTCTCTATTGTATTCATGGGTATATGTTTTTCCCTAAATAAGTACTAGCCAACGCACAACACTAGTTTCTTTCATTTATTTATTTTTGTTTATTTTAATTCCCCAACCACTTATTTTTCTTAAGATTACACATTGTTCATTACCAAAATTTTAAAAAATTGATTAATCATCCTGGTCCTTTAAGGACAAACCCACTTGTGTAGGTTATTAATTGCCAAGATGAGATATAATATTTCTTCATGGGATCTAACTGACATGCCCAAAATTTTCACTCGAAAATGCAATAATTTTTTTTTTTTTTAAATTCTAAGAAACCTTTTATTACCAATGAACCATATGATGATCAATCAAGACAAAACAAATCCAAAATAATTTGAAGACTCTCCTAAGGAGTACCAAATAGTTGACACTCTTATACACAATCAACAACAATCTATCTAATTACTTTAGCTTATACTTCATTATCCATGATAATTGCAATACATCTAGTTTCCTAGAAGTTTCATCAATGTCCTTTTTAAGACTAAGTCGCAATGGCGGCGAGAATTTAGGGATATGCAATCATAAATATTAAGATACTTTACATTATTCTTCTAGGTCATTAGGCTCCTATTAAATATTTTTAACATCATCACTTTCCTTTTTCCCAAATATCGAGATGGGGAGTGTAGAATGGTTACGGATTTTCCCAAATTATTCTCATTAATTGAGCTATCATCTTTTACGGGTATTCCATAACCTTTTTGAATATGAAGCTCTTGTTAGTTTGGTTTTCACAAGATTTTATTTCTTTTACTTGATCATTATAAGTTAATCACCCCATAAGATTAAATCTTTCCTAACAATTTCTTTGAAGTTTCTAATATAAGATGGTTAATTGTAGTTCCATTTTAATGTTTCAATATAAGTTAAACTCACAAAAGTTACTAATTTATCTCTCAAATTTGAAGGTTTACTGCTATGAGTAGTTCCACATGTTACTAATAAAAAAATAGCTAAAACCCATATTATTCCCAGAGTACCCAGTGTTGCAACCTGGGCTTGATACCAAGTGTGTCATGCCCAAAATTTTCACTTGAAAATGCAACAATTTTATTTTTTTTAAATATTCTAAGGAACCTTTTATTACCAACGAACCATATGATGATCAATAAAGACAAAAAAAATCCAAATTAATTTGAAGACTCTCCCAAGGAGTACTGAATAGTTGACACTCTTATACACAATATCATTTTCCTACTTATCCATTAACTTAATTTTCCCAACACAAATTTACTAAAGAAATAAGTTTCCCAAACTCTTCTCATATTAAACTGGAATAGATTTTACAAAGATTGAGGAACCACTTATTAATATTAAATACCTCTAGAACATAAAGTAATTACCTGAGGCAATTTTTTTCTTTTGCAGAAATTTATTAATCATTTATCCATCTAACCTATCCCCAAAAAAAGAAATACACCTTCCTAAATACTCAAGTAAAAGCAAAAAAAAAAAAAATTAATTATCATTTTGCTTATTATTAAAAAATAAGAATAAATTAACATTTCTTTTTTTTTTTTAAAATAGTAATTACTTACATAACTATAATATATATAAAACAATTACTTAAACTTAAAATTTAAAACATAAAAATAATTTAAAATGCTAATATTTTTAAAATCCATTTAAAATCAATATATTTTAATTTTAAATTTTATAACCCTAAAGGCCACGTAAGCCTCCTCTTTAACTTTTATAATCCTCCTCTATTCTTTTAGATTTACTTGTATGCTTTTTTTTTTCTTTTCTTTTATAAACGATACATTTCTAATTATATTAGAGGATCTTGTTTTCTTTATATTAAAGGATCTTCTTTTTTTCTTTTCTTTTATAAACAATACGAAGAGAAGTTTATTTCAAAGGTAGTCTCATCCTATTTATGGGGAAGAAAATGTAGAACCCACGATGATAGGGCTTTAAATAAAAACACAACTGGGAGAAGTATGTTGACTACAATTTTATCGTTGAGATACATCAACCTCACACTAAAGTAGGGTGCAGTCCAAGAACTTCAGTGAAATTACCACGGTCATCCAGAACCACCCTCTCAATGTTGCTTAAACTCTGAGGAAATCATGGTTTTAACCATGATGTCAAATAATCATCCTATTGTCAAGTCCTATAAGGTTACCCCTGAGTAACAGTGTGGCTATCAATAGACTTCTACTTAACTACTTCACACGAAAGCACTAGCTTTCATACCAAATTATTAAATTGTTGATATTACAAGGAATAATAACTATGGTTCTGATTAGGCTACTAAACACACAACCCAAGTACTATTAATATAATGAATCCTCGCTCGATCTTTGTTTCACAGGCCCCTCATTCATCAAGAAAATAAAGAGGTGCTCACCAAATAGATTGTTACTTTCACCAGCTTAAATATTTAAAATATTTCTTGTGGATTGAAGTTTGGTACAAGATATTTTATTGTCAGTTCCTCCATGCTTTCCTAGCTACTCCTTCGCCGCCCACAACGTCCTTACGATTAATATTAATGGGTGGTCTTTTCATGAAAATTTAGTTCCCGGTTAATTTCCACTGACAAGCATGATATGTCGATTTGGTATTAAATGTTTCTGATCAGTGAAACCACCTTAATGGAAACACTACCTGGTTACATTGACTGGCTGCAATGAAAATTTTCATAAAGTGCACACGATTTGATGGTAACTATTAATGTAACTTATACATTCAACTACAACCTAGCTGGTTGCTCAACATGGCTCACAGGCTGACTTGACAGAAGGAGAGGAAATTCTAGTCTTCTGCCAAGCAATTTACTATATTAATAATGATGTTTTAGCCTATCTTCCTATTGTTTTACCAACCAACATGAAATCATATGCATTACTTTATAATGTAAGCAAAAACTACCCTCATGTGACAAAGTTGACAAGAGTGAAGAATTGCTAGATTACAATGGTAGTGGTGCCTTACTAATTGCCCCCTTGAATTCAAATCTAATCTAAAAGTTAGCGCCTCTACTTCTTCTTTCCTTTATTCTTATTTTGCTGCATATTTTTTTCTTATTTATGCTTAGTATCTCGGGTACTAATTTTAATCATAATCTATTATCTGTGTAAATATCTATCTACCATGCATCCTATTAGAGGTAGAACCAAAGTGCTCATTTTGATCTTGTATTAGTGTAAGTGCACCAAGATGGTTCCCAAAAAGGGGACTTAAGTGGACAGCTTTATTATGAAATCAGGAAATACTGACCTTGGATGTGAAATTGAGGATACTTAGACTCAAAATTTTGAGATGGAACAAAAAGAAGGATTCAAGTGCTCCGAGTCTACTTTTTAAACAACTAATTTATTCTGAAAATGACTGAGATTAAGGGGTTCAAATGAGGGACGTACACAAATTGGTGTTGTTTTTGTCAGAAAAACATAACATAGCAACTCTTGTACGACCCTCGTACGGTGAAATTTTTTTCAGTATTTTTAAAATCACAATGGTCAAAAGTTAGCTAACAGTGTGTAGTTGATGCACGATTTTTCTGATAATTTTTTAATGAATATTTGATTTTTTACTAAATTGCAAAGTGGACATATCCTGAAAATAAAATTTTGGCCGTGCTACCCCTACAAATTTTTGAAACTAATTGATTTGTTTTTTTTATAATTTTTTAATTTTTTAGAATGGAGTCTAGTTTCTAAAAATGTAATTTATTTGAAAAATTGATGAACAGTTAATTTTTAACGAAAAAAATACCAAACACTACTTTTTGGCAAAAAAAAGACAAAGATAAAATAAATTATGGATGAAAGACTTAACATTTTCAGAAAGTGAAAAAAATTACATCGTTGGATAGCTAAGAGATAACCCAACATTACCTGTATGCTTGAATTTTTTGATATTGAACCACGTGCAATCTTGATAGTGAGCACCAACTCGATTATGAGAAATATGGTGGATTTTTTAAAAACACGTCTCTAGTTGTTGGGAATGCCCTCCAAACCTTTGGTTTGGAATTCCAAGGCAATACCAAGCTTAAAGTTTGGTAATTCTCAAAGCAAGATATAATGCGAGTGCACTATAACGAGAGCGCGTTATAATGTGCTTGGACATGATTTTTGCTTCTACGGGGAACATGTCTACTAACCCATAACGTGAGCGTGTTATAACGTGCTCGTGTTATGTCTTACTTTATGTTAAATACAAATATATTAATGTATGCTGATATATTTTTATGTACATGTATGTATGTATGCTTGTATGGATGTAAGATTATATGTACAAATGTATTATGCTTGTATGTATGCATTTATGTATGTCTTTAGACAAAGGGAGAATTTAGAGAGAGTTTAGAGAGATGGAAAGGTGGTCGAAGTGAGAGTTTAAGAGAGAGGGAGTGGGAGAGAAGGGGTTGGATTGAGGGGGACTTAGCTAGGTAGGGTGGGAGGGATAGAGGGAGGGAGAGAGAGAGAGGAGGGGTCAGAGAGAGAGAATTGATGGAGAAGGAGAGAGAGAGAGGGGGTGGGAGAGAGAGAATTGAGGGAGAGGGAGAGAGAGAGACAAAGAGAAAGAGAGGGTTATGTAGGTAGGGCGCGAAAGAGAGAGACTTGAGAGTGTGAGAGGGAGAGACTTAAGATTGTGATGGGGGGTGAGAGGGAGAGACTTGAGAGATAGGTAGTGAGAGGGAGTGTGAGAGAGAGGGAGTGAGAGAGGGTGGTAGGTATTGATTGAACAAGAGGTACACAAAAAGAGGGAGACGGTAGATAGAGACAATTAGAGAGGGTGGGATGGAGGGAAGGAGGGAGAGGTGAGATGTATAGATAAAGAGAAAGTGATAGGGGTTGAGGGTATAGGGTTGAGGGATTAGGATGGAGGACCTATAGGGTTGATGGTTTCTAGGGTAGTAGGGTTTAAGGTTTGAGGGTTGATGGAATAGGTTTGATGGTAGAGGGTATTTGGTTGAGGGTATAGGGTAGAAGGTTTAAGCGTTTAGGGTTGAAGGGTTTGGGGTTAAGGGTTTAGGGTTAAGGGTTTACTTGGTTGAGGGTAGAGGGTTTAGGGTATAGTTTTGAGGGTATCTGGTTGAAGGATTAGGTTCAGGGTCGAATGTAAGGGGTAGAGGGTTTAGGGTTTAAGGATTTAGGATTGAGGGATTAAGGGTTGAGGGTTGAGAATTGAGGGTTGAGTGTTTAATGTATAGGGTAAAGGGTAGAGGGTTTAAGGGTTGAGGGTTGAAGATTGAGGGTTTAAGGTATAAGGTCGAGGGATTAGGGTCGAGGGTCCAATATATAGGGTAGAGGTTATAGGGGTTGAGAGATTAAGGGTTGAGGGATTATGGTTTAGGGTAGAGAGTATTGGGTTGATGGTAGAGGTTAGAGGGTAGAGGGTAAAGGGTTTAATAGTTTAGGGTTTAAGGGGTTAGGGTTAAGGGTCGAGGGTTTAGGGTTGAGTGTTTAAGGCTTTAAGAGTTGAGGGTTTAAGGGTCAAGAGGGTTAAGGGATTAGGGTAGAGAGTTTACTAAGTGGGTTTGAGGGTTGGGGGATTAGGGTTGAGGGTAGAGGGTATACGATTGGCAGTAGAGGGTAGAGAGTTTATGGGTTAAGGTTTAAGGGTTTAGGGTTTAGTGATGAGGGATTAATAGGTGGTTATAGAGTAGAGGTTATAGGAATTGAGGGATTAGGGTTTAAGGGTTGAGGGTTGAGGGATTCAGAGGGTATAGCGGTTGAGGGATTAAAGTTTAAGGGTTGAGGGTTGAGGGTTGAGGGATTAATAGGGTATAGGGGTTGAGGGATTAGGATTTAATGGCTGAGGGTTGAGGGTTCAAGGAGTAAGAGGGTATAGGGGTTGAGGGATTAGGGTTTAAGGGTTGAGGGATTCGGGTTTAGGAGTTGAGGGTTGAGGGATTAAGAGGGTATAGTGGTTGAGGGATTAGGGTTTAAGGGTTGAGAGTTGAGGGTTCAAGGATTAACATGATATAGGGATTGAGGGATTAGGGTTTAAGGGTTGAGGGTTGAGGAATTAGGGTTTGAGGGTGTAGGGATTAAGAGGGTATAGGGGTTGAGGGATTAGGGTTTAAGCATTGAGGGTTGAGGGTTGACGGATTATGAGGGTATAGGGGTTGAGGGATTAGGGTTTAAGGGTTGAGGGATTAAGAGGGTATAGGGGTCGACGGATTAGGGTTTAAGGGTTGAGAGTTGAGGGATTAAGAGGGTCGAGGGATTAAGAGG
>CM021109.1:210806751-210882725 GCA_007115665.2 Sequoiadendron giganteum
TCTCCCACTCTCTCTCTCTCTCTCTCTCTCTCTCTCTCTCTCTCTCTCTCTCTCTCTCTCTCTCTCTCTCTCTCTCTCTCCCTCTCTCTCTCCCTCTCCCACTCTCCCTCTCACTCTCTCACTCTCCCTCCCTTTATCTTCATCTCCCTCTCTCCCTCTCTCCCTCTCCCTCTCTCCCTCTCCCACTCTCCCTCTCCATCTCCCACTCTCCCTTTCCCTCTCTCACTCTCCCTCTCACTCTCTCAAAACTCCAGCCTCTCCTACTCTCTCTCCCACTCCCTCTTTCTCCCACCTCCTCCCTTCTCCTCTCCCTCTCTATCTTCCACCCTCCTCCCACTCTCCCACTCTCCCCTCTCTCCCTCCCACTCTATCTCCCACTCTCTCCTCTCTCCCTCCCACTCTATCTCCCACTCTCTCCCTCTCTCTTTCTCCCACTCTCCCCTTCTCCCTCCCTCTCTATCTTCCACTCTCCCCCTCTCTCCCTCCCACTCTCTCAAAAACTCTATACTATCAAAAAAAATACACTAAGAAAACCTAATTTCACATAACGTGCCCACATTATAACGTGTGCGCATTTTGTAGTCCACTAAAATGGTAAAAAAATCAATATACCCGTGATTTGAAGGCCCACAGTCTGCATATTCCCTCGGTTCTATGCGTGCTTCAACAAAAAAATCTTTTTGATGATGTTGTGAAGTGTGCAAGCATCTTTTTCACTTTCCATCACCTTTTCCATGATCTTTTTACCACCTTTGCATGAAATAGCAGAGTTTCCACATTGAAAGACATATAATATCAATTGAAGTTTGAATTCTATTGAAAACTGATATACAATTGAAGTGTGGAAAGGAACAAGCTTTTGAACAAGTCAAATTGTTGTGGAGTTTGAAGAAAGAAGAAGCTAAGGCTACATAATTGGGTTGAACTCCTCCATTTGAAAGTCTGGTTTTTAAGGTATGTGAAGTCTTTACAATTTTTCTTTCATTCTATTATGGCTTGCTTTCATTTTTGTTTGTCATTATAACCTTAGGTTGTCAATGCACATTTTAAATTACCAAATTATATACATAATTATTTACACTTGCCAATTACCATTTTACACTTGCCAATTATAGAAATTCAGAACCATTCACCAAAATTCATCCTTTAAGACAACTCCAAGCCTCTCCCATTCCTCTGAAGGGTCCAAACACCTTCCAATACCTCTACACTAATTGATGTAGTACAAAGGAAGAAAACAACACGTTTCTTGACACACTTATTCAACTATATTTCCCTTCACAAAACATTTGATTCGTGAAAAGACAATAAGGTCTCAAAATAAGATAATTTCGAGGTCTTAGGACATTACCCGCTCAACTAGGCTTCCAATACAAAAACACCCATTTTTCAATGCAAAGAGGGAGGATTTATAGAAACTCCTATACCCGGGCCTTCCCAAACCATTCCAAAGCATCAAACATCTTCAAAATACCCTACACAAGGTCAAAAGTTCATTACATAGACCACTCCTTCAACAATTGATGGGGATTCTTATCTTTCAAGAGAAATCTTGCTCTTCCCAAGACCTCTTCTCTGGTCTTCCTAGGGTATTCCTCTCTACCCTACTCAGGGTTCCCTCCTAAACCCCTCTCACCTCATAAGACTCTCCACCAATTTCAAATTCTTCACCATTGCTCTCAATTCACCACTAAGCTTCCTTGGGCTCCACACTGACCCAAGTTGTCCTAACCACTCGAGGGGCTACGAAAGGGTATTCTCACTACCCCCTTGTTTATTTGACTCCTCACTGATCCATCTCATAGGATTCTTTCACCTTGTACCTATCACTTTTTTGAAAAACCCAATTTTAGGCCTTGTAGCCTTTTGCCCAATTAAGCCTCCTAGAACCCGTTTTCTTGGCTTTTCTCAAAAACGGTCTTAACAACCCCAAAATATTTTTATAGATTATTTCTAGTGGTACCCTAGGCTTCAAGATTTACTAGGTGTTTAGTTCCTTTGGTGTATGTACATAGGACTATCCTCATACCCCCTATTTTCAAGGGTTTCTAGGGTTCTGGCTCCTTTTTCCAACTTTGAGGGCTTCAATGACCTCCTCAAATCTCCTCCTTGCACAAACATGTCTGGAATACATGTTCCGACACTCTCTTGCTCTTTATTGGCACAAACTAGTCCATTTAGCAACTTTCTTTATTGTTGTCCTCTCCAAGCCACTAGCCAAAATGCACTTGCACTCGCCTAGTTCTTGATGAATTCACCATCTCCCCTGCAAACCAAGACACCACACACCATATGTACACTGTAAAAATAGTCCCCTACTTGATTCAAAGTGGCCATGGTAGACTTGCCATGGGAATTCAAGTGGGGATCATTATTTCCAAAAACTAGCCTGAACTGGCTATGAGACCAAAAACTCTAAAAAACTTGCAAAACATAAAGCAATTGAACTAAATGGCTAATATAATGCTTCACATAGTAATTAAGTGACACAATTGAAAGAATCAAAGCATTAGATAGGTCCTTTCAATCCATTCTTGACTGGATGAAGGCACAAAAACAAAAATTCAATAAAATTTGCAGTCTTCCAACTCACAAATTCCCCTTCCGAAAATCCAAATCGTACAATAGCTTTCCCACATGCTCAATTAGGGTTTTTTATGACCTTATATACCTTTATCCCATGTTCTAGGACCCTTGGGTCAGGATTAGAGCATCATTAATGCCATTTTCCCACTTTTAGGACAAATTGCCAAGTCTACATGGACTAATTTGCCTAATTTCATAATTTAGGCTTCTCCAAACTTCAAGGCTCTAGAATACCCTAAGTTTGCATTAACTCACACATCAAAAACACTATTGGGACTTTACATCATATTCCTTATTCCCTTGGTGGTTGGCTAGAACCATCAACAATAAAAGACTACTTTTGTACAAGATGATTGTAAGTATTATTTAAATGAAGCCTTCAGTGACATATATTTTTCAATTATCTTGAATGGATACATTTTTTAGGAACTAATATTCATCTCATTACCATGGTATAGATAAAATTATCTACCATGCAGAAGAAAAAGACAAAGAGGAAACTAACAGACGAAGAGAACAAAACCTTGAAAGAAAAGGAGAGAGTTCGGGTGGCGGCATATCGTGAAAAGAAGAAATTGGAAATGATTGATGAAAACAACCCGATTGTAGAGGCACCTCAACCGTCAAAAAGAGAATGGGAATTGGCAGCACAAAAGGCACGTATGCGAAAGCATCGTCGTAAGATAGATTCAGATACTGTAGTTGGAGACACACCCTCTACGACAAGTGAATATGAAGGGACACCATTAAGCACAAACGAATATGGAGGGACACCATATAGCACAAGTGAATATGGATGGACACCATCTACTGCAAGTGAATATGGAGGGACACCATTTACCGCAAGTGAATATTGTTGGACACCATCCAACACATCTCAAGTTGAGAGTACATCATCACTCGAAATTGACAAAGAAGGTATGCCATAATTCCCATGTGAACCTCAAGGTATGCCTTCTTCTCCACCCTCGATCGAACTTATGCAATCTAGCCCACCTCTATTAAATATTGATGAAATTCCTAATGTAGAGATGTATGTACCTAGGAGAACACCACCAAGAATTTTGCATAGAAAACCAAAGTATTTGATTGATATTGATAATGAGATTTTGTAGCACATGGAAGGTAAGATTTCAACACGCACTTGTAGAAGATATGCTGATAAGATTTGGGAATGATTCTTTGAAAGGCTAAATGAGACTGCAAGATGTCAACTATTTGTTGAAATGATGGAGGGTGTAAAGTATAGGAATATCATGAAGACTCTTGGGTTGAGAACATCGAATGCATCGAGTGAAGACACTATTGTGAAGAATCTAATGGATGCTTATGAGAGTGTGGGTAAGACCTCACGCTCAAAGGATAGTATTGTCACCCGACGTGTCATTACATCAACTTTGGTAAGTTGTCAAACAAAGAGAGCTCGCCTAATTAGAAAGACTAGTGAAAAAATGGGAATTAGTAGAAAAACTTTATCAAGAGCTATTCAAAGGCCACAAAGAATTGAGGGCAATGATACAAATGAATTATGGGCATTCTTGAGGAGATTGTCACAAAAAGATAAAGAAGTTGTCGAAGCCTTGAGAACACTAATTGAAGAGTATTGGAAGAATAACACAAGGCCATCTCCAAATTAAAGGGATGTGGTAAGAAGGAGAATCGGTAGTCGGAATCGTGAGCCACATCCAAAGCATTTTTTGGATATGACTCAAACCCAATTTTTTTGGAAATCTGAAAATGATTATCCTCAAATTAGTATTTCTCAAAGATTTTTTGAACTGCTTAAACCTTTTTATGTCAAGATAAATCACACATGCACTACTTGTTGTTGTAGACTACATATTGAATTTTCTAACCATTACGATGTTTATCGTTCTATATGTTTAGATTTGCATACTAACGATGTTTTGCAGGATTGTGGCATAGAAGCCCCACCAAAATCTTCAAGAGAGTTCTTATCAAAAAATTTATGTGAAATAGAGGATGGCCAGATATTCTATAGGACAACATGGTTGGATGGTTCATGCAAGCATTGTGGTGGCTTCTAGCGTATGCCAGTATGTCAACATATGGAAAGCACAGATGAGGTGGGACAAAAACTAGTAGAGTTCGGGAAGTATAAAAAAGTGGCATATGCTACAAAAGATGGGTCTCAAGCAAAAAGGTGTGATTTGGTTATGGAGAAGATTCCAGTATACAAATTTATGACCACATTTCGTGATAGTATACTATCTGAGTATGCAATGCATACCCATAGAGCTCGATGGTTGGACATGCAGTTCAAGCTATGCAAGGACACCTTTCCAGTTGGAAGCATAGTATCCGTGGTTGACTTTGCAAAGAACTACACTCTACAGCCACAACATGAGGTGTAGTCATAGAATTACAACTCCACACAAGTTTCGATATTTGTGCACATAGCATTCATTCATGCATTTGATAGTACAAATGAGCAAAGGAAGGTATTGAGGGAGTACCACTTTTACATTAGTGATGATCACATACAATCTCCAGAGTTCGTGCAAGGTTGCTTCCAGATGTTCTACAATGGTTTGGCTCAGAGGGGCATAGAATAAGATCAACATATAATATGGTCTGATAACTGTGCAACACAGTTCAAGAACTCGTGCATGTTCTACTGGTTGTGCAGGATGCATTTCATTACAGGTGTTCAACATATGTGGAACTTTTGTGAGGCTGGACATGGAAAGGGGGAGCATGATGGTGCAGGAGCATGCGTGAAAAGAGCATTAGCATGAGAAGAGTTAAAGTATAAAGACAATGCAAAGTTGACAGATGAAAAATCAATCGTCGAGTGGTGTATTGCTTTGGTGGGTCCAAGTAATGAAGGTACGTCTTCAGTTCATAGATTTTTTTGGTTGACGGATGATACTAACATTGCACCATATGAAGATTGTTGTACACTAATAGGATCGAGTGAGGTACACTCTTTCCTTAGCTCAAATAAAGGTTCATGGAGTATCGATACATGAAAGATGGCATGCTTTTTTTCTTCATGTACAATGCAAGACTGGAATGATTGTGAGTCAGGGGAGTGGGTTGACAAATGGTTCACAAGTTATCTTAGGCCAGTTCACATGTATCACCCTCTGATGGCATTGGAACTGACACAGATAGAATCATCAGTCGACTTTGACCACATATCAGATCTAGTTCAACGAGGTGATATATCTACTTTCTTAGTTGTTGAAATTCCATATCGTTAGATCTTACTTTTTATTGTATTCGTAATGTTGACAAATTTCAAAATATTTTTGCACATATCAATGCAAGGCATGTTTATGTAGTTATTGCAGATGAAGACAATGAAGAGGGAACATACTATTACTTGTGTCATTGTGTTGAGACAAAAAATAAATTGGAGGCCCCAGTTATAGATGGAGAGAACATCGAATACCCTACAGGGTCAGTTGTGGTTACTAGAACATGGCTTAGAAGGTACCCACATTCAAGTGTTAAACATTGGCTATTTCAAGACTTTGACATGCATTGTAAGATTCTTCATTACTCGAACCTTGTCATGGCATCCAATGTTCATTTGACCAAATATGGGGGTAGACCTTTGAACAAGACGTTATGGAAGTTCTGTGAGTCTGACCATGAGGCAATACTTGACACAATAAAGAGTAGAGCAGACCCGAATGGTTCGTTGGATTAATTTGTAAGTATATGCACATTGGTTCTTATTAATTTATACTTGTATGGACATTAGTTTGTTTGATGCCAATGCTATCATCTTCTTTTACAGTGATTGGTGTCCCCTTGCAAAAAATGTAGATATATGAGCCATCCAAGAGAATGTCAACCACAAAAGCAATGTAACATCCTTATTTTGATGCCTGCATGCAACATCTGTAAGTGCCTTCCATCTATTTTTATTTCATTTCCATTTTGGATGCTCTTTCTTTTTCTCTTTTACTTTGCGTATTTGTAAGTAAATTACTAAGGGTTGATTGATCTTTCGTTGCAGAAAATGCTGATTTAAGAGCCATCAAAGAAAATCTCAGCCAAAAAAGCAATGCAACATACTTATTTTGATGATTTTGAAAAATCTCAATTTTGATTTCAAGCCATTGTAAGAGAGCATGTGAAGCTTAGCGAGGGAATCTCAAGTTACTCATTTGAAGTTAACCTCATGATGAGCACTTGTGGTTAAGATATTTAAAGAGAATCTTGAATGTATGAGTGACATTGTAAAAGATCTAAGAGAACGAAGTGTCAGAGGCATTGTAATAAGATTTAGTTACATAATGAGATATACTCAAATATTGTAAGGTTGAAGTTCATGTTTGGTGTAGTAGCACCTTGTTCTGTAAATGCCTTGAGTAGGAAAATTTGCAAACTTTGAATTTTAAAATATAAACAATGTGAAAAAGGTCATATAAAGGTCATGTAAACAGTTTGTACACATTTGTTTGCAACTCGTGTGACCAAGTGGACTGTTCCAACATGTCTGAATAGGTATGTTTATGCTAGGCATGGTCCTCTTTCGCAACAAAACATGTACAATCGCTCTAAGCTATGTTCCACTGGATCGATCCCTTAAGGGTCCAAAGTCCAAAATGGCTGCAAACTTCAACATGCTACTACTCAGATACCATGACACTTAGAATCTTCTCATCTAATATTACAGAAAGGTGTTGGGCCCCTCTAGAAAAACCTCTCTCGGTTTTGTCTATCTTGGAGTGGTTTTCTCATGGCAGCGGATTTTCACTTGATGGAAAAGGTGTCAAATTCAAGTAGTGCAAAGTGTCAAAGTGGTGAAACTTTTGCTCTGCAACTCATGTGACCAAGAAAACTATTCCAACATGTCCAAATAGGTATATTTACATTATTCATGGTCCTCTTTTGCACCAAAACACGTAGAATCACTCTGAGCTATGTTCCACCGGATCGATCCCTTAAGGGTCCAAAGTGCAAAATGGCTGCAAACTTCAACATGCTACTACCCAGATACCGTGACACTTAGAATCTTCTCGTCTAATTCTACAAAAAGGCGTTGGGCCCCTCTAGGAAAACCTCTCTTGGATTTATCTATCTTGGAATGGTTTTCTCATGGCAGCGGATTTTCACTTGATGGAAAAGGTGTCAAATTCAAGCAGTGCAAAGTTGCAAAGTGGTGCAAATTTTGCTTTGCAACTCATGTGACCAAGCAGACTATTCCAACACATATGAATAGGTATTTTTACGCTAGGCATGGTCCTCTTTTGCATCGAAACACGTGGAATCACTTCGAGCTATGTTCCATCGGATCGATCCCTTAAGGGTCCAAAGTGCAAAATGGCTGCAAAATTCAGCATGCTACTACTCGGATACCGTGACACTTAGAATCTTATCCTCTAATCCTACAGAAAGGAGTTGGGTCCCTCTAGAAAAACCTCTCTCGATTTTGTCTATCTTGGAGTGGTTTTCTCCTGGCGGCGGATTTTCACTTGATGGAAAAGGTGTCAAATTCAAGCAGTGCAAAGTTGCAAAGTGGTGCAACTTTTGCTCTGCAACTCATGTGACCAAGTGGAATATTCCAACACATTCGAATAGGTATTTTTACGCTAGGAATGGTCCTCTTTCACACTAAAACATGTAGAATCGCTTCGAGCTATGCTCCACCGGATTGATCCCTTAAGGGTCCAAAGTGCAAAACGGCTACAAACTTCAGCATGCTACTACTCGGATACCATGACACTTAGAATCTTCTCATCTAATCCTACAGAAAAGCATTGGGCCCCTCTAGAAAAACCTCTCTTGGTTTTGTCTATCTTGGAGTGGTTTTCTCATGGCAGCGGATTTTCATTTGATGGAAAAGGTGTCAAATTCAAGCAGTGCAAAGTTGCAAAGTGGTGCAACTTTCTCTCTGCAACTCGTGTGACCAAGCGGACTATTCCAACATGTCTAAATAGGTATGTTTATGCTAAGCATGGTCCTCTTTCACACCAAAATATGTGGAATCGCTTTGAGCTATGTTCCACCGGATTGATCCCTTAAGGGCCCAAAGTGCAAAATAGTTGCAAATTTCAGCATGCTATTACTTAGCTACTGTGACACTTAGAAACTTCTCATCTGATCCTACAAAAAGGAATTGGACCCCTCTAGAAAAACCTCTCTAATTTTGGCTATCTTGGAGTGGTTTTCTCATGGCGATAGATTTTCACTTGATGGAAAAGGTGTCAAATTCAAGCAGTGCAAAGTTGCAAAGTGGTGCAACTTTTGCTCTACAAATCGTGTGACCAAGTGGACTGTTCCAACACGTTCGAATAGGATTTTTCACGCTAGGCATGGTCCTCTTTTGTACCGAAACACGTGGAATCTCTCTGAGCTATGTTCCACCGGATCGATCCCTTAAGGGTCCAAATTCCAAATGGATGCAAACTTCAGCATGCTATTACTTAGATGTCATGATGCTTAGAAAATTATTGTCTAATCTTATAGGATCATGTTGAGCCTTTCTACAAAACCCTCTCTCAGTTTTGGCTATCTCGGAGTGGTTTTCCAGTGGTGGTGGATTTTCACTTGATAGAAAAAGCATCAAATGCAAGTAGTGCAAAGTTGCATAGTGGTGCAACTTTCGTTCTGCAACTTGTGTGACCAAGTGGATTGTTCCAACATGTCCAAATAGGTATTTTTACGCTAGGAATGGTCCTTTTTTTCATCGAAACACATGGAATCGCTCTGAGCTATGTTCCACCAGATCGATCCCTTAGGTTGGAGGAGTCTTAAGTTGCAAATTTGTAAGTTGCTTAAAGCAACAAATTTGAAATGATATTGAATGGCCCACATAGCACTCATTGCATTTAAGTGATGCTGATAGAGATGAGGCACTAGGCCTTCCTAGGAGGTCACCCATTCCAGTGTACTCTAGCTCAAGCGCTTAACCACGAAGTTTTTTCCCCAAGAAGGCACAGTGGAAAAGGCATAATCCACTGTAATTTTGATGAGTGGAAAGGAATTCCTAAGAGACATGAAGGAAGAAGAAGGAGTTGTCTATGCAATCATGTTGAAGCCAAAGGAGGAGGAGTCACCTAGTTGGCTATCTATGACAACAAAGGTGAAGCAACTGTTGGATCAGTTCAGGGATATCATTTGCGAAGGCGCACCAGCTACACTACCACATAAGAGGGAAATTAGTCATCAAATTGACTTTGTACCAGGAGAAACATTGCCTAAAAAGGCTGCATACAAAATGACACTGGAGCAGAACAAGGAGATAGCAAGGCAAATTCAAGAAATTTGGACCAAGGGTTGATCAGGAAAAGCAAAAGCCCATGTGCTGTTGCAGTGGTGTTGGCACCTAAGAAGGGAGATAAGTGGATAATGTGTATTGATTCTAGGGCCATAAATAGGATAACCATTAGATATAGGTTTCCTATTCCTAGGATAGAAGACTTAATGGACTGTTTAGGGGGTGCTAAGTACTACTCCAAGATTGATTTGAAAAGTGGCTACTATCAGATTAGGATGAAAGAGGGAGATGAATGAAAGTCAGCTTTTAAAACCACAGAGGGGTTATATGAGTAGTTAGTAATGCCATTCGGGCTTAAAAATGCACCTAGCACTTTTATGAGGGTGATAGCTTCTCCTCTTGAAGGACTTTAGAGGAGTCTTTGTGGTAGTCTACTTAGATGATATCCTCATCTTTAGAAAAACAAAAGAAGAACATATGAAGCACCTAGAAATTGTGTTGAAGAAACTTCAAGAGGAGAAGCTCACCATAAATCTTGATAAATAGGGTACTTGGTAACTTGTTGAGGTGTCTAACTAAGGAGTATGGACAAGGATGGGAACAAGTCATTTCACAGGCAGAATTTTCCTATAATGATAGCACAAACAGGTCTACTAGTAAGAGCCCATTTGAAATTGTATATGGGTTACATCAAAGGGGTGTACTTGAGCTAAGAGGCCTAAAAGGTTATGAAGGAATTAGTGGACATGCTGATGATTTTGCTCAGTTAATGAGAGAGGTTCATGAGCAGGTAAAGAAGACATTAATGGAGGCTAACTAGAAGTTGAAGGCTAAAAGAGATGAAGGGAAGAGAGATCTTCAATTTAAAATAGGTGATTTGGTGATGGTATACTTGAACAAGGCAAGACTACAAAAAGGCATACCAAGTAAGTTGTAGATGAAAAGGATAGGGCCATGTAAAGTGTTGGCTAAGTATGGATCCAATGCACATAAGGTGGAGTTACCCAAGGAGATGTCCATTTCGCCTATCTTCAATGTGAAGAAATTGGTGAAGTATAAAGGACCAGAAATGGATGAGGAATAGTATAGTGCTGAGGTGAGTAAGGATGTGGACGAACTCAAGGTACTTGATCAGATCAGACCACAAGTGGAAAAGATTCTAGACTCAAGGGTGAAGAAGAAGACTAGGCACAAGACATACATGGAGCATCTAGTGAAGTGGAGACATCAACCAGAGTCAGAGGCTACTTGGATAGTAGAAAGTGACTTTAAGAAGCATGGAATTAGTGAGGAGCTCTTGACACCACAGTTTCCTTGACTTATTTGTTGCAGGGGGGAGAATGGTGCAGGAGCACCTTAAGGTCTTTTGGAGAGATCTTTGCAATTTTGGCTTGTAGGTGGTTCCAGCCAACCACCAAGGGAATAAGGACTATGATGTAAAGTCCCAAGAGTGTTTTTGATGAGTGAATTTGAAATAGGTTTGTTAGGGGCTTGCGGTTTGGGTAAGTCTTGGACATTGTGAGCATTTTGAGCAATGTTGCCTTGGCTATTTGTCCTAAAAGTTGGAAAATGGCATTAATGATGCTCTAAGCCCGACCCAAGGGTCATAGCACATGGGAGAAAGGTATATAAGGTTAGAAAAACCCTAATACCTATGTTGGAGGATTGTTTTCATGAATTGAGACTTGGAGAGTACATTTTTGTGATTGGAAGAGAGCAAGTTTTCATTGAATTTCTATGTTTGAGCCTTCATCCAGTCAAGAATGGATTGAAAGGACTTATCTGATGCTTTGATTCTTCCATTTGTGTCACTTGCTTACGTTGTGTAGCATTAGATTAGTCATCTAGACCAACTGGTTATCTTTCTGCAAGTTTTTGGTGTTCTTGGTCTCATTGCCGGTTTAGGTTTGATTTGTGAATAATGAGTCCCACTTGACTTCCCGTGGCTTTCCTCTCATGGCCACTTGGAATCAAGTTGGGGACTAGTGTTACAAGACTAGGACTTGCCTTGGACTTGACAAGCCATTTATTGACTTGGACTCGGGCTCGAAGCCCAGACTCAACAAATAGAAAAACCTAATAAATTCAAAGATTTGTAAGGATTTAAAACTTGTTTCATGCACCCTTTAATAAATAAACCTTAAGGCCACAATAACATCATCAAATATAAATTACTATGATCCCATACACAAACATACATCAATCACATAAGTATAAGCACAAATTTTAGCTGAAGGAAATAACACATTTAGATATATAAATATTGTGATATTGCTATCAAGATTCAATAATGTAGTTTTACAAGTCAAACTCATTGACCCATGAGTCATCAGTAGTGGTTTACAAGAACCCATATCTCATGATAATGAATGGTTCATAAGGAGGAAGATAAATCTTCATACATTTCTTCTATCACAAATGAGATAAGTGCTTGGTTTCATGAATGTCATGAGACAACCATTAATGGGGAGTGGATACATGAAGAACTGATGGAGAATGATAATGGCTTCAGACCTGCTATAAAGGATTTCTTTTTTTTGTTTCAATGATGCGAGAGGTTTTTGGTTTCACTACCAAAATGAGCCTACGAAGAATGCATGTGAAACTCCTTTTGACCTTGAGGGTGTACTTACTCCATCTCAAGGATCATGCATTGAGGATGACATAGATCAATGCTAGAGCTAACCAATTAATAATTATACATGTGAATAAGTCAAACATGTACATGTCAATAAGGGAACTACAAGTACTCATAAACACGTAAGCCTCAAAAAGTATACACACGAATACATAGTATACACAAATTAAAACAAAGTATATGCACGAATACAAGGTATATGCATGAAAACATGTAAGCCACAAAGTATACACTCGAATGCATATAAGTCACAAAGTATACATGTACGTTGTAAAGTATACACTTGAATATATGTAACTCATATCTACTGAACCATCAATTTCGAATGCAAATATGGACAGGCATCGAAAAAAGATATTTGTATTAACCAAATAGCCATGTAGGCATACATAAATATATGTCGATATAAGTATGAAATATATGTACAAAATAACCATGTAGGCTTATGAGAATGCCATCTAGGCATACAATGTCAAATATGTCCAATAAAAAATATGTACAAAACTACCATGGAGGCATACAATAAAGGACTCTGGAATCAAAAGTCATTGCTCTCCATGCCCAGGAAATAAAATCTTTCCCTTTCCTTTTCACTCGGATGGAGATAGGTTTGTCACTCATTTTTGCTATGCTAGTGGAGTGCTCTTGCTACTCCTCCTAGGGTTTAGTTCATAGTGAAGTTTTAACGTTACAATAAGAAGTAAAGACATGAATATATAGAAATTACATTATAAAAAATGATATATTTGACAAAATAATCACTTACAACCATCTCATGATCTCTCCCCATGAGGGAAATATCCTCATGCCCATGCTCAGGCATGCTCAAGCCCTGTATAAACCATGCAAATAGACAGAAACTACGTGAATCAATAATGGTTTGATTTCTCACTAACTAACATCTATAACAATAAATGTAAATTAAAATTTACTAATTTGCCTTATACCTCTTCTGTTAGAGCCATCAAGGATTGTATAGTAGATGTCACACAAATATCTATTGCCCTCATCACATTCAGAGGTGTATCGTCTTGCAACAACTGAAAATAAAACAACAAATTATTCAACGTAATCAACGATGTGCATGTATAAACTACACAAATCTATTAAGTACTTGATTCATTAGTTAAAATCTTTATTCTATTACCTGCGTGAAGGTTTGAGTAGATCCACCGCCATTGGGAAGTGTTCCATCAAAACCTCCAATATTAGTCTGTTCAACATCCAAAATTGCATATTAAATTACCATTCGTAAAACAATGCCATTAATATGCAATAAACTTATAATTGTTTACTAGTTACATACCCTAGCGATAGGTGTACTGCAAAAATAGGTTGGTGGGGGGCTGGTGTATCTAGTCTCAACACTGTGACCTTGCAATTTTATTAAAATCATAAAACATTTTTAGTTAATCTTGCATTTGAAAATCGAAATTTAATAAATTAAATTCAATGAACACATACACTAACTTTTACCTGACTATCAATGCCGTATGCCTCATGCAAAATGTTAGTTGCCCTCTCCATCTCCATAGCTGCAGATGGGTCCTGTGTACCAGTCTCCTGAGGGTCAGTGGGGTCATGTGAACAAGTAGCCCCGCAAGATTGACACACATGTGTTCGAAGACCACCACTAGAAGACTCCCCTGGATGGCGCTATAGAATAGGGCTAGTATGATGGATGACACTCTGGGTTAAAGTGTTGATTGCTTGCAATGTCTCTACATCAGCACTTTCCTTCACGATGGAAGGCATAACAATGTGCTCATGAGGTGGCCTAGCGAGAGCTCATCTACCTTGCCATGTAGGATCCGACTGTGCACTAGGTCTATCCTGAGCTGACCCCCCACCTCTCCCCTAGAAATCCCTCATATCAAAATAATTTGGGATTTTGTTCAATATGAACTCACTGTATAGTTTCCTAAGGAAATATTGCAGGACCTCGCAATTGTTGCACAGTGGGTAATTGAACACCATGTACCACCTATCATAAAACTACTCCTTCATTTGTTGGTGGTGGCACCAATGGATAGGAAACCTCTTCGCATTGAGGGTAAGAGTTTGATTTGTGCATGGGTCGGTGAATAATGAGCACAAATCACCTTTTGTTATTTTTAAATCTTTAACATCCTTGTATGATAGTTTATTTGCATAATACTCCCTAGCCGCCTGCCTCCTATCTTCCCATCCAGTTATTTGTTTGCTAATTGAATCTACGTTTGTTAACATATCTTTCAATGAATTTGCTAGGGTCATTCTTTCTGTGGTTGAACCATTTGGATCACTCAACCTATTGATCAAATCCTCAATTTGTTTTTTGTTGTTCTCAATTTCACTCATTAAATTTTGTTGAGTTCTAGGAGGGGGATGAGTGCTTGGTGGAGGAGGTTGATGTTATGGTTGATTTTGATATTGAGGATTTGCTTGGTCCTCCTGTTGAGGATTTTGAGGGTTTGTAGGTTGATTTGCATCTCCTAAAAATTCAAACAAATAGATATAAAATTCAACCTAAAACTAACAAATTCAAAACTAAAAGCATAGAATCCTTAACTCTTATAGCTCCTCGTCGTCATGGCGCCATCGTTGTGAAGAAATTCGGATTCTTGGTGAACAAACTCTTGTCCTAGAATGCAAGGGCGATATTTTTGGGTTTTTGGCCGTGGGTGGAGCAAAAAAACCCGTGGAAATGCAAATGAGAGATTTGCATTTGTTTTTTTTACTTTTAACAATCAATAACGCGCTCGTGTTATTGCTTTGTAGTTATGGCCACCGGGATCTTGCCTAGGTTTAACCGAAGACATAACGCGCTCGCATTATAACGCACTCACGTTATGCTTTTCAACTCTTTTTTTTAGGGTGTCCACGGAATGGCTACCCATTCCCATGCACCTGCCCATTAGGGTCTATCGATTATTATGGGTCCCCTTAGGTTTTTGAACCTTGAAGTTTAGAATGTTAGCTATAATTTACTTCTGCATTAGCTACTTGGTAACGATGTTTCTTATTCTCTAGCGAGGCAAGCTTTTGAAGTGGTTTGGGGTTGCGCCTGGCTACAGGACCCTGAATAGTTGTCCTCAAGAAATACTAGAAACCATAGATTGCAAATATTCAATGACTTTTTGCAGTTTAATCTCGCATTCCTTGTGACAATGAAATGGATAGATGTCTCCACTTACTGGTAGATGTCTCCACTTACTGGGGTTCATGCTCTCATAGGCATTATTTAATACTCCCCTCAGGCTTACATAATCCTATGTTATATACATTTTTTCAATGTGATGTTTCCCCTCTCTCTCTTTCTTTTTCATTCTCATGTTCAAATCTCCAAAATGTCTTTTGCATTCACTAAATTGTGAAGGGTTGTTATTTTGTTTGTAGGGATTCTCCAATGAATGTTTGACCATATAGTTTCTTGTTGAATATTAGTTTACAGTTTACTTGGTATTGAAAATGTTATACAATGAACCACATACATCTTTTTTCAGATTTACCTCTTTTGTTTTTAATAACTTAGCTAAGACAAAATGGGCATTAACAAAGAAAAAATTCTTTGTGGAGTTGGGAATTGATGTCATCGAGCTAGGAAGGATTATACGAACGTCCAGATTCTCAAATTTTTGAATGATGGGAGCTATGACGTTATTGGATACATCAGATGCAATAGGTTGACTACAAATAGGGACACCCGTGGATAACCCCACTACAACCAGGTACTTTCTCAACAAATTTGAGCCCTATGTCTAAAGAAAGCCAACTTGGTTGCACACCCTTTAAATCATTATTATGTTATTAAGAATACATTTTTTTTGTTATAGATATTTTCTTAAAACTAAATTCTAAAACTCACTTTACATTCAACATTATTTCAATAAAAAATAAGAGTTACAGTAAGTAAGAACTAGCAAAGAGGTATATCCTAGGTTTACTTTTACTTTTTTAAATTTTTGCATAAACATTTAAATCTTCATTAAAATAAAATATAATATTCATCTTTTAATATGCATGGTCACAAGAAAATATTGAGGGTAAGTTATTTTATTTATATACCAGTGAACTTAGCATTGCTTTTTTTTCCATTCTTTTCATATTACATCAAAACAACAACTTTCCATATTACAAAAAATTGAAAGGAATACAATGAAAGACGTACAACTATTTAAGGCTTGCTCTCCACCCTACCATAATGGCATCATGGAGCCTCGTGGGCTCTAGCCATACCCCCGAGCAAGGAATTATTTAGCTCCACAATGATAAATTGGGTCTTTTCTTATTTGTACAAAAGCGATAGGCTTAACATAACACAGATTTCATATTTATTTAGAGTTATAGTGTGTTAATTAAAAGAGAAAGTAGAAAAGATATTAGGTTATCTCAACCATTATTTATTTATGAGAAATATTAAGAGGATATAAGTATGGATATGGTAGTGGGTTTGTCTAAAATATAAGACACATAATTTTATATTGATGGTAAAGATATATTTTCTAAGATGAAATATTCCATTCTATGTAAAATGAATAATCATGAGATATATGTAGTTGATCTATTTTTTGAGAGAAGTTTAAAGATCAAATGGTTTGAAATTATTATAATTTTAGATATGGATACTAATATTTTTATAAGATAAAAGAGGTTAAATATGTGTCGCTACCCATACAAGTTCCGATGGTGAGAGTTCAAAGAAAAAGAGAAAAATCCAATCAAAACAAAAATCTCTAACAACTCAAAAACAAAAGAACAACACAACCTTTATTGAGTGGGGGATCTAGACAAATCTCTCAGTCCATAATAGAATTTCTTTCTTTTGAAAGCCTATGTTGCTCAAATTTAAGAGATTTCAAACATTCCCCATTATCCTGTTTGATATCTTTCCCTTTTTTATTTCTTCTCCTATTCTTTTAGGAGAATTTTAAAGCTACTTGTTGTGGAGTTAAGGATTTTCTTATTTAGATTAATGATCTTATTTCTAGAAATTTTTAGTTCCTAGAATTTTCTTTATATGCCCATCTATAGTAGATCCATTTGGATCCTATTTATGACTTATGGGACAAGGAGACCCATAGTTGTTATTTATGACCATGGTATTTTTACCACCCATTGGTTTTTTAATATTCTTCAATTTTCCATTATTCCTTAGTTATTTCTTCTTGGGACTCTTTTCCTTTCTTCTTACTTTCAAGGTTTTTACTATCCTTTCCTCCCTCTCTAGATGTAGATTGGAATTTATATGAGTTGAGGTTTCAATGGGCTTATTAAGGTTGATAATTTGATAGTAGGGATGGTTTTCTATTCTTTACTTTTTTATTAATAGAATTTATCATGGAATTAGAGATAAAGTCCAATCTAAGATTAATATCATAATGGGTTTCATGGAAATCACTACCATTAGACTTCATATCATCATCCATAATTTTAAGTTCTTCATTTCCACTAGAACTAACCTCATTTATGATCTCATGTATGGGAGTCTTCTTCAACATAGGCTTTTTGGAGGAGAGCCTAACAAAGCATCTCTTATTCTTAAGTATTTGGTGGGTGTTTTCCATACCCTTAGAGTTGGAAGAAACAATATTTTTTACTTTCACATATAAGGGTTTCTTAGCTATCATAATCTCCTTTAGAAATTTTACTATAGCAACCAATATTTATCTTTCGAAGTCTCATGTGGATGATTGAGACAACAAAAAAGGAGGATATTAGGGTTAAGAATAATATTTTTAAACTATATGGTATTAATCATAAGTGTGGTAGATAGAAGTGGTGATACAAATAGAAGATTAACCCTTGGTGTAGGATAATGTGTAATGCCCTAAACTTGATCGAAGGGAAGAATATAACTAACAATTTTTTTATACATATATGTAAATATGATCTAAAATGTTCTACCATACTTGACATGGTAACACTACTACACAAAGTAGATGACATTTATTTTGCAATGTCAGCATCAACACTTTTCCCAAGAGTGGGGGATGGGGAGGTAAGAGTAGACAGGTGCACAAAGTCCCTCATGTGCACCCTAAATTGATGAAGGGAAACCCTAGCGACCTAAGTTAGACTTGAGCATGTTTATTTACCATCCAATGGGAGAGTTAGAAAGGAGTTTTGTTTGAAAATGATATTTCCCTAAATATTAATTATTAAATTGTTATGCTATTACATTTTCCCACCTATACCTAAAATGCCATCAATTAACCATACCTTGTTTCATCAATGATTTAATAGAATTAAAATATTGGTTAGATGATACTCTTAATATTAGCAATAGCATTCATACCCATATTAGTAATAAAATCTCTAATGATAACCCCCTTGATAGTAATATTTAATCTTTGTGTTAATATTAATAATCTTATTAACTCTTCATGAAATTAATTCTCGCACTCATTTATTAATATTAATATCATTATTAACCCTAATGATATTAATATTGATTCACTTTAACATTAAAATGATTATTTTGAATCCTACCATGTTAATAATACTAATTTTCATTTCCAATTTAATATTAATATCATGCGGTGAAAAAATTAGGTGAATATCAATATGATAATTGATATTGACCTAGAGATAATAATAATTTTATTATTTATATTTAAATCACTTATTATTAAAGTTAATATTACTCATAATATTAATATTAATAATCATTAATACCACTCTTTAATAATAATAATATGATTATTATTGATATTAAAACTTATCTTAATATTAATATTACTCTTGATAAAATTATTTACATTTAATATTAGTAATATTATTAATAATACTAACATTAATATCATTCCTCTTTTCTTCTTGTTAGCGGAACTAATATTATTTTTGACGTTCCCCATGATACTACACTAAACGACTTCAATTTCGTATATTAAAACTATACATATATAATTTTACTTCAAAAACTTGATAAGTATTGTGTCGCAAAAAAATATATCTTTGGACATTTTTTTCTTATTTGAGTCTTTATTCTAGATTTCAGCCTAGTTTTGCCTAGATTTAATGTTGAAATATGGTCAACACATTCACATTAGGTCTTGGACCCTTGTAAATCAATAAGAATTCTATGATGTATTATAAAGGTGTTGTGAAGTGTTGTAACCCACTTTCATACTTCTCTAGGACCCTTTTATTATAATTCACTTAAATAACCTCTTTTTATCATCTACCAAGCCTTATTTCAAAGTGTTGTAAGGAGTTGTAACAAGCTAACACTTTTCCAGGCTTGGCATCAATAATTATACCTTTCTTATGCCTTTAATTGCCCCCATTTTATAGTTACATAGCTTATTTAAATATCTTTTTGAGAATAAACCTGATAAACATCATTTAATATATCTTAATCCTCGACACCCACTTAAAATGCCTAAGTGGGACCAAGTCGCCACTTGGGGCGTCTTAGTCCCATTTGGCTCAAAAATCAAAACAAGTTCAAAATTTTGGTGGGTTTTTATTTTCGAAGACCTAAAGTCGGCCTATGATGTGGTTTTTTTGTGAATTAGGGCATAATTGTGTATAAATATGAGGTTTTCCACTTATTTTGGGGGCTTCTATCTTCTTCTTATTCTCTTCTCTCTTGATTCATTCATCATTCTTCTCAAGTGAGCTAGGTTTTTGGCATTCTAAGTCATCAAGAAGCATTCAAGGGTAGATTCTTCATCCATTGTAGAAATTCAAGATCAACCATCATGGAAATTTTCTAATCCCTTCATTTCATGTTCATGCTTCATCTTATTTCTTCATTTGGTTTAATTATCTAAAAGGGGTTTCACCAAGGCAAACCCCTATTCCCTAACATTCAACATTTATCTTTCTCTCTTTGTGTGTTTGCAAATTTAGGTACTTTGAAGGCTTAGAGATCATTAAAGAATTGGTTGAAAACTTGTTGAAGACATCTCCTTGTTGGCTAGGGAAAAACATACACAAAAAGTCACTTACAGTGCTGAAGATTGGGGTTTCAGATTCAAATACCTAGACAAACAAAAAGTGCAGACCAAGAGCTTTTGTTTCCACTTTCAAATTTTCAGAAAATCCAGAGTGGACTAAGTCACCATTAGTGGTGAAATAGTCCCAGTGCACATATTTTTTATAGATATTTGTAGATTCAGATACCCATTTGGCTGAAACGGGTTTCTAAATAATTTTCCTCATCTAGAACTGTCTCTGAATATGGCATAAGTGTCCCAGTATGTCAAAATTCCAAAATCAACAACATTTCCAGTCCTCATTGTAGTTCCTAACACATTTCCAGGTGCACATCTTCAGTTCTATAGTTTTTTGTTATGTTTCATAGTCATTTCTAGGTCATTTATCATATTCTTGCACACTACATTGTGTTTTCAAATATTCTATGTTTTCCAAGTTTACAGTTGGTGGTGAACCCCTTCTATCTATTTTCATCCCCAAAAAATCTCCCTTTGAAAGATTTTAATCTCTTCTTGCATTGAAATCTCAAGGATTTGTTCTTGAATGAATTGTAGATCTTTGTCCTTCCCCCTAGAGGTGCAAGAGGGTTCAAAAATTTGTGATTCATTTTGGTGAACCCAAATTTTGAATACCTTCTTTTCCAATTTGGGAGTCCTTCTTCAACCTATATTTAACTTGCATTAACTTTGTATTAGGAGTTTGCATTAGTTAATTTGCATTCTAGGGTTTCAAAATTTTGCATTCATTAAAGTGCATATCATTTACATTTTTGTATCTCAAATCATTAAAAATCATATAAAATCTGCATTTACCTTTCCTCTTTTGGTCATACAACATCAAAATCATCAAAACTAGTTGAAAATTTTAGGAAACTTTTAAGAAAACCCTAACTGGGACTCATTCCCCTACTTTAATGAACTCATTTTAGAAGAACCAACCATTGATTGTCAAGAGTATTTGGTTTGTAGTTCTCCTAAAACCCTTCCTCCTAGGGAGGATATAATGATACACGAGAAGGTTAACATTGACAATAATCATATTGTATCCTTAGAAGAAGATGAAGAGACAACATTAGCCTCTCACTCGCTATGGGATGTTAATATTTTTCAACCTCAAATCATCCTTTACCCACCATCACATAAACCTTCAATCAACGCCAACACTGTCACAAACAATTCTTCGAAGAAAACTTTAACCTTGGCACATCCTAAACTAATAGATACCTCATTAAATATGTATCAAGCAAAAACTTTGATTTATTATCCACATAACTAACATTAGTTGTTGCTCCTTTACATGTAATAGTTGTAGGATCATAGCATACTCACTATTGCAAGGACCAACATATCATCATCCATTCTAGGCTCACCTTTTTCATAGTAATGGTGTTAGCAACCACTTTAAAGTGGGGGCATACATCAACACTCATCTTTCATTGTGCAATTTTCTTTTTCTTATGATTCCATCTCTTGGAAACATTAGGTACAATGTTGCCCAGGATGAGACCTTGCACTTTTCCACTCTTGGAAACATTAGGAACAATGTTTCTCGAGATGAAACCTTTCAATTTTCCTCTCTTGGAAACAAGATGAGACATTTTTCACTTATCCTCTCTTGGAGACATTATGCATGATGTTCTCTAAGGTGAGACCTTGCACGAACTAAGAAAAATATATTTGAACAAACCTTACTCTATTACAATGTCTCATTTTTGTGCGGTGCCTTATTAAAGTTATCAAGAGGTATAACTCTGGTATGGCTGAGCGGGAAGCCCATTTTGAGGCATTACTTTCCCCATATCCACCTATGTGTGTGAGTGTATACCAGCCATTAGTGTATGTTCCTTTTTGGACTTCTCACCCGATGGACAACCAAGAGTTATGTTGCCTTAGAGTGATTATGCATTTTTGGACAAACGACCTAGATATGATCCGCAATGCGTTGGACAAATGGTCGAAGCTTGATCCACCTTTTTTTAGTTTTGTTCTTCTCTTCCTTCTAGTTCTTGCCACTGCATGATCATGTATCTTGTTTTACTATAAATCATTTACCTTGTGTGTGTCCTTTTGTTCTTATGATGGTTTGACTTAGGATCTTAGATCCTAGTGGCTTGACCAAGCCTCCTTCATCTTTGTCATCCTATACAATCCGCATTGGTATAATTGGACCCCTCTTAAATGTCTAATTTAGTGTGAGTTTGAAGAAAGTTCATCCTCTCACTAAGGTGGGGGCTAAATGTGTCACAAAAACATGTACCTTTGGACATTTTTATGCTCATTTGAGTCTTTCTTGTGGATTTTAGACTAGTTTTTCCTAGATTTAATGTTGTAAAGTGGTCAAAAAATTCACATTAGGTCTTGGACCCTTGTAAATCAATAAGAATTCGATGATGTCTTATAAAGGTGTTGTGAAGTGTTGTAACACACTTTAACACTTCTCTAGGACCCTTTTATTATAATTCACTTAAATAACCTCTTTTTATCATTTACTAAACCTTATTTCAAAGTGTTGTAAGTATTTGTAACAAAATCTCACACCTTTCCAGGCTTATTATCAATAATTACATCTTTCTTATGCCTTTAATTGGCCCCATTTTACACTTGCAGGCCTTATTTAAGTGTATTTTGAGAATAAACTCGATAAAAATCATTTATTATATTTTAATCCTCAACACCCACTTAAAATACCTAAGTGGGACCAAGTCACCACTTGGGGCGACTTAGTCCCATTTGGCTCAAAAATCAAAACAAGTTCAAAATCTTGTTAGGTTTTTATTTTCTAAGGCCTAAAGTTGGTTTGTGATGTATTTTTTGGGAATAAGGGAATAATTGTGTATAAATATGAGGTTTTCCACTCATTTTGGGAGATTCTATCTTCTTCTTATTCTCTTCTCTCTTGATTAATTCATCATTCTTCTCAAGCAAGCTAGGGTTTTAGCATTCTAAGTCATCAAGAAGCATTAAAGGGAAGATTCTTCATCCATTGTTGCAGAAATTCAAGATCAATCACCATGGAAATTTTCTAATCCCTTCATTTCATATTCATTCTTCATCTTATTTCTTCATTTGGATTAATTACCTAAAAGAGGTTTGACCAAGGCAAACCCCTATTCCCTTCCATTCAACATTTATCTTTCTCTCTTTGTGTGTTTGCAGATTTAGGTACTTTGAAGGCTTGGATATCATTGAAGAATAGGTTGAAAACTTGTTGAAGACATCTCCTTGTTGGCTAGGGAAAAACATTCACAAAAAGTCACTTACAGTGTTGAAGATTGGGGTTTCGGATCTAGATACCCGGAGGAACAAAAAGTGTATTCCAAGAGCTTCTATTTCCACTTTCAGATTTTCAGAAAAGTCAGAGTGGACTAAGTCACCATTAGTGAAGAATTAGTCCCACTGCACATTTTTTATAGAGATTCTTGTAGATTCAGATACCCATTTGGCTGAAACAGGCTTCAAAACAGTTTTCTTGATGTTGGAGTAAGTTGCCCAAAATGGCATAAGTGTCCCAATAGGTCAAAATTCCAAAATCAACAACATTTCTAGTCTCCATTCTAGTTCCCAACACATTTGTAGGCACACATCTTCAGTTCTACAGTTTTATGTTTTGTTTTGTAGTCATTTCTAGGTCATTTAGCATATGTTTGCATACTACATTGCATTTTCAAACATTCTATGTTTTCCAAGTTTACACTTGATGGTGAACCCCTTCTATCTATTTTCATTCCCAAGAACTCTCCCTTTGACAGATTTCAATCTCCTCTTGCATTGAAATCTAAAGGGTTTGTTCTTGAATAAATTTTAGATATTTTTCCCTATCCCTTTAAGTGCAAAACCTTTGAGGTGCAATAGGGCTCAAAAATTTGTGGTTCAAGTATATATAACATACATCACACAAGAGGTTTTCTTAACAGTTATTTTATATCCTTTATTGCTTATAACTAATTATGTATATATCTTATTTATTTATATACATTATTTCTTATACTACTAATTTATATAAATGTATATGATCAATCATAAGTAATTTATAGTAGTACCCAAAAAATAATAAGTAATTTTTGGATTGGTGATTCTACTAATGTATCACTATGATAGTTATGCTCATGTTGTTACACTATATACATAATTTTACTTCAAGAACAATAAGTATATATAACACACATCATGTAAGAGGATTTCTTAATACTTATTTTGCATCCTTTATTGTTTATAACTAACTATATATACATCTTATTTATTTATATACATTATTTCATGTTTTCATACCACTAATTTATATAAATGTATATTATCTATCATAAGAAATTTATAGTAGTATTCCCCAAAAATAATAATTAATTATTGGGTTGGTGCTTCGACTGATGTCTCGTTATGATATTTATGCTCATGTTGTTACACATCTTTCTAAGGAATATTAGTTTCATTCCATACCTATACACCCTTCCACGAGTTTTACTGAGGATAAATAAATTAAAATAAAAACATTAGAAACCCTAAAATTTGAGTAGCACCTATGTATAGGCTCTTTTTATTATTTCCTTATTTTGACTTGTTTTCTTTTTACAAGAGATTTTTCCCTAACTTGATGTAGTGAGGAGAAGAGAGATAAATAAGTCTATAGTGCATAGGAGAGGTGAGAATCCTACAAATCTAGGTAAAATAGCAAGAGGTTTTGGCATCATCATAGCTCTGCAAGGGGCTTGCATGTAAGTTGATATGCCCTTTGTAATGCCCCGCCACGCAACCCTAGAGGAAGTTGCAAACAACTACTTAAACAGGATAATTTTCTTTTTTAAAGTGCAATTAAAAAGCAAGTTCACTAACTAATTCCAACAACCTCTAAGGTTACAAGACAGAGGTTATATAGAACCTCAACAAAAAAAATGAATTAAACCATGTCTATTAATTAATTAATGAATAAAGTACATGCATTCCAAAAGATAATTTACAATAAGCATAAAGATAACTTTCCATTGCATTAATCCATTACAAACAATAAGATTACAATTCTCATTCCCCAAATGAGGCAAATCCAGTAAATATAATTACAATTACAACTTCTACCTTAATAACAACTGAGGGGTAAATAATAAAAGAACAACTGAAATGAAATAAAGCAAGAACTGAAACTGAATCCAACGAGCTCTCCAACTAGAAGTCTCGTCCACAAAAACACAAAGAAAGAACCCAACGGATTTAGGTGCACGCCACCCAACCAAGTGGAACCCAAAGGCCCACCCCCCATTCTAGGAGATAGTAACAAGGAATCCTAGCCAAGACCATCTACCTCTAGACACCGGCTAACACAAAACTGAACCAAACTGACATACCCAACCACATGCCACACAAGTACATCCCAAGGTACAACTCAAGTACAACTCAATACAACTCAAATAAAACTCAAATACAACTCAATTACAACTCAAATACAACTCAATTACAACTCAAATACATGCAAGTACAACACAAGTACAACACTACATGGTCACATTGCTTCTAGAAATAAAGCAGATCAAGTATGTTATGAGAACCATACACACAGAATCAAACACCAACCATGGTAACATTAGGTATGTTACGGAAACCATACCCACAATAAACAAGTACCAACTATGGTCACACAAAGTGCCATCACACAACACATCATGAGTTACCCACTGCAGATCATCAAGATGGTGGCCTCAACCGATCCTCGGCCCTCATACCTACTAATGTAAAATCAAATACCAACTTTTTCCTAGATAGAGTGTCATCACATAGCTTGTCATGAGTTACCCACTGTGGATCTTCAAGATGGTGGCCTCAAACCGATCCCCAACCCTCATACTTACTAATGTGGAATCAAATACCTTTCATACAGACAAGATAGATGACCTTGCCATTTTCGGCCTTCCCACCCATCCCGAGCCTAACTGAGCACTTGGGTCCATGAGTGAGGAATAATTATCTTGATTAGTGAGAAGCTAGTCCTAATATTCTAAGTATTTTTTTAGTTATCACTTGATTAAACCACTTCTGAAGGTTACCCAATCTTAACTCTTCCAGGCTTTGGCCCCTATGGAAGCCACTCTTCTACTTGACAACACACAAGATAACATGACCATGCCTTTCATAGGAGGTGACATAAAAAGAAACTCTCTCCAACACTAGAGGCAACAAAATGACAACCACTCCTTACAAGGAGACGCGGATCCCATAATCTGCTCCTAAACCAAGGAGGTACAAACATCCCCGTTCATGAAAACCCAATACAACATAGACAAAATCCTCATGCTCTACCCAAGAGAATCCACAATAAGTTGCCAAACATGACACGACAACCCACATAACTGAAAACCCCATCTGGAAGACTTATTAAACTCTATAACTCAACTTCCTTCAAATGAAAACGGAAACAGTTCACAATCCAGATGAACAAGAAGACAGTAACAAAATTTATCTTGGATTCACTAAATCCATTTCTTCATTACATTCAGCATTGCATCAATAAAAATTGAATTTAGAATACGTCTTTTCAAATAAGGGAGAAATTATCACCAATTACTCAATTTCCCTACTTGCATTTAAATACTAAAAATTAACCCATACAACATATAAAACAAATACGTTGTTTTAAAATAAATATTGTTTCCTCATTTCCATAGTTGTTATAAAATTAATTAACGTGACTTGAAAATATATTATTTTAAATTAAAACTATTCTCTTTTATAAATAATATTATAAAATCAAAACAATGGATCAATTAAGTTTACCATACTTTCATTTCCTCAATAATATTTAAATCATGCCATTAATTTAAAACACCATTTTCCTACACAAATAAATTTATGCCACAACAATAGCCATATGTTCCAACATCAAATATAATAATATTTTAATATTATAAGTTATAATATAAAATATTATAAAGGAATATTTTATATTACAACCTATAATATACATGATATTATATATATTCTATTAATGATATATTTATTAATATTTTAATATTATAAATTATAATATATAACTATTAAATATATATATTTAGCAAATTTCACAGCTTCAAACCAAAACCCACAAAAAGGAAAATTTCTTCCTCTCTCTCTTTTTATTTTCTCCAAAACTCCATGAACCAAAATTGTGAAGCAAAATTCAAACATAAGGATAAAAACCCTAAAAATCCTACAACCACCCTCATAAATTTTTGAAAACAGAAAATGCAAAATATCTCATTTTTCAAATTTTCTAATTTGACTTTTATGCATTTTCTTTATTTTCAATTTCAACAATATAACAATAACTTCAACATAAATAAATTAAATTCTTTCAATATCATAAATTTAATTAATTAATAAATAGATTTAATCAACGATTAAATTATTTATTAATTAAATTAAATTAATAATAAAATAAATTATATTTCAACATAATCTTAGAACAAATTAATCCGCAACTTAAATACATTAAGCCATTTAATTACCCTTTTTCTAACTTGAAATTAAATAACGAAGAGAGGGAACAATATTCAAAGCAACACAACCCGACAAACAACTGATGACATACTAGGACTAGGGTGACGACTTGGCATGGAAAACCTAGCTACTATCTCCCAATCAAATACCATTGGGCATTGAACACGCTCCAAGCTGTGAAACCAAGTGGAGTCCATGTCCTGTACCTGTCAACCTGTAAATCAAATAACTAACAACATATAATACAACCAACATAAAATACACACCGTGGAGAGGAAATCATGGGATCATAGGGCGCTCACAAGCGAGTGATGCAATACCATCCCCTTTACCAATACAATGCAACTAACTGACAAATCTAACATTAATATATTTCAAAGCATAAAACATATTTAATTCGAACATCCATAATGCTAATCCAAAATATGTCATAAAGATAACATTAATGTCACTTTATAGATAGCGATCAAATAGCAGTCGAGTACCATCAACAAGTTACTAATAGAAAACACACATAACAAGGCATCCGAATAACCCAAAAGACATCAACACAACATACCCACGCAAGGACACACTGCCCAACCAGAAGGCAAAATGGAGGGGTATTACACCCTTAAACTTCTTTTATTTATTAATTTTTGTGTTACCTATTTTGTTTCCTTAATATTCTCATCATTCAAGAAAAATTAATTAATGTTCCCAATATTCGTCATCCATCATCAACTTTATATCCATGGAATGTACATCATCACAATATGATTTCTCTGAAGTTATCTTTTATTCCACTTAGTACATTTTTTCATCATCCTTTATCTTTTCAAGAGACCTCCTGAGATCCATTTCACCCAATAGTTATCTTCAGGGGGCATCACTTCCATCATCATCCCTAAGTGATTTGGGAAACCTATCACTAAATCTTCACTCCATTCCATCTTACTCTTTTGATGCAATCAAGATTGGTCTCATCAAACTATGCAATCTTGCAGCCTTATCATGTCATCCAACACATATCAATATAATAATGGAGAAATAATCTGAAACATATCTTTATTTCAATGTGCATGCACATACATACATGAGAATTCCTCAAGTATAATTGCATATAGTGATGATTTCAACAAGAAATAAAATTCAAAGGTTCTACAAGGGTTTCTAAGAACTTCATGCCTTTAAATCTTCAAGTTCTCTTTCCTTAAACTTCCTTCGATTCACTCCTCTTTGTAAATCTGATTTATTACCTTCATGCTACAACTCTCATGGTTTCCTTGAACACCTACAAAATCCTTTTTCTCTTCTCTTCACAAACTGATTTTTTTACACTCCTTCTTGTGCTACTCTCACGAGCAACCTCCAAGTTCTTTCTCCAACATTTCTATTATTGATTTACACCTCTTAACACCATTAAAGGATTTATTTAAAGAGAATTTTGAACTATATGAATACCCGTAAAAGTGGTTTCCAAATTTTCTCTTTGATTGGCCCTTACAATTCCTGAAAAAAATAAAAAATAAAAACATAGTTTGTTACTCCCAAAAGTTCCATTAAGAGCTTTTGAACCACATAAAATGTCTTTCTATTGTATATTCCTTTGGAAAATTAATTAAATAAATAACCAAGTCATGCTCATTCACCCCAAATTGGAAATTAAAGAGTCATTTATTTGTGTTCCAAAAATTACTAGTTTTTTCTCCATTTTAGGAGCCAAATCTAAAATAATAAGACCAAATTGGAATTCAAAGAGTCACTTATCTTATGGACAATTTCTTAGGTGCCTAAGTTGAGAATTTTTTTAAAAAATTAATCTTCCTTCAAAATCTCCTTCGACCATGGTAAATTGACCATTTCAACCCCTAGAACCTTGAAATTGCCTAATTTTGGAAATCACATTAAAAACCTTGTTTGACCTTGATGTATAAAATAGAAATAAATTCCTCACAAATACAAATATGCTCTTGAAGTTCAAGCCCACACCAAAAATGCAAAATACTGAAAATTAAAGGAAAACATTTTTTTGGTGATGCAAGATTGCTTGTGAGCCTAGATGCTCTGGCATTAGACACATCAGGTAAGAAGTTTGTGAGCATGGGTCACAAAATGGAGTTGAGTGTTTGAAAGACCCTTTAAAATAGTAAACTATTTGCAACATAATCCAATAATTTCATAGGTATCCTTCTGATCTTTTCTTTCATCTTCATTTCTAGCATCTTGTCGAAACATTTGCTATTCTCCTCCTAAAAATATTCACACTAATCTTCTCTCCTCTTGTGGATTTGCATCCACCATGTAGGATTGCTTGTGAGCCTAGATGCTCCTGCATTAGACACACCAGGTAAGAATTTTGTGAGCATGGCTCACAAAATGGAGTTGAGTGTTTGAAACACCCTTTCAAATAGTAAACTATTTGCAGCATACTCTAATGCTTTCATAGGTATCCTTGCGATCTTTTCTTTCATCTTCTTTTCCAACATATTTTTGAAACATTCATCATTCTCCTCCTACAACTCTTCACACTAATCTTCTCTCCTCTTCTCCTTCTTGGGATCTATCTCACCACAAAATGACTACCTCCACCAATTTCTATGTGCAACATCCTCTACAATTTATACACACAAAAAATGTAGCATCCACACACGACCACGCAACCTCCAATTTATCCTCTACAACAAAATCCTCTTCTACTCTCAATATGGAAGAATAATCACAAATGAGATGAAAATATTCATAGACTAACTCATTTTCCTTTGCTGCAACATTCATCTTCTTTCCTCCATTAGCAAGTCTACCAAACCACTCTTCTTCTACAGCTAAAATTTGTAGGATTAAGTCATCCTTTTCTTCACCATTTGTAATCTCTTCATATTCCATCCCTACAATAACATCCGTTATATATGCATATTCATTGTTTCTACCATCATTGTTTCTACACTTGCATCCTCTTGTTCATTTTTTTCTTCTTTCTCCATGCCTTCCTCATGGCATGTCTTCACTGCAAGCTTATTCTTTCCTTCCTCTTTCAAGATGTTTTCTTCTTCATTACTATTTATTGGACTCTTTGCTTCATATTTTCTTCTACCTACACATGAAAAAGAATTAGAAAAATTATAGGATTCAACTTATCCCATCTTCTTTTCCATTTCTTTCCTTGTTTCTTTCAAAATAATTTCCTTCAAGATATCCAACCTCCTTGATATTTCTACACACTTATTCCAAATAGCCCAACTCTCTTCCTCTAAATTTTTTTCTCTCCTATCAATAAAAGAATTTTTTACATCCCTACCCAAGGCCAACCTCATACTCTTCTTCCTTGATATTTCTACAAACATTTGCAACCCACTCACAATTTGCAACAAAATATACACAAAACCATAACTATCATCTACCCAACAAAGATTATAGAATATGTACCTCTCAAAACCCCCTTCTACCCACTTTCACATATTGGAGGATGTTTGTACACCTTCTACCCAAACTTATCTCTATTGGAGGATAAACCAAATCAATTACACACAAAAAATCATCATATCTCATCAAACCCTATCTCTCTCAGATCTGAAATTCTTCTCTCCACATACATTCCAGCATCATACATGCTCAGATACTAGTTGATGCAGTCAAGATTGGGGGGTCCTATCAAACTACCCAATCTTGCAACCTTATCATGTCATACAAACCACATTAATATTTAATAATGGAGAATTCATTTTAAAACATATCTTTATTTCAATGTTCACACACATCCATACATAAAAATTCCTCAAGAACAACTACATATATTGAGGATTTCAACAAGAAATTAAATTATGAAATTTTACAAGGGTTTCCAAGCACTTCATGCCTTGAAATATTCAAGTTCTCTTGCCTTCAACTTCCTTGGATTTAATCTTTGTAAATATGATTTATTCCCTTCATGGATTACAACTCTCATGGTTGCTTTGAACACCAGAAAAAACCCTTTTCTCTTCTTATATTTCTCTTCTCTTCACAAGCTGATATTTTTTCACTCATTGTGCTACTCTCACAAGCAACCTACAATATCTTTCTACAATCTTGTTGTTGTTGATTTTTGGATCTTAACAACATCAAAGGATTTATTTAAAGAGGGTTTGAACTATGTGGAAACCCAAAAAAGTGGTTTACAAATCTTCTCTTTGACTGACCCTTAAAATTCTTGCAAAAAATGAAATAAAACATATATTTTATTGCTCCTAGAAGTGTCATTTATTTGTGTTCCAAAAATTACTAATTTTTTCTCCATTTTAGGAACCAAAAATGAAAGAATAAGACCAAAATAGAATGCAAAGAGTCACTTATCTTATGCAAACTTTCTTAGGTGTCCAAATTGAGAAAATTAATTAATTTTAATTAATATTCCTTCAAAATCTCCTTCAACCATGGTAAATTGACCATTTCAACCTCTAGAGCCTTGAAATTGCATAATTTTGTAAATCACATTAAACACCTTGCTTGACCTTGATGTATGAAATGAAAATAAATTCCTCACAAAAAAAAACTTCACAATATTCTCTTGAATCTCAATCCCACACAAAAAATGAAAAATATTAAACATGAAAGGAAAATATTTTTTTGGTGATGCAAGATTGCTTGTGAGCTCAAATGCTCCTGCATCATCTTTGTTATTGTTTGGCATAAGAACAATTAGTTGTGACATTGTATCAAAGAGGGAATAATTGTAGACACCTAAATATTTCTCTAGTGTACCTAGTCCAAATTGACCAAACACATCACCTATAAAAGTCTCCTCACCTAAAGTGTCTCACTTAATTAATAATCCTATAATTTAATTATCCCCCTTTTCCATCTCACCTCACAATAAAATAAATAAATAAATACAGTTTACACCTATTTTCCACCTCACACATGGCTAAAATAATTAAATAAAATTATTATTTAATTATAGCTATATTTCCTCCACCTAAGTTCCAAGAACAAAAGATACCTAAGAACACTTGTCCTTATGAATCTAATATTTTCTCCACTAAACCTAAGAATTAAAGGCTTCTAAGTGCATATGTCCCTTATATCCCTCGTGGTTATGTAACTACTTACCAAATTTAGTAAGTCAGTCCTGGGCGGGTGCATGGAAATGGGTAGCAATTCCGTGGACACCTTTCAAAAAAATTTTGAAAAGCAATAACGCAAATGTGTTATAACGCACACGCGTTATTGATTTTGTGTTCTAAGCCTAAAGCTCGACAAAAAAAAACCAATAACATGAGTGTGTTATAACGTGCTTGCGTTATTGCTTGTTAAAAGCAAAAAAAAAAAGAAGTGAAAACCAATCATTATTATTTTGACTTTTTTTTCTTGCAACCGTGGCCAAAACCCCCATACTTATGCGCTCATGTTCTAGGAGGAGCAATTCAACAAATTGTTTCACCAACAATTTCTATTTCTTCACAACGATGGTGCGATGATGACGAGGAGATGTGACAGGTAAGGATTTTGTGGTTTTGTTTTGAGTTAGTTTTAGGTTGAATTGGTTAGTTTTAGGTTGAATTTGATATATATTTGTTTTAATTTTTAGGAGATGCAAATCAACCTACAAACCCTCAAGATCCTCAACAAGAAGACCAACCAAATCCTCAAGATGAAAATCAACCACAACAACAACCTCCTCCACCAATCACTCAACCCCCTCCTGGCACTCAACAAAATTTTAATGAGTGAAATTGAGAACAACAAAAATAAAATTGAGGATTTGATAAATAGGTTGAGTGTTCCAAATGGTTCAACTGCATAAAGAATGACCCTAGCAAATTCATTGAAAGATATGGTCAAAAATGTAGATTCAATTAGAAAACAAATAACTAGATGGCAAGATAGGAGGCAGACGACTAGGTATTATTATGCAAATAAACTATCATACAAAGATGTAAAGGATTCAAAAAAAAAAAAAGGTGATTTGTGCTCATTATTCACCGACCCACGCACAAATCAAAATCTTATCCTCAATGTGAAGAGGTTCCCTATCTATTGGTGCCACCACCAACAGATTAGGGACCAGTTTTATGATAGGTGGTACATGGTTTTCGAATACCCACCATGCAACAATTGTGAGGTCCCGCAATATTTTCTTAGGAAACTATATAGTGAGTTTATATTGAACAAAATCCCAAATTATTTTGATATGAGGGATTTCCAAGGGAGAGGTGGGGGGTCAGCTTAGGATAGACCTAGTGCATAGCCAAATCCTACGTGGCAAGGTAGATGAGCTCTCGTTAGGCCACCTCATGAGCACGTTGTTATGCCTTCCATCACGAAGGAAAGTGCTAACGTAGAGACATTGCAGGCGATCAACACTTTGACCCATAGTTTCACCCATCATACTAGCCCTATTCTACAGTGCCATCCAGGGGAGTCTTCGAGTGGTGGCCGCTGAACACATGTGTGCCAATCTTGCAGGGCTACTTGTTCATACGACCCCACCGACACTCAGGAGACTAGTACGCAGGATCCGTCTTCAACTATGGAGATGGAGAGGGCAGCTGACATTTTGCATGAGGCATATGGCATTGATATTCAGGTAAAATTTAGTGCATGTTCATTGAATTTAATTTATTAAATTTCAATTTTGAAATGCAAGATTAACTAAAAAAATTATGATTTTAATAAAATTGTAGGGTCACAGTGTTGAGACTAGATACACTGTCCCCCCACCAACTTATTTCTGTAGTACACCTATTGCTGGGGTATGTAACTAGTAAACAATTATAAATTTATTGCATGTTAATAACATTGTTTTATGAATGGTAATTTAATATGTGATTTTGGATGTTGAAAAAACTAATATTGGAGGTTTTCATGGAACACTTCCCAGTGGCGGTGGATTTACTCAAACCTACACGGAGGTAAGAGAATAAAGAGTTTAACTAATGAATCAAGTACTTAATAGATTTTTTTAGTTTATATGCACATCATTGATTACGTTGAATAATTTGTTGTTCTATTTTCAAATGATTCAAGCCGAAACACCTACAAATGTGACGAGGGCAATGGATATTGGTGTGTCATCTCCTATACAATCCTCAATGGCTCTGACAGGAGAGGTATCAGGAAAATTAGTAAATTTACATTTACATTTGTTGTTATAGATTTTATTTAGTGAAAAATCAAACCATTATTTATTCACGTCGTTTAATTTCTATTTGTATGGTTTATATAGGGCTTGAGCACACCTGAGCATGGGCATGAGAATATTTCGCCCGTGGAGAGAGATCATGAGATGGCGGTAAGTGATTATTTTTTCAAATATATCATTTTTTATAATGTAATTTCTATATATTCATGTATTTAATTCTTATTGTAATAATTAAAACTTCACCATGAACTAAACACTAGGAGGAGCAGCAGGAGCACTCCTCGAGTGCAGAAAAAATGAGTAATAGACCTATTGCCATCTGATCGAAAAGGAAAGGGAAAGAATTTATTTCCAGGGCATGGAGAGTAATGACTTTTGAATCCAGAGCCCTTTATTATATGCCTACATGGCAGTTTGGTACATATTTTTATTGGACATATTTGACATTGTATGCCTATATGGGATTCTTGTAAGCCTATATGGCTATTTTGTACATATATTTCATACTTATACCAACATATATTGATGTATGCCTACATAGCTATTTGGTTAATATAAATATCTTTTATCGATGCCTATCCATATTTGTATTCTCAATTGATGGTTCAATAGATATGAGCTACATGTTTTCAAGTGTATAATTTACAACTTACATGTATACTTTATGATTTACGTGCGTTCAAATGTATACTTTGTGGCTTACATGATTTCATGCATATACCTTGTATTCGTGCATATACTTTGTATTAATTTGTGTATACTATGTATTCGTGTGTATAATTTTTTGAGGCTTACGTGTTTTTGAGTACTTGTGCTTCCCTTATTGACATGTACATGCTTGAATTATTCAGGTGTATAATTATTAATTGGTTAGCCCTAGCATTGATCATTGTTGTCCTTCATGATTTGTCTTGAATATTAATTGATTGATGCTAAACAAATTTATCTAAAAAAAAAAAACACGTTTACAATCGGCATTCTATGAAATGATTCATAAAAATATTCCAATATGTTCTTTATCTAAAAGCTGGAGGTCGTACCAAGTACAGGATCAACAAGTTTGTATCAAAAATCGAAAAAACAAAGAACAGTGTGAATAATTATTATTAGATCTTCTCCAAAATTTCATCAACAACCTCCATTCGAGCCTCTCAAGGCTTTACATAGTGTTTTACACCCTTCTCTAATTGATCCACTCCCTCAACTAACTAAAAACCAACTTTCAAAACAAGTAACCATTGCATTTCAAATTTGTTGCTTTAAGCAACTTAAAACTTTGCAACTTTAGACTCTTCCAACCTAATAAGTACATCTAAGGACGTCTAAACCACACAAATGGTGTAAAAATAGCCTTATTATATCGAAAAAAATCCATTCTTTCATAATCATATACAAATTCACAGATTTGCTTTCAAAGGCTACAAAGACAACTTCTAGTGCAAGATTGAAATTTTCACATTTTTTATCACTAGAACCAAAACTCACCCTAAAACATACCTAATGGTCTTAATTGACATTATTCAAGACAAAGCATGCTCAAAATACCCCTATTGACCAACCTATTCACCATTAGATAATCACTAAAACCACTGAACTAGACCTTCTTCATCAAATGGAGGAACAAGGTGCTTTGCACCAATGATCATACATTTTTTGTGTGGAATACTCGAACTTTTCAACCATCATTTATATGTTTCTCTTTTCCAGTGTTTTGCATGCCATCATAAGAGATCAAGCCATTTGAACATGAGTCAGATCAATTCGACATGTTTGGGTGAGAAAGAGGACCATGCCTAGCATAAACCTACTTATTGGGATGCACTGGAGCATTTAGTTTGGTCACACAAATTGCAAAATGGAAGTTGTACCACTTTGCAACTTTGCACAGCTTGAATTTGACACTTTTTCCATCAAGTGAAAATCCATTTCCATGGGAAAACCACTCCGAGATAGCCAAAACTAAGAGAGATTTTTGTAGAGGTGCCCAACATGATTTTGTAGGATAATATGAGAACTTTCTAAGCATCATGGTATCCGAATAATAGCATACTGAAGTTTGCATCCATTTTGCACTTTGGACCCTTAAGGGATCGATCTAGTGGAACGCAGCTCAGAGCGATTCCGTGTGTTTCGGTGCAAAAGGGGACCATTCCTAGCATAAAAATACCTATTCAGATGTGTTGGAACAATCCTCTTGGTCACATGAGTTGCATAGTGAAAGTTGCACCACTTTGTATAGCTTGAATTTGACACTTTTTCCATCAAGTGAAAATCCGCTGGCACAGGAAAACCACTCTAAGATAGCAAAAACCAAGAGAGGTTTTTGTAGATGGGAAAAAAGCAATCCTATAGGATTAGACGAAAATTTTCTAAGTGTCATGGTATCCGAGTAATAGAATGTTGAAGTTTGCGGCCATTTTGCACTTTGGACCCTTAAGGGATAGATCCGGTGGAACATAGCTCAGAGCGATTCCGCGTGTTTCAGTGTGAAAAAGGACCATGCCTAGTGTAAAAATACCTATTCAGATGCGTTGGAACAATTTGATTGGTCAGATGAGTTGCAGAGCGAGATTTGCACCACTTTGCAACTTTGCACTGCTTGCATTTGATGCTTTTTCCATCAAGTGAAAATCCACCGCTACGAGAAAACCACTTCAATATAGCCAAAACCGAGAGAGGTTTTTGTAGAGGGGCCCAATGTGATCCTATAGGTTTAGATGATAAGCTTCTAAGAATCACGGTATCTGAGTAATAGCATGCTGAATTTTGCAACCATTTTGCACTTTGGACCCTTAAGGGATTGATCCGGTGGAACATAGATGAGAGTGAATCCGCATGTTTCAGTGTGAAAAAAGACCATGCCTAGCATAAATATACCTATTCAGATGCATTGGATTAGTTATTTTGGTCACACGAGTTGGAGAGCGAAAGTTGCACTGCTTGAATTTGACACTTTTTCCATCAAGTGAAAATTCACCGCAACGGGAAAACCAATCTGAGATAGAAAAAACTGAGAGAGGTTTTTCTAGAGGGGCCCAACACAATTCTGTGGGATTAGATGATAATTTTCAAAGCATCATGGTATCCGAGTAATAGCATGTTGAAATTTGTAGCCATTTTGCACTTTGGACCCTTAAGGGATCGATTAGGTGGAACATAGCTCGAAGTGATTCCGTGTTTTTCGGCATGAAAGAGGACCATGCCTATTGTAAACATACCTATTCAGATGCATTGGAGTAGTTAGCTTGGTCATAGGAGTTGCAGAGCGAAAGTTGCACCACTTTGCAACTTTGCACAACTTGAATTTGACACTTTTTCCATCAAGTGAAAATCCTCCGCCACGGGAAAACCACTTCGAGATAGCCAAAACCGAGAGAGGGTTTTGTAGAAGGGCCCAAAACAATCCTGTACGATTAGATGAGAATTTTCTAAGTGTCATGGTATCCGAGTAATAACATGCTGAAGTTTGCAGCCATTTTGCACTTTGTACCCTTAAGGGATCGATCCGGTGGAACATAGCTCGGAGTGATTCCATGTGTTTCGATGCAAAAAGGGACCATTCCTAGAGTAAAAATACCTATTCAGACACGTTGGAATAGTCCTCTTGGTCACATGAGTTGCAGAGTGAAATTTGCACCACTTTACAACTTTGCACTGCTTGCATTTGACCTTTTTTCCATCAAGTGAAATTCCGCCGCCACGGGAAAACCACTCCAAGATAGCTGAAACTGAGAGATATTTTTGTAGAGGGTCCCAATGAAATCTTGTAGGATCAGACGAGAAGTTTCTAAACATCACGATATATGAGTAATAACATTCTGAAGTTTGCAGCCATTTTGCACTTTATACCCTTAAGGGATCGATCCGGTGGAACATAGCTCAGAGCGATTCTGCGTGTTTCTATGTGAAAGAGGACCATGCCTAGTGTAAAAATACCTATTCAGATGCATTGGAGCAGTTATTTTGGCCACACTTTTTAAAGAGAAAGTTGCACTACTTTGCAACTTTGCACAGCTTGAATTTGACACTTTTTCCATCAAGTGAAAATCCGCCGCCACGGGAAAACCACTCTGAGATAGCCAATACTGAGAGATTTTTTTTCGAGAGGGGCCCAACAGGATCCTGTTGGATTAGATGTGAAATTTTGAAGTGAAATGGAATAATTTTTATGGGGTTTGCATTGCTGTCCCTATAGATTTTGATGGAAGGGGGCATGAAAAATGAGGTTTCACCCTAGGGTTTGATAAAATATTGCATGTAGAGGTTGGGTGATTGTTTATTGAGTTTTTTTAGGTGATTTTAAGAAGGTATGAGGTGGTGGCATGTTCCCTCTAAGGTGTGGAACCATTCCTTTCAATAAACCCTTGTTATACTAGCATAAAATAAGGGTTTTGGTTTGGCATGGTGGAGTGAGTTTTTCCTGAGACAAATTGCGGATCTGAAGGTTTGGATACATGATAATTGTTGCCTCAACAAATTAAGGGGGTTCTTGAATGTTTAAAGGTATGTTCCTTTATTTCTTGAATTCCCCTGCACAAATAAACACACACACCTAAAACATCCTAATTCGACCTTACATGCTTTATATCACTTCTCTAATTACCTAATGACCTCTTTGAGAATTTGAATACATTACATATGACCTTTACATGACCTTTTTCACATTTTTTACATTTCAAAATTCAAATTTTGCAAATTTCTTATTAAAGGCATTTACAGAACAAGGTGCTACAACACCAAACATGAACTCCAAAATTACAATATTTTAGTAAATCTCATTACAATTCCTTAGATACTTCGTTCTCACAAATCTTTTATAATTTCACTCATACATTCAAGATTCTCTTTAAATGTCTACATCATAGGTTCTCATTATGAGCTTAACTTCAATTGAGTAGCTTCAAATTCCCTCGCTAAGCTTCACACGCTCTTTTATAATGGCTTGAAATCAAAATTGAGATTTTTTGATGTAGGAGCATCTAGTGGTGTAAGAGAAATCCTACATCACCCAAAAATATATTTACTTTCATTTAGAGTTTTGTATATGTTTTTTCATTTCTGGATACCCTTTTCGTCGAAGAAGAATTCCCGGCTTTCAGAACTACTTTTTTTCTTTTTCTGCTCGACTGCTATTTTTAGCAGGTATGATTTTGAAGGCGTGAGGAGACAGAAATTTAAGGGAAGCTTTAGGACAGAATAATAAACACTTTGGTGAAAGAATCAGGTGAAGATCATTCCCGGTTCAAAAGTTATTCAAGTTTCAGTTTCTGCTTTTTGCCCTACAAAATCTTTGGAGCTAATTTTGAGGGACTTAAAGGCTCCGGATGGACCCGAAAATTGGCGAAAAACGAAAGTGGTTAGCTTTTGGGCCCCACTTTTTGGCACTTCATTTTCACAAGACCTTTCCGAAAAGGTATTATCATTGAAGATCCGACGGTTAGATCTTGAGTTAGGGCTTCCAGAAGTTTGTGCATAATTAGAATGTTGTTTTTGGCTCCGAACGAAGGAAATGGGGCTATTTATGGGGTAGTTTCTGATTTTTGTGGTAGTTTTTGGGAAAAGAAGATCGCATGCTGCAAATAGGGGAATTTCTGTAGTTTCTTTCTATAATTTGCATGTATTGTAGAACTCGAGGATCGGAGATCCTCTGCATGTAAGATTTTCATTTTTGAAAATAATAAGGATCTCAGTTTTCTGTGTGATTTTCTGTCTCGGGTTGCACCCTCATCATTTTTCGAGATCATCAAAATAAGGATGTTGCATTGATTTTTTGGTTGAGATTCTCTTTGATGGCTCATAAATCAACATTTTTTGCAACGAGAGATCAATCAATTTTTAGTAGTTTAATTACAAATAAGCAATGTAAAAGAGAAAAAGAAAGAGCATCCAAAATGGAAATGAAATAAAAATAGATGGAAGGCACTTACAGATAGGAATGCACATCTCACAACTTAGTCACTCTTGGTCATACATCTTCATTGGGAATTTCAACATTCCTATTGCACACAACACCTCTCATGAATAGAGTAAGTTGAAATTTCAAATCCTCTTATAATGTCCACATCATAGCTGCTCATGATAAGGTTAACCTCAAATGGATAACTTTAAAGTCCCTCACCAAGCTTTGCACACACTTTTCTAATGGCTTAAAATCATGATTGATATTTGTCAAGATCATCAAAATAAGGATGTCGCATTACTTTTATGGCTAACATTCTCTTGGATGGCTCATATATCTGCATTTTTTGCAAGGGGACACCAATCACAGTTTAGTATGTTACTTACAAATACGCAAATTAAAAGAAGATGATAGAATTGGCATCAAACAAATTAATATGCATACAAGTATAAATTAATAAGAACCAACACAATGACACAAGTAATAATGTGTTCCCTCTTCATTGTCTTCATCTGCAATAACTACATAAACATGCCCTACATTGATATGTGCAGAAAATATCTTTAAATTTGTCAACATTACAAATGCAGTACAAAGTAAGATAACGATATGGAATTTCAACAACTACGAAAGTAGATGTATCACCTGGTTGAGCTAGATTTGATATGTGGTCAAAGTCAACTGATGATTCCATCTGTGTCAGTTCTAATGTCATCGAAGAGCGAAACGTATGAAGTGGCCTAAGATAACTTGTCAACCATATGTCAACCCACTCCCCTGACTCACAATCATTCCAGACTTTCATTGTACATGAAGAAAAAAAGCATGCCATCTTTTGTGTATCGATACTCCATTAACCTGCATTTGAGCTAAGGAAAGAGTGTACCTCACTCGATCCTATTAGTGTACAACAGTTCTCATATGGTGCAATGTTAGTATCATCCATCAACCAAAAAAATCTACGAACTGAAGACATGCCTTCATTACCTGGACCCATCGAAGCATTACACCACTCGACGATTGATTTTGTATCTATCAACTTTGCACTGTCTTTATACTTTCACTCTTCTCGTGCTAATGCTCTTTCCATGAATGCTCCAGCACCATCATGCTCCCCCTTTCCATGTCATCCCTCACAAAAGTTCCACATATGTTGAACACCTGTAATTGCATGCATCCTGCACAACCAATATAACATGCATGAGTTCTTGAACTGTGTTTCACATTTATCTGACCACATTATATGCCAGTCATATTTTATGCCCCTCTGATCCAAACCACTATAGAAAATTTGGAAGCAACCTTGCACGAACTCTGGAGAATGTGTGCGATCATCACTAATGTAAAAGTGGTACTCCCTCAATACCTTCCTTTGGTCATCTGTACTATCAGAAGCATGAATGAATGCTATGTGCACAAATATTAAAACCTATGTGGAGTTGTAATACTGTGACTGCACCTCATGTTGTGGTTATAGAGTGTAGTTCTCCGCAAATTCAACCACTGATACTATGCTTCCAACTAGAAAGGTGTCCTTGCATAACTTAAATTGTGTTTCCAACCATCGGGCTCTATGGGTATGCATTGCATACTTAGACAATATATTATCACGAAACATGGACATAAACTGGTACACTGGAATCTTCTCAATAACCAAATCACAACTTTTTGCTTGAGACCCATCTTTTGTAGCATATGCCATTGTTTTATACTTCCCAAACTCTATTAGTTTTTGTCCCACCTCATCTGTTCTTTCCATAGGTTGACATATTGGCATACGTTGGAAGCCACCGCAACGCTCGCATGAACCATCCAAGCATGTTCTCCTATAGAATATATGTCCATCCTCTATTTCACATAATTTTTTTGATAAGAAATCTCTTGAAGTTTTTGGTGGGGCTTCTATGCCACAATCCTGCAAAACATCGTTAGTATAGAAATCTACACATATATAATGATAAACATCATAATGGTTACAAAATTCAATATGTAGTCTACAACAACAAGTAGTGCATGTGTGATTTATCTTGACATAAAAAGGTTTAAGCATTTCAATAAATCTTCGATAAATACTAATTTGAGGATAATCATTTACAAATTTTTGAAAAAATTGGGCTTGAGTCATATCCAAAAAATGCTTTCGTTGTGGCTCACGATTCTGACTACCAATTCTCCTTCTTACCACATCCCTTTCATTCAGAGCTGGCCTTGTTTCATTCTTACAATACTCTTTAATTAGTGGTCTCAAGGCTTCAAAAAATTATTTATCTTTTTGTGACAGTCTCCCCGAGAATTCCCATAATTCATTTGAATCATTGCCCTCAATTCTTTGTCACCTTTGAATGGCTCCTAATAAATGTTTTCTACTAATTCCCATGTGTTCACTCATCTTTTTAATGAGACGAGCTCTCTTTGTTTGACAACTTACCAAAGTCGATGTAATGACATATCGGGTGACATTACTATCCTTTGAGTGTGAGGTCTTACCGACACTCTCATAAGAATCCATTAGATTCTTAACAATAGTGTCTTCACTTGATACATTTGATGTTCTCAACCCAAGAGTCTTCATGATGTTCCTATAATTTACATCCCGCATCATTTCAACAAATAGTTGACATCTTGTAGTCTCATTTAGTATTTCAAAGAATTGTTCCCAAATCTTCTCAGCATATCTTCTACAACTGTGTGTTGAAATCTTACCTTCCATGTGTTGCAAAATCTCATCATCAATATTAATCAAATACTTTGGCTTTCTACGCAAAAATCTAGGTGGTGTTCTCCTTGGTACATACATCTGAATATTAGAAATTTCATCAATATTTAATTGAGGTGGGATAGATTTCATACCTTCGATCGAGGGTGGAGAAGAAGACATGCCTTGAGGTTCACATGGGGATGATGGCATACCTTCTTCGTCAAATTCAAGTGATGATGTACTCTCAACTTGAGATGTGTTGGATGGTGTCTAACAATATTCACTTGAGGTGGATGGTGTCCCTCCATATTCACTTGCACTAGATGGTGTTCATCCATATTCACTTCTGCTAGATGGTGTCCCTCCATATTCGCTTGTGCTTAATGGTGTCCCTTCATATTCACTTGTCATAGAGGGTGTGTCTCCAACTATGGTATTTGAATCTATCTTACGATGATGCTTTCACATTCGTTCCTTTTGTGTTGCCAATTCTCATTCATTTTTTGATGGTTGAGGTTCCTCTTCAATTGGCTTGTTTTTGTCAATCGTTTCCAATTTCTTCTTTTCACGATATGCCACCACCTGAACTCTCTCATTTTCTTTGAAGGTTTCATTCTATTCGTCTGTTAGTTTCCTCTTTGTCTTTTTCTTCGGCATGGCAGATAATTTTATCTATACCATGGTAATGAGACGGATATTAGTTCCTCAAACATGTATTCATTCAAGTTAATTGAAAAATATATGTCATTCAAGGCTTCATTTAAATAATACTTACAATCATCTTGTACAAAATTTAACCTAGCATAGATAAATGTGACATGATTTTTTTAAATCCAGAATACCTTAAATAAAAGTGGTAACATGGCATGCCATGATTGCAGGATAGGCTCAAAATGGAAGCATGGACATTTGCAAAAAATTGCATTTATTGGCAAAGTTGTGAAAAGATAAGCTAGTTAAGAAGTTAAAAAAATAGTTATATACATTGGGGGAGTTGATTTTGAAGGGAAATAAGATAAATATCATGTAAGTTACAATCATAATGAGTGTAATGGCATTGTGAGTATTTGATAAGTTTGTGGTGTAGGAGCACCTTGACAATCTATGCTTCCATTTTGAAATTTGATTCGATTTTGGGTATCTCCATATCGTAAGAGGGTCATTAAGATATTTTCCATGTATGGGAATAATTAGGGGGTTTAAAATGTGCATTGACAATGTAAGGTTATAATGACAAACAAAATTGAAAGCAAGCCATAATAGAATGAAAGAAAATGTGTAAAGAGTTCACATACCTAAAAAACCAGATTTTCAAATGGAGGAGTTCAACACAATTATGTAGGCTTAGCTTCTTCTTTCTTCAAACTCTACAACAATTTGACTTGTTCAAAAGTTTGTTCCCCTCCAAACTTCAATTGTATATCAGTTTTCAATGGAATTCAGACTTCAATTGATATTATATGTCTTTCATTGTGGAAACTCTTCTATTTCATGCAAAGGTGGTATAAAGATCATGCAAAAGGTGATGGAATGTGGAAAACATGCTTGCACACTTCCCAACATCATCAAAAGGCTACTTTTTTGTTAGAGCACGTGCAGAACCAGGAGAATATGCAAACTATGGGCCTTGAAATCATGGGTATATTAATTTTTTTTACCGTTTCTAGTGGAATACAAAACACGCTCATGTTATTTCTTCCTAAAATTGTAGCATCTCTACTTCTTCAAAATATGCACGTGTTATATGAAATATGGTTTTCTTAATATATTTATTTTCTTCCTCTTTGTCTGAGACGGAGAGAGAGGGAGGGAAGAAGGGAGGGAGGGAGAGGGAGAGGGAGGAGGAAGGGAGAGAGGGAGGGAGAGGGAGAGGGAGAGGGTTAGAAAGAGATAGTGAGAGAGATGGAGATAGAGTGAGGGAGGGAGGGAGAGGGAGAGAGGAAGAGTGGGAGAGAAGAGAGAGGTAGAGTGGGAGAGAAAGAGATGGTGGGAGAAAAAGAGAGAGAGAGGAGGGAGAGGGAGGGAGAGGGAGGGAGGGAGGGATGGAGGGAGAGTGGGAGAGTGGGAGGGAGTTGGAGAGAAAGAGGTAGACAGGGAGGGAGAGGGAGTGGGAGAGATGGAGATAAAGAGGGAGGGAGAGAGGGGGAGAGTGGGAGAAAGAGAGAGTGGGAGAGAGTGGGAGAGTGGGAGAAGGGGAGAGTGGGAGAAAGAGACAATAGGAGAGAGTGGGAGAAGGGGAGAGTGGGAGAAAGAGATAGTGGGAGAGATGGAGATATAGAGGGAGGGAGAGCCGAATTGAGAGAGACATAGAGGGTAGAGGGTTAACCTCAACCCTTAAACCCTTAAACCTTAAACTGTAAAACCCTCTACCCTCAACCCAATAATCTCTACCCTAAACCCTGATCCATCAACCCCTATACCCTCGTAATCCCTCAACCCTCAACCTTCAACATTTAAACCCGAATCCATCAACCCCTATACCCTCTACTCTATAACCTCTTAATCCCTCAACCCTAAACCCTAAACCCTTAAACCCTAACCCGTAAACCCTCTACCCTCTATCGTCAATCCTCTACCCTCTACCCTTAACCCTAATCCCCCAACCCTTAAACCCACTTAGTAAACTCTCTACCATAATCCCTCAACCCTCTTGACCCTTAATCTCTCAACCCTTAACCTTCAACCTTTAAACCCTAATCTTGCAACCTCTATACCCTCTTAATTCCTCAACCCTCAACCCTTATCCCTCAACACTCAACCATTAAACCCTAATCCCTCAACCCATATACCCTCTTAATCCATCAACCCCTCAACCCTCAACCCTTAAACCCTAATCCCTCAACCCCTCTACAATATTAATCCCTCAACCCCTATACCCTCTCAACCCTCAACCCTTAACCCTTAAAAACTAATCCCTCAACCCACATACCATCTTAATCCATCAACCCTCAACCCTCAACCCTTAAACCCTAATCCCTCAACCCCTATACCTTGTTAATCCCTCAACCCCTATACCCTCTTAATCCCTCTACCCTCTACCCTTAACCCTTAAACCCTAATCCCTCAACCCCCATACCCTCTTCATCCCTCAACCCTCAACCCTTAAACCCTAATCCCTCAACCCCTATACCATCTTAATCCCTCAACCCTCAAACCTTAAACCTTAAACACTAATCCCTCAACCCCCATACACTCTTAATCCCTCAACCATCAACCCTTAAACCCTAATCCCTCAACCCCTATACTCTCTTAATCCCTCAACCCTCAACCCTCAACTCCTAAACCCTAATCCCTCAACCCCTCAACCCTCAACCCTCAACCCTTAAACCCTAATCCATCAACCCCTATACCCTCTTAATCCATCAACCCCATCAACCCTTAAACCCAAATCCCTCAACCCTTAAACCCTAATGCATCAACCCCTATTCACTCTTAATCCCTCAGCCCTTAACCCTTATACCCTAATTCCTCAACCCCCATACCCTCTTAATCCCTCAACCCTCAACCCTTAACTCATAATCCCTAAACCCTCTACTTGAGAGAGAGGGAGTGAGAGAGAGAGGTGGTGGGAGGGACATACTTGAGAGAGAGGGAGAGAGAGAGAGAGAGGGAGTGAGAGATGGAGGGAGTGAAAGAGAGATAGAGTGAGTCACTATGAGAGGGAGAGGAGGTAGGAGGGAGAGACTTGACAAATAGATAAAGGAAGATGGGGTAGGATGAAGATAATTGAGAGAGAGAAAGAGGGAGAGAGGGTTGGAGGGAGAGAGAAAAAGTGGGAGAGAGATAGAGGGAGTGAGAGAGAGGGAGAGAGACAAAGTGGGAGAGAGATAGAGGGAGTGAGAGATAGGGAGAGAGGAAAAGTGGGAGTGGGAGAGGGAGAGAGACAAAGTGGGAGAGAGATAGAGGGAGTGAGAGAGAGAGGTAGTGGGGGAGAGAGAAGGAGAGAGAGTGAGAGAAAGAGAGAGGGAGAGGGAGTGGGAGGGAAAAACCTAAGAGAGAGGGAGAGGGAATGAGGGTGGGAGGGAGACACCTAAGAGAGAAGGAGAGGGAGACAAAGTGGGAGAGATGGGGTTGGAAGGAGAGACCTAAGAGAGTAGGAGAGAGAGGGAGTGGGAGATAGAGAGATGGGAGAGATACAAGGAGTGAGAGAGAGACTTGAGAGATGGAGAGAGGATGGGAGGGAGAGGGAGTACTCGAGATAGAGGGAGTGTGTGAGAGAGACAAAGAGAGGCCTAAAAGAGGGAGAGGGGGTAGAAGGGAGAGACTGGAGAGACAGAGAGGGAGGGAGAGGGGGTGGGAGGGAGAGACTTGAGAGAGAGGGAGAGGGAGAGAGAGTGGGAGAGAGATATAGGGCATGAGAGAGAGAGAGAGGGAGAAGTGGTGGGAGGGAGATACTTGAGAGAGATGGAGATCTAGAGGGAGAGAGATAGAGGGAGTGACTGTGAGAGGGAGAGGGATAGAGGGTAGGAGGGGAAGACTTGACAAAGAGAGAGAGGGAGAGGAGGTAGGATGAGGATACTTGAGCGAGAGAAAGAGGGAGATGGGGTGGGAGGGAGGGACCGAAGAGAGAGGGAAGGAGATGAAGTGGGAGAGAGTGAGATAGAGGGAGTGGGAGAGAGAGGGAGTGTGTGTGTGTGTGAGAAAGAGAGAGGGGGGATGGAGATACTCGAGAGAGAGTGAGAGAGAGGGAGAGAGATAGAGTGAGTGAGACAGAGGGAATGGGAGAGAGATAGAGGGAGTGAGTGACAAACCTAAGAGAGGGAGAGGGGGTAGGAGGGAAAGACTTGAGAGAGAGAGACAAAGAGATAAAGATAACAACCTAAGAGATGGAGATGTAGTGATAGAGAGAAAAAGACCAAAGAGGGAGAGAGAGAGATAGAGGGAGAGTGAGAAAGGGGGTTGGAGTGAGATAGATTTATTTAGGTACCTATGTTGGAGGGAAAGAGATCTGAGAGAGGGGATTGGACTGAGAGAGTATTCTAGGTTGTATGGGAGGGAGTGAGACCTGAGAGATAAAGACTTCAGAGGGATAAAGAGTTTTCCAGTTATGGTAACAAGTTAGAGAAGGTATAAAAGGTAAAACCTCAACTATCCATTTGGCGCATGCCAAATTTGGTGCTCGCCAAATGGCCTACTTTGGATGTGTTAATTGACAAGATTTTCCAAATTTCCTCATATTTTTGTCTGTACTCCTTGTCTCATTTGCACATCTTTCAACATGCAAGTTTATAAAAAAATGGTGATAGCGTTAACCTCTCTCTTAGCTATCTAAATATATAATTCTTTTTTCATTTTCATTTAGTTAAGGTTTTGATCCATGGCTTCTATTGTAAATGCCTCCGTTTTTGGTCAAAAACCAACATGTGCTAGTTTTAGGATAGATTTTTTACCCATTCATCAAAACGTGAAACAAATTATATTTTTTGAAACTAGACTCCATTCTACACATGATGAAAAAAAAGAATCAATTTTCAATTAGTTTGCAAAACATTTAGGGGGGAGCATGCTCAAATTTTAGCTTTTCAGGATGTGTCCACTTTGACAATTCATAAAATATTATATATTCATTAAAAAATTATTTGAAAGAATGAGGATAAACTACATGGTGTTAGATAATTTCTCACCATTGGGATTTTTAAAATTCTAAAAAAATGTCAATCAAAAAGGGGGGAGCCCTCAAGCGCTATGCTATTTTTTTAATAAAAAAAAGGACCTATTTTTCCTCCCCCCCTTTTTGAGACCCTTAATCTTCATTAATTTAAAAAAAAATAGTAGCTTAGAAACTAGAATCAGAGCGAGCACCTAAACTTTTGTTCTTGCTGCATTTTGAAATTTTGAGCATAAATATCTTCATTTTCTCGTGCAAATCAGATTTTGCTGATTTCAGAAAAAAAAAGTGGCATCTTAAGAGCCAAAATTGTGTCATGGATTGGTGCACTTACCCTGAACCTCTATGGTGAATTTAATATGGTCTTCTCCCCCTTTTGACAACAATACCATATGTCAAATGGGTAGTAAATCAATAAAAGGCCACTACAAAAGATAAAAAACTATGAAAGAAAGATATAATAAACACAACCTATATAGAATAATTAATTATCAAGAAACCAACTATCCAAACCTCTTAAACTATTGTCCAAATTAAAACCAAACACCATCAGATCAGGATAAAGAAACCATAAAACATAGCACAGCCATAATGAAGCATGGTGACTGCCAGAGTATTAGAAGACTGATCACATATGCCAACCATGAAGATTTCTGGCATATAAAAATATCCATGATGCAAAAACATGAGAAGAACTATACCAAAACATCACATATATAGTGTGAATTAAAACTATTTGAAGATAGAAGTGGAATAGCAACATTGTGAACCACTAGGGGTGAATGATCTAATCTATGAAAATCCCCTTGAAACTATGAAACAATGCAACTGATAAGATCATATTCTCTCCCTTAGAGTAATAGTGAAAGAAAACTAATAACAAGAGAGTGCATCTTTGCCAATTCTCAAGAAAAGAAAACATTATACAACAAGGCACTATACCATGCTATCTTAAGGAATTTTTTTGTATTGTGCTTTATACTTCAAGATGTTATCTGATAATATGAAAGTTGAGTCAACATGGTGAGGGAACCAAACAAGATTAACTCAAACAATGTATTAATAAAAACTTATCCATTGCATACATGTAGACCATAAACATATATTGTACATAAATAATGTATCCACCAACACTAGTATAATCCTAGGAAGTGCATTTATATCACTATCTTGAATAGATTAAAAAAAAAATCATTAAAACATCATTACCAAGAAGAATGGATGGTTATAAGGCTAGCATTGCAATAAATGTAATGAAGCATATCACACCACCTATTACTCATAGTTCATTGTCCAGAAGTAACTCAACTGTCAAATCATCACTTCACATATTACTGCTATCAAGGTACCAATGCCACCATTACTTCCCATATAAGAAATAAATAGCATACAGTATATAAAATCACTCTCAAGAATAGTATGAGTACCAAACAACTAAATTCTAAGTCACTATCCAAACTTGGAAACAAACTAGTCCTTCACACTGACTAAACAAAGAATTCATTCTCAGTATAATCATTACTGCTATGAAATCATGATCCAAGTAAAATCACATGTACACAATCATTTCACATTCATATTGTATTCAAAATCTCCTAAGAACACTTGTTAAAGGACTAAAAGAAACCACCTTGAGAGTCTACTTGACAATACCTATTACTTGTAAAAAAAATGTATTCACAACACTATCTTAAATCCAGTTAAAGAATTTACAACATTGTCTTGTATAGTAGAGGAAGAAAATTAAAATACCAAGTTGCAAGTTCACATGTTGAAAGATCATAGTCCACTATTCCCAAAAGAAAAAAATCTATCTAAACTCAAAAACACTGTGCACAATCTAAATGAAAAGTGACTATCACTATAGAAGCAAGGATGACTTGATAGAATATCATGCAACATTATCATTGTACTTGATCGCAACACTTGCATAAGAAATCAAGTGATCATCATGCTAAACACCAATGCGAGTGAATAAAAGAATGTCAAAATCATAAATTCCTAAGTGCATCAAGAAGTGAGCCAACCATATAGCATTGTCTGAACTTGAAAGGATTATTAAGTTCCCATTTATCATTGTTCATTATCACTATCCCTGCACTATGTGTCAGCATGTTACTATTTAGGCTTGAAACAAAATGTTCTAGTCTAAATAGTTGCATTATCATTGTCCAAGGTATTCAAGGAACTCACCATCCACACTAAGTACCAAGCATGAACCAACCAAACTCTGCAATCTTGACACTTTTATTTGACTTTGTAAACATTGCCACTACATACCAAATGCAAACCATTTTCAGGAAGTTGTCATTAAAGAGAAATATCTCTTTGAATTTGACATAGGAAGACATTTTTTTGTCATGAGATTCCAAACATTATTTGAATTCCAATCTACTGACCTTGCATAAGAAGCCAAACTATCACCATGCAAAACACAACTGTGAATGCATAACAATACTACTGTGACATGAATAAACATCCCAAAATTGACTATGTTCATTGACAAGAAATAATTTCAAACTACCATATTTATAAGTGAGAATCATATCAATTTCAAGACTCTTATTGCAAAGACCGAACATAGACAATCACTAACTTCTCTACAATTGAAAGCATGGTATTACCAATGTTGTCAAGTCAGTCATGAAACTAGTACTACATTATCACAAAGGTCATCTCAAATGAACTTATGAGCACTAAGAATCAACTCAAGAATAGGCCTTTCTCTTTCTCATGAATAATATCACTATCACACCATCACGAAATATTATTCTAGCACAAATTATAAAGTATCAAAAAGATGAGTGTTGTCCACCTGACAAAAATTGTTGCATATAAATTATGCTACCAAATCAAGAGAGTAATGAAACTAAACCATCAAACCATTTCCTATCAAGATCACTATAGTAGCACTAAGAAATAATCATAGCACTACTGGTAGATACTTGAAACAAGAGTCTCACATAGCAACTAAAATACATATCACTGTCAATATGATCATGATTGACATTACACAGTGACAAGATTCACTCAAGCAAATACAATGTATAATACTGGCATGACACTAACAGAGATAATATTCTTTTAATTGATGAATGATGTAACATCACTATTAATGATTATCCTCTCCTTTGAAGCCCTTATCTCATATGATACTATCATGGGAAATAATTTTTTCACTATCAGTGAAGCAAATTACCACTCCATATCATATTATCAAGCAAGAGAAGTTATGTCTAGGAGTATTATGCAACAAAAAGATGATTGCTGCAATGTAATCAGGACTACTTTCCACTTGACCACATCACCACTCAAATACTACTCTCAAAAATTGTAAAATGATCATAACCATCATAGATACATAAGAGATTGAGTAACATTGTCCCTATCTTCAAACCAATAACAAACAAATAACATTCACAAGAAATTGAATTGACATCAAGCACCATCAAAAGAGGAATGAAGGTAATCATAAAGTCTCAAAACTAGTGTTGTCCTTTGTACCAATACCTTTTTTCACACATGAAATACCTTGAACCAAACAAGAATATCATTATGAATCTGATATGGTGTAAACACATACCACTACTACCCCTATAATTTTCAATTTCGTCATCAATAATCTTTAGAAGCAATTCCTTGATATAATAAACACAATCACCTTGTAACAAAGAAACAAGTACCTTTTCACAACCATTGATTCCATCATGAAGAAGTATGGGCTTTATATTGACTTCAAAGATCAAACAGGGACTATCACCAACTTCTAAACCAAAAACCACCAATTTACTGTAGAGACACAACCTCTTTACTATTATCTAAGGGGTTTGAATAATACCTCTAAAAGAATCTTCAACTCAACTGAAGCTCCTATTAGCATGCACAAGCTTTGACTCATCCTTCTCCTAGTCTTACTTTCTTCTCCAAACCTTCCGAATGATCATCTTCTTTGGATGTTTCCTTCTCCAAAATTTCTTCTCTAGTTTCTCAAACCTAGTTCTATAGTGCTTTGCAACATGACCATGGTTATGACATTTATAACATGTTGCATTAATATTCCCAAATAATTCATATTGAATCCTTTTAAACCTTCTTCTATGATAGCTTTGGGTATGTGCAGGATCATCATGGAAAAAAGAAGCCCTTAAGTGGCAAAAAATTCAAAAAGATCAGAGTTAGGAAACTTGATGTAAAAGTTTGAATAAGTTATCTATATTATTTCAAAAATATGTAAGAAAAGAATCTATAGAAAATTGAATGTAATTTCTAAACTACTAGGTTTTTTTTGGTTTTTTTAAAATCTATTTGGTGAAAAATTGAAATTTCAATGTAGTAGCACTTAAATTTCAAGGAAAAAATAAGAAGTAGATGTCTATTTGACTACCCTAACCACAATGAAATGATAATATTTTTTAATAAGATTTTAGATATAAGTAGAGTTCTCATGTTATTACAATTTTTTAAAAATATAAAAACTTGTATGTTTGACCACCTTAACTTGTTCAAAACTTCATGAAATTCATTTTTTTTTTAATCCTATATTATGCGAAGCATAGAATGTGATATTGTTTGAAAGTTATAAATGTTTTTCAATCAACCTATCAATCAAGACTTTAGTCATAAATTGAATAGAAAATGAATAATAATTGTTTATTAAATTCAAAGTAAAGCATAATTTATCTTGGTGGAAAGATGAGAATATCCTTATAAAACCCTTTTCATTTCATCAATTTTACGTAAAAAAAATCGTCAGCCACATACCCTACACATACTCATCATATTGTCACTTTTAAGCCCATCATGATCTTGCACATACCCATTTCTATATGCCCATAACCATTACAAAAATAACAATAAACAGGAAATGAATAATTGTACCTCACTGATTGATCTTGCTAAGTAGGTGGAGATCTTGTGAACCAGTTGGCTCTACTTCTTCTTCCTTTGTTGATGTCCTTGAACTATCTACCATCAATATTCTTAGGGCCAACAAAATGGTAATTTAAATCTATCTTTGTTCTTGGTGTTTTTATAACTTCAAAACTTTGTCCTTCTACAAAGTCCAAAATAATAACATCCTTTTGATGTTTCTTCTTACTTAACATCTCATTCAACTTGTTGGTTCTCTCAACAAATTTATGATTCTTTTCTAACTATTTTATAACATTCTCGAGATCTTTCCTTAAAGAGACTATTTCTCTTTTGAGCTTTTGACATTCAACTATTTTTACTTCCAGATCATACCTAATTTTAGATTGACAATCAACTCACCTTTTACAGTGTGTTCCTGTAACAGATAATTTTCCTCTAGTTGTGTTCTTAGAGACAACACTTCAACCTTTATCTTTTGACAATCTTCTACTTTGGTTTGCAGCTTCATGCAAGTTACTTCTTCATCTTTTCTATACTCTACCAGTTGCAACTTTAGATTCCGATTCTCCTTTCTAAGTTTCTCAATCTCATTAAGAGAATAAATAAGTTCACCTTTAAAATCAATTTTAGAATCATCTTCAAAATACTCTTGTTCAAAATCACTCACTAAGTGATCTCCTTCTTTGTCTACACTTTTCACTACAAGATCATCTTTTGTACTAGGTTTTAAATAGTGTATGTTGTTCAACATTATACTCGTTTTTTTTTCTTCTTTTGTTTCTTTTATTTTTTCCATAACAAGTACTCCACTACCAAGAAACCCTAAGTTGGTTAGAATTTGTGCAAGGGTATGGCTCTGAAACCAATAGTATGGAGTGATCCGATAATATTGGTTTACAATTTTTGGGCAAACTGGACTCTGAACTAATTTTTTTAACTAAATCTTCACTTTTAGGCTCCTATAGTAGCTAAACCACGAGGAATTTGAAGATGATGCAAACTAGTGATTTGTGATGTTTTGTCTATAGATTCTAAATTTTTTTTTTTCAAAAATTTTAGAATCAGATTAAACTTCTTTTTCCATCTCCTTTGAAAACTATTTTTTTTTTAAAACAACATTTTTAAGGAGTGACACTCACCATATACAACATAGTTTTTTTTGTATGAAGGATAAAATTCTATTTTTTTTGAATTTAGATTTGTAACTATGATATTTAGCACTTTAACTATGATATCTAATTTAAAAATGTAACTACGATAAAATTCTAATTGTTTTGGCTCTTCTGCTTCCGCTCATTTAAGTTTATGTCCTAAACCCACTTTCCTTGTTATTACTAAATTTGGCCTGGCGACCATTCTGCCTAGTTTTTTGTGCAAAGACAACGTGGCCAATGAACCTTTCTCTTCCATCATATCTTGCTTACCTAGCCGCAATTGCTTTAAGATCCAAATTTATGATATTGCTAAACTTATGGTAGGCAATTTTCCTTTTCACACATGTGATCTACACACTGCCTTGATTAACCAACAAAGCTTTATTCGCCCAAATATCCATTATGTGAAGAAATCCTATTGCTCAGTCGGTATCTCTAACATTTTTCTTTTAGAAGTTCTATGGTTTTTTCTTTTGTAGGTTAATATCATGGGTGGCAATCGTCTATGAACTAAGCCTGATAACTATGGTGAATTTCACAAAAATATATTGGTTTGGCACATCTATGTCAAGGGTGGCTTAGCTCCTCTAATGGAGAATCTTGTGGGTCATGACCATAACCTATCCAGTCAATCTGCCAATTCTTGGAAGGACAGAGAGTGATGGTGGGTGGTATATCTTTAAAGTATGTTTGGCCCTCATGGAATATGTGATGCTCGAAGGTAGATTTAAAACCAAATTTTTCTACCACTTTCCTTTGTTGAATCATCTTAGGCAAAAAGTTCTGTTATGTTTTCCATTTTTCTGCTTATGGATTTGGAAAATTTGGTGGAAAAATGTAAGGAAACTACTAGCCTTGACCTAGATGACATCCTTCCTCTACCTCTCCACCAAGGGCTTACTATGATGCTTTATCATTTCCACCCTGCTTTATGTCCACCTAAGCCTATTTATGTTGTCTTTGTGGAGGAATTTGAACCCCTCGTTGTTGATAATATCTCCCCTGTTGAATCTAAAATCCCCACTCGTAAACCCCATTTAGGTACTGCTGATAATCCCAAACCCAAACATTCTGCAAAAAATCTCAAAGGTAGCATGGGAAATACATAGACAAGCACCATAACCAGTCTATATGAGCTCAGGGCCACTCTGACCAAAACTGTGTACAAAGCCACTCCAAATAAAAAGGGCAAAGATGACAAGAAAGGCTTAATGGAGCCTATGGCGAAAGAGGGAAAAGGAAAAAATATTGTGGGGAAGGATTCCAAAGGTGACACGGTCATGGAGGCAACAATTATGACTAGTGGAGAGACCACTATTCAGAGGTCCAGGAGATTGGCAAAAAATAACAAAAAAAGATAGGTTGTTTCGGACTTGGAGGAGGAGTAGACAAATAGTAAAGAGTATAAGGAGGAGGAGATATCTGAGGAGGAAGAGAAGGAAAATGTGAAAGGTCCCCAAACCATTCTTGATAGCAAAAATGAGCCAAAAGAGAACTCGGCCTCTTAGTCTTCGCACCCGCTGGATGTTGAGCATGTTGAGGACCTGAAGGTCACTGATGAGGGAGAGGAGCTATGTGTTCTAAAATTAATAATGGACAAGATGGACAAGATATTCAGAGGCCTAACCTACTTCACTATGAAGTTGGTCCATTTCATCACCAACACTCTATCCGTGGTGATTAAATATGAGCTAGAGGGTAAGAATGTTGAGGATAACCAAGAGTGGGTCGGGGACGATGTCGTGGACCTCTTGTCTAAAAACTGGGATAATGCCAGTTAGCTAATGTTAGGTCTATGTTTTTGTGTTTCTATTGTTTGTCTATGGTTGGTGTACTATTTTTTAGTTGTTTCTATTTTTTGGCTAGATTTTTTATAAAAACTTGGACTTGATCTTTTTCTAGCACTTTCATTTGGTTTCATAGTGTTTTATTAAATATTTTTTCCTTAATCAAGTTTTGAAGTCAAACCAATTACAATTGAAACATAGGCAGACTGTATACAACATAAAAAAATTTGTATGTATCGAAATTCAATTTATTTTTTACTGGATCAAGGACATCAATACCCAACTTGAACATATTTTTTTTTAAATTATTTTGATAATATGCTATTTTTCCACACGTGCAGAACAAAGAGATTTATTTTTTAGTGAAAAATCTATGTTTAATAAAACTAAAAAAAACATACATAATAAAAACAGAAAATATTAAAATTATATTTGTTGGATAGCTCATTCTGAGGACTACCATGATCATTTCAAATAAATTTTAAATGAATTCATTTGATCCCCCAAAATATAAATCAAAACTGACTTTTTATTAGCATTTTGATAGGTGTAAAGGAGACTCCATTGTAGGTATGGTTTAAAACTAGTGGGGTTCTATCCAAAGGAGTTTGATCTAAGGTGGTTTAATAAAACCCTATTCAATTGAAATCCTTAAAATGGAAAATTTTAAGGCTTAAATCATTATATTTTCTAAAAATATATGATTTCAGCAAAAATCAGAATCTCCCAGAAATTGTAAACAAACTTTGTGGGATCACCCTACGATAAACACTGAGAGGGGGAGGGGGCTGAATTAGTGTTTCAATTTAACCAAATTCAAATTCAATTATTTTTCAAAACACATAACTAATCATGAAAATTTTAGTTTCAAGAGTTTACTCAAATGTGATAGCCAATATTAGATCTTTAAACCACATGAAGACCTCAAAAAGGAATAACACAAAAGAAACATGACATTATTTTTAAGAGTGGAAAACCCTCATAGGGATAAAAAACCACTTGAGAAAATTCCTCTTTGGCTTAAGAAATTCTCACTGATTAAAAAGTCTCATTGGCTACAAAAATGCCTCATTGGCAAAACCTCACTGGTTACAAAAATGCCTCAATGTCTTTTCAATGTTGCTACAACCTCACTAGCTTTTTAAGTTAACAACTGCCTCACTAGAAAATACAACTGCCTCATTGGAAAAATATTTTCACATCAAAACGATTTTGAAAATAAAAAGACAGTATAATTTCTAGTTCATTACAAAGCATTCCTTGATTGTCTCACTTTCATTTGAGACTCAAGAATTCATATGTCTATGTTTTGAAATACAATCAACACTTTTAAAGTGCTTCTCATTTGAAAATAGGATTTGCATTAAAGCGTAATATTGAAACACTAATGATATTACTGAGTAATTCACATCTGCATCAAAGCAACATAGTGAATATGTCTCCTCCTTATATACATCATGATAACCTATCCTCATGAATGAAAAACAACCATACAACAATATGGTTTCATAATTGTTAACCAACCTAAATATTTTCATTGTAACCTTATCAACAATGTAAAACCTTGTCTATGCAATGCCTTTAGAAGTACCCATATATAAAATGAGAAAAACTCATCCGAGACCTTGCATTACACTTAAATCACAAACAAGGGTTTTAATCTAAAAGAGCCTAATTTAAACTTTTCAAAGGATAGATATCAACCGGTGAAGTCGAATGTTGAAGACCACATTCTGTAACCACTCTATCATCACAAAAATAAACTATTACATACCCTAAGTTAACCACTACTAGGTTGAAGCAAAGACTCAACTAAACCACAATAACCCGAGCATAGTCACATCAAACCCCTTAATAATCATGTTAACATCAAATCACCTTGCAATAATATTAATGTATAAACAACTAGAATCTTCAAAATATACTTGTGCAAACAATGAACAATTTGAAACCATGTCTTGCAACTGTCATTCCACCTATCTCTCAAAGCTTCATCGAGCCCTAACTTAGCTTTCTAACAATATCTTGTATTTGCAAGATGATAATCATTTAGGTCAAATGATAACAAAACAATGTGTCAAAATTTTCATCATACCTTTTCACTTTGCAAAACAAGACACATATCATTGTGTCAATCTTTAATATCATAACCTTTATTTTCATGAATTTAATAAACATCATGATGTCAAATGCAAATAACCAATGCTTTGTGTCAACTAAAACATCAAGTGCACCAAGTGTTAAATCAAGGTCTATGTTCATATATTAACTAATGTTCTATTAATATTTTATCAATGTTAATTCATAGTCACCCAAAATATCAAACCAATGATGTCTCATGCTTTTCACAAGTGTGTCAGGGTGACAACCTATCTTCACACCAATGCCAAAACAATAATGTCAAAGGGTTCAACAACATTATCCACCATAATACAATGCTCTAAGGAGTTACCAATGCCCATATAATATGAATTACACCAAAAATGGAGTGGGAGATTCAAGAGGCAAATATGTGCGAGTTACAACATCAGAATCACTATTGAGATTCTTATATACTCAAGGGATAAATATATGCCATTACAAGAAATAAAAAAGTACTTATGAGTTGGTTTTATGTTATAATCATTTTCTGAATCCTACTTAAGGAAGTTGGAAACACTATATCAATTAGACCAATATATAAAAATATAGTCCCATTAATAATATTGCTTTAATAATACTCTTGATCTTCTAAGTTATTTTACCTTATGGTGTCACTCCACATTCTTATGATAATCCATTTAATATACTGGATAGTTTAATCATACTCATCATTTAGTCTAATCCTGAAATTAATGATCATTAGTAAGGTATCAAGAGTTGCTACAAGGATTTATCTCATAACCTGATCTCAACCACATTGTCAAATTAACAATAATCATCTTTCATTTGGTATTAAATTAAAGTGAGGTTCATTATAGCTATAATAATAAATTCATTATCAAAGTTCTCGTATCTAAAAGATTTATAGACATCATGCAATCATATAAAATATTTACCATGGCATCAATGGATTATTAAAAATACCAAGATTCAACATTAAAAAGATGTTTAATAATGTATGGTCACAGTGCTACTAAACGAAGTCACCCTTGCAATTATTATGCAATCAAGTGTCAAGTGTCATAATTATTATATATGATTCTTGGTTCATATTGTAAGGTTATCTTGCTACTAAATATTTGATCTAGGACTCCTTGTCATCTTATTTGTTTTAAAGTTCAAGCATAAAGTATCTAAATACTTAACCCTTGATTATATTGATTTCTTAGTTAATAAATATTCCAAAGCACCATATAAGCTCATTTCCATGACACAAAAGTTAGGATGATTAGTTAACAAGAAATTATGCTTGTTTGCATAAATCATACTTATCACTAAACCAAGATGCTATGTCATAGTGAAAATGTAAGCATGAGTGATAACCTTGAACTAAAATCTCATTTCATGATGGTAAAATTAGTAGTAACATTTCTTGGTTATTGGATTCAATATTTTTGGAAAACTTACAACTATTGTAAATCTACTCTCCATGCAATTATGAATGAGTGTAACGCTTAAACAAAAATTCATGTTATGATGATATTTTTAAGAAAAAGCCTTTGTGGGTTTCAACTGATTTTGGTTTCAAGGCTTATTGGATAAAATCAAACAAATTGTAAGATGTTCTTAGACCTACATACAATTTTGAAATTCTTTACAACTAGTTTTCATAATATAATTAGAAGAAAATAAAATCCTTATGCACTGAAGGTAGGGAAATTGCAGCTAATTATTATATATGCAAATTTAAATAGCTATTCCTAAGAAAAAAACCCAATGAGAAACACTTAACTTGACAGGGAGATGCTATACTTGTAAAAATGTCATCAATATGTCATTTCCAACACTTCATTGCTTTGCAATCCTCCCTAAACTCTGGTTAACTTCGTTCCAATGTGTTTCTTTGCCTTCCCCCGTGCGGTTTCTCCCTCCTTATTCAAAGTGACTCCCTCCTGTCATTCCTCCATTTCTCCTTCATCTAAAGTCCCCTCTTTCTCCGTCTGCATTTTCTATGTGCCTCCTTTTCCTTCTACCCTTTTCACTCCCATTTTCCTTCAAAATCAGAGGTTGAATGAGTTGATAGGGGGTCGTGGGGGTTTAAAGATTTTCCCAAATGCCTTTTTTTTCTCACATCCTGCCATTTGGATGACTCAGGCAATGGGGCACCATGCCTTACAATTTGTTGGCCATACTCAAGTCCACGCCCATTTATTTCAACTTGTCTCTTATCGTCGAATGGAGGAAATCAGCTCCATAAATGCTTCTTTGATGTCTTCTCCCAATCCTTTTTCTTACCTTGAAAGGAATTTATAAATTACTTCTTTTATTTATTTATTCTTTTCATAGCCTTGATTGACATGGATGTGACAAAAGATTTGGACAAAATGTATATTTTTATAAGTTTCAACCAGGGGTTCTATTATGCCACTAAGTACTTAATCTATAGGAGAATAGTGTTGTGTTTGAGAGGTTTGTTATAATTTGATATAAATGTTAATTTAAACTTAATTTATTTTTATTTTTTAATAACATAAGTAAGTATGTTCACATTTTTTTTGTTAATTGACATATGAGTATTTGACAATTTTATTTATTGAATGAATAGGAGTACAAGTACAATATGACGATACTTTTGATTTTTTAATATTAATTCCTATTTTAAATTTTTCTCTAATCTCATTTACATATAGCTAAGAAAACATATACAATTAAATTTTGCTACACTTTCCACACATTGATATGTGTAATTTTTCATGTTATATAGATTTAATGTAATTTATACACTATACAAATGAAAATATATAAAAGTTAAATAGTGACAACTTCCTTTTTATTTGCAATCCTATGTTAAAAATTGTAAGATTGTCAACATTATCAAGGACAAACACAAAATACAACAATGTGCTCCATGTTGAAATATTTTAAAGGTAAGGACGAATGGTTTTTAGAGGGATTAATAATGAACAAATAGAATGAGTGGATGTGATTTATAGTCGTAGAAGAAATTTCTTTTTATCTATAGTTATTTAAAAAAATGAAAAAATATTAAATTTTTATATAGACCATTTTTAAAATCTAAAGTAGTACATGTTGAGAAATTTTTTTAATATACCATGATAAATTTTATTATATCAAGATCACAATTTTTTATTTGTGTGTCAATTATACAAATTCATTTCATATCAATAAAATAATTACTATGTTAATAAAAACATAGAAAAAAGTAACAACAAACAAAAACATAGAAAAATAGAAAAAAGTAACAACAAACAAAAATTAAAAAAGCTAAAGAATGATATTGTAATAAAAACGCTATGTATTGAAACCAATTTTCAAAAAATATGTTAATAAATATTTAAAGCTTTGAATATTCTTTTAATGCTATTTTAAAACAAAAGAAAAAAGGAAATAAGAATGTGGGCAAACCTCTATTCCTAATCGCTTACTGTTAAAAGAATATATTGAAATTTTAGTTTTTTTTATGTCGATGCACATGAATATAATCAAGATAGCCGTTGACAGTAAAAAAGACAATTCAAATTTTTGTTGAGAATAAAAAGCTAATTGGATAGAAAATTCAAATTTAGGCTCTATATTCAGATTGATGGGTTCTGCAAGCAGGGAAAAATGGAGGAGGCTTTTAAACATTTAGAGGAGATGCGTGGCAATGGGCTTTATCGAGGTACTCTGATTTTCAATGCAGTAATGCATTAAGCCTGGTGTTGTTACATATAATACTATAATTTTAGTTCTGTGCATTATGGGGAGGTCCCAAGAGACAAGAAAGCTTCTGGATATAATATTGTGCTCTGTGCAATGCACACGGAGGGAAGAGCAGAAGCAGCTATTGAGCTTTTAAATGAGGTCACTAGCAAGGGTACATACCTGATGATTATACTTACAGTATCATATTTTTCCTCTCCAAGGATGGCAACCTCAATGCTGCTTTCAAGTTCATATATCGTATGCTTGCCAGGGATTGTATTCCAGACGGTAAGACTTCCTATGTGCTAGTGATTCTTAGGCCATTTTTGGACTGCTCAAATCTGGAAATCGCATTTAAAGAATATACTACTCCACTATTTGGTTACCATTTCAACATTTGTTCATAGTAATTGTTTTTTGCCACACAGAAATGGGTTCTGATTATTGAGCAGATTGAAGCTTTGTTGTGTACGCTTCAGATTACTACTCATATCAGTGACGCCTTGGCTACTGCTAGAAAATCACGCCATCATAGACACAAGATCGAATTGGATGAAATACGCATTGGAAAAACATCATGTAATGCTGGAATTGTCTATCAGTGAAGGTGATCAGAATTAGAGTTAAGCATTCATTAGTAGAGGCCTCGTAATAGTTGAGTTCAAATTGTAGCTCAATACTCATAAGGATTGTAGACAGTTCAGAGACTTTATTTGCAATATCATTCATCTTGGAGTTTGCACTTGATATGTATTCGGGATGTGAGCTTGCCATCAGGACCTTGATCATAAAAAGGATGATCCATGCTACAACAAGGGAAACAAAAAGCTATGGTAATTTATAGAGAAATGCATAACCCCTGTTTGATATCATACTATCAAGCAACATTTAGTTTCAACAAGGTGACAAAACTTGAGGTGAGCTTTCTTTTCTCATATTGTCAGGGAATTGTGTAATTGACATCATTAGAACCACATCAGTATAGGTTTGATCCTATTAATCTTATGAATTTTTGTAGCAAAATTAGCAGCAGAGATGTTTATGTTTTGTGGTTTTATTCTTCTAAGTTGATAAAGTTTATATTAGAAGATTGGTTATAAATATAATCATAATTAGTGAAACACTGATGTGTATTTCCTGAGTCACCGACGAAAGGAAAAAGCACCACTTACCGCCACTGCTTCTGCTACATTGTTCTTATTGATGGACTGTGGAAAACTAATACCAATTACACATTGTATGTTATTTTAATTTCTTACATTTTGAATCTGCCATCCTCAATTTATTCCCCATCTCTAAAAAGAGTTTGATCCACCACGGAAGAAGTATCAACACACCCTATTTTGTATTTTGAATAAAAAGGTACTACAAGTGGAATATTTTCTATCCCCTGCAATTATAAAGCCATTAATAGTGCCTTATTCATATTTCCATTTTTCTTACACATGGTGAATCTCCTTGCTCCTTGAATGAGCTCTTCTGAATGTTGCAATCTCATGATTGCAGATATTCCCTGTCTTTATGTCATTCTGTCTTCAGACCTTCACTACATTGAGAAGACTGCTTGTGCCCAAGCCTTCCACAAACATCAACATTGTTAAGTTGACAGTCAAAATGGTGGAGACATGGAAAATTTCCCTTTTTAAGCCTCCAAGATTTCTAATCTGGAGTTCAACAAGGATACAGGATAAAGTTGTTTGTTTTTTTAATCATAAATTGATTAACATATGCCATAAATGTGAATTTGAATTATTCTGTTAGGTGGATATCTGGTGTGAGGCCCCATTTATTCTCAAAACAATTTTCAACCAGAAATAAACATGCCTCCTAAAATTTTAGCTTTTATTGACAACAGGAGGGAAGAGTCTGCTCAATGTTGTCAACTAAATTACAGGGTTCTTCCCTGAAGGTCCCTGTACCCGTATCATACAGTTCTGGTAATAGTACCGGCACTGGTCCAGGTCCAAGTACCTCTTGTTCTTATATTATCTTGGGTATCCAGCTGTCATAATAAATATTATAAATAAACACACAATTAACTAATCTGCTGCTAGTCTTATAGCAAAAGATTTTCTATTTTAGCAAGAGTCATAATAAAAATAAAAATAAAAATAAATTAAAAAACACAATAAATATTATAAATAAACACACAATTAACTAATGTGCTGCTAGTCTTATAGCAAAAGATTTTCTATTTTAGGAGATGTAGCCCTGTTTTGACATTTTGCCATATGGAGGATTTCCCATATTTCTGTAGAGAAGTTCCATCTATGAGTTATGTACCTCAGGTAGATTACTTTTTTCCAATTTTCTAGCCTTGCTCTTGAAGCCTCCAAGCCAGTTTCATTGCCAGTGTCTAATTAAACATGTTTGGATCCTTAACATTGAGACTTCCTGTTGGTTATTTTGTCACATCATTTTTGTGGATATTTAAATTTCATGGATAGCACTCTCCACATAAACTTCCTTTTGATATTGGTTAATGTCTAATTCTAGGTTTGCCTGTAGTTTCTCTTTCAATAGTTCTGTTTTTACCTACTAATGTCAACCACTTAGCTGCTTTGGAACTTAATTCAAGTTGTCAAGGCAAACCATTCTGCTCCACTGTGTCTTCCTCAATGAGAAGCCTAAGTATTTGGCAGCCATTTACGCTTCTTTAAATTCCAGAATCCACATTATTGCTCTCTTCCTTGAGAGAAGCGTTGAAGAAGTTAAGAGCTTTTCTTCGATAATTTGTTGTCCCAAAGCCTATCAAAAGATGGTGAGGAACGATTTCTATTGTCACGCTTAACATTGGATTATTGTGATGAATTGGAAAACATTGGATTAGCGTGGAGAATAAGATTATGTCATCCACAAATTGAAGGTTTGAGTACCTATCTTATTGAAGGATGGCCAATGATTTGTGAATTTCATTTGCTTTGTTGACTTTTCATGGCAAGTGATTTCAATCTTCTGCAAGGAAGATGAACAGGTAAGGGGTAGTGGTATGAGAGTTATGCAGCTCTGTATCCATTATATGAAGTGCGACCAATTGCTACTGGCTAATTAACATTGCTTAAGACAGAATTTTTGTATGATCAATTGCTAATTAGCCTGACTAGAGGCTTTGCCCATATCTAGTTTAAAATGCAAACCTTCTATCTTCTAGGTCGTTAATTAGCATTTAATCTCTTGAGCAGAAATTTTGTCCCAAAGCTGCTTATACTCTAACTGAGCCTGTGAGATTATCTCATGCAGTAAGAGTTGGAAAATTCCAAAATGATTTGAAAATGATGCAAGCACAGAGGATCAACTCAACTCAAACTCACTTTAATGAAGCATAACCTCTACAAAGGCACAAACTGAGTTTTTACTTTCCTGACCCAAGCAAGGTTTCCCAAGACCTTCAATCTTCTTAGAAATCTTAAACTTAAGCTACACAAACCTTTACATAAACTGCCCTTTCAAGTTTCCCCCTTTTCATCATAAATCAAGACATTGACCTTGACAATGGCACAATTTTTTTGGATTTTAGCTTCTCAGGCCCAAACCTGACTTTTCAAGACCTCCTCATCCTTTAAGATCCCTAACTCAACACAACTAAACACTCCTCAAGGTTTGCCCTCACATCCTTTTCCCCTGTACTTCATTGACTCATTCATTTCCTAGTAACCATACCATTAAGGACTGTCAGACATATATTTTCATGCAAACCCTTAAACCTGACTGTAATCATAATTCTGAGTACCCATTTCAATGTTTTAAAAACATATCCAAAATTAAATATTTGTTGCTTTAATGAAAAGTGCTCAAAACTGGACTGGTAACGTGCAAATTAGGCTCATTAGGCCAAGGTCAGCATAGGGCTTATTGATTCTTCTAGTTCCAAAGTCAATATCTCACGACCAATTCTTCAAAAATTCATTATTAGACCTGTACAAGCTTATTTCACCTTCAAAAGTTCATTTACCAAGATATTTCTACAAACCCTAAGTGATAACTACCTTGATTGCTCTGTTCTCAGACTGTAACACAGATTTGAAGAATTACACCTCAACTTTCCACACAAAAATCTTATCCAAACTGTCTAAAACTTCAATAATATTAAATCAGATGTTACCAAGATTGCCTCCACCAAATATTAGCCAATTTCAATGAATAAAATGGGAGAAACAAAAAATTTAATAATTCTGTTTACCCTAGAACAGGGTTTTATCTGTTTATAGGAGAAACTCAATATCTCTTTCAAAACTGCTTAAATTTGCATGAGAAAAAATATGTATGGAAGGTGATTGAGACGATTACCACATACAACCAATTAAGCATCCATTTATGCCCGTACAATTCCGAACATAGGCCTGAAACCACTGAAATTCTCAAGAAAATGCACAAAATCAGAGTTTCTCATTGATCTAAAACATGAATTCAATCACCCACATGTACAAAAGTGTCTACAAAGCCTTTTTACAGGAATTCAAGCATGAATTTACAACTTCTAACTGATTTCTAACTTCCTACCAACGTTCAGAACCTAATGACCTTTCAACTTCCTAATGTTGCTTTGTGCAACTTTTACATTTTTTTGCAATTTTACTAATGTTTGTTGACAACCTTTTACATTTTTGAAAAATACACATCAAATGACTTTTAAATGACTCCTACATGTGATAAATGGTCTGAATGACCTTGGAACATTGAAAAATCAACATGATTGAATCAACCTTCAAGATTTGCTTTATGGAACCATAAGTTGTCCTGATGCTCCTGCATCATAAAATAATTTTGAATATTGTCTTACATAGAGAAATGAGTTGGAAAGCTTTGAACGAGTTAGTACCCACCTGCCTGGGACTTGGAACCAAATTAGGGGTATTGAAAACCTTGACATCTTTTTTATTTTCCTAGACTCTTCCACTGCCCTGAGCAAATCATCTAGAATAATTGGCTAGAATTTTTAATTAACTAATAGAAACCCATCAAGTCCAGGAGCTACTCTTGCCAATGACAACACTACTCTACTTAATTCTTCTAATTTAAGAGTTTGAGTTTGTACACAAACGTGTACATCTCACATACCTGAATAGAGTTGATTTCTTCCCACCATTCATAGATTCGGTAATGAAATTCAGGATGTGATTTAAAAGTTGAAGAAAGAAAACTAAATTGCTTTTATTGATGGTAAGTTTATTTGTCTGTAGAAAGTTGGTGAACAGATCTTCGGTCTTGTGGTTTAATTTGCAGTAGTTGCCTTCATCACTGGTGCGCAGTAGATTGGTTTGTTATTGGATGATGTGTATAAGAAGCTATCTTATTATTAGTAATTTAGGAGAAAATAGCTTTCAAGCCCCTAGGTTGAGTGTGTTGGATATCGATGTTAATCATCCAGTCAAGCTCATAGTGATATCGGTGTTTTAGGGGATGGACAGAATTTGGGTGAGGTCATGGGTCATCTAAATGCTTTCTGGGGTATGCATCGACCATATAAGGTTCAGTAAATATCAGTCATTATAGAAAACACCAAATAATTGTTATACAAGTTTGCTTTGTGTGAAGGGAGGATCTGAGACATGTAAATATGAGGATCTGACATTGTAAACGCCAAATAATTGTTACTGTCACACAACAAACAAAATACTTTGGGCATGCGTTTTGGGTAGTACACCTCTTGAACCAGTGTATATTCCTGCAGGAGAATTTACCCATGGAAGAGCTCAAAACCTCCATTGTCTTGACTCTTATCACATGCTGGTTAGTTTTAGCATCTTTGTTTTAGGTTCTAGAAATTTCTCTGTAACTTACACTCATATTTCTTAAGGATTTTCCCAACCTTTCTTAAGTTGCAAAGTAAACCAACATCACATTTTGAGATTTTATAGTGAGGGTATTGCTTCTGTCATGCTCTGTATTGCTTCCCTGATTGCAGTGAGGGCATTACTTCGGTCATGCTCTTATGTGAATCTGAAAGGATCATTCAATTTTCTAAAAATATGAAGTCAGCAATAATATGTTCTTGAAATTCCAATTCTTTAATGCACATTGATTTTTCTAGTGCAAAGGGCTGCTCTATTCAGTATATATAGCGAACTTCGTGAAAATTTAACATTTTATGCTAACTTTGCAACCATTGCCCTAATTACTACAATCGGGATTGATACAATGTTTTATTACATGAAATAGGGATTATCTTTTTCTCATCTGTTTGGATTTTTTTTTATCTGTTTAAATGCATAAAAATAATATCTACAAACTCAAAGCATATTCTATTGTGATTCTGAAAATATAATTCTTAAATTGATATGGGTTTAATTTATTTTGATTATTTTCTATTGTGATTGTGATTCAGAATTATAAATTAATTCAAGAATTTATTTATTCTAATTACTAACAATCATGTTTATATTTATATAGTAAAGTTGCAAGCATATTAATCATGTTTATATCAATATATTGATGTCATATAGATGTAATGGAAGTGTATACCCTTAATTTTGTGTAGGCATCAGATCTGGCAGACTGCTGCATATTTTGCATTGAAATTAAAGTTGGATTTATTTTTATATATTTTATTGTATATATGCTTCTACAGTAATTTATATGTATATATATAGGTAGATTATCCTTTGCTTACAATATCTTTTGTGCAAAAATGTTTCTATTATTTATTTATTTTTAAAACTTGTGATATTGTAAAACACAGATATTACTTTTATAGCATACTGTAGAAAAATCAGCAGCTGTAAAAAAAAGTGGAGGAAGGCCAAAAGAATTTAGTCTTATTTTGTCTTATATCTACATAGAATATGTGATTGAAATTTAGCATCCATCATTCACAATATTCTACGTAATTGTAGTTGTGCCCTTGTTTATAAATGTTCTGTGAATTTGCCCCTTGTAGGATGCTTGGATTTAAAACCTATTTGATATGACGGAAAATAATTGTTTTCTTTCTTATAGTTTGTAGGAATGAGACCTAACGAGGCCATGATCACTATAATGCATTTCTCATTTGACTACATGTTTTTTAATATACTTTTATGAAAATGAAGAAGGTCAAAATAAGGAGAAAGAGAACGGAGATTCTTTTCCAAACAATGAGGGAGGTTGATGTGCTGGATGACGGATATAAATGGAGAAAATAAAGTCAAAATATTGTTAAGAACACTCACCATCCCAGGTTTTTGTCTTTCCCAATATACACATTTTCTCTAAATGAAACATATGACAAAATTAAACAATAGGATGCCTACTTTGCCTATAAATCTAAATTATAGTGGATGTTGAAAGAGAATGAAATTTTATGTAAATATCGAAATTTTTTCCTTTGAAGTAAATTACAACTTCAATATAAGAAAGTTTCAATTTGCATTTGTTTGTTCATGTTTCTATGGAATACACAAAATAATTACAAAATATAGTGATATTAAGCTAGATGTATAAGAGTTTTTATTTTTAGTTATATTGTATATTTTTTCAATCATATGTTCTCTTTTTATTGTCCATCATTGAATGTAATTTAAAACGTCAATTGAATAATTACACAATTAAAATATTCTCTCCCTCTCTCCCTCTTACCCTTCTTTCTTTCTTTGTATCAGTTTATCTAGCTCTTTCCTTCCCCTAGTGTTTTCTATTTTTGTTTCTCTCTAGATCTATATATATACTTTTGTTCTTTTGATGATTTTTGTTCTTTCCTTTTGTTTTTACTTTTTGTCTTCTTAATTTCATTATTATTTTTCTCTATTTTTCAGATTTATCAAAATTTATTTTATTTTATTTTTAAATTTTTATTTTATTTAATGTTTATATGGATTTTTCTTATATTTTTTCTCTTTTTTCTCTCATAGTGTATTTCTCACTCACATCTGCCTTTATAGCTCTCTTTCTCTTTTCCCATTTTTTTTTCCTTTTAATTTTATTTTATTCTAGTTATCTCTCATTGTCTAAATATCTTTATTTCTTTTAAATGTTTCTCTACATTCCTATTTAAATTTCTTTGTTTCTTTCCATCTATTTTTCTCTTTCTATATGGGTTAGACCTTGGACCCTAGAATTTAATTTTTTGACCTATAGACCTTGATCTACACCCTAGCCTCATGGTTGTGGGCCCTAGATTGATAAACATTTGTCCTATAGCTTAAATAGTTATATCATAGACTCTTAAGTTTTGAACCCTAAACCTTAGGGGCTATGTCTTGTACTTATGGACTCTAGACCAAATAATATTACTATTTACCCTTTACCTTAAATGTGTGCATGAACCCTAGTGCTTAGGCTATGCTACTAGATATTTGACCTCAGACAATAGAACATGGGCATTCAATCCCAAGAACCTAGGCCTTAAACCTTAGACCTTAGAGCTTCAAAATTCAATATTGAACCTTGGATTATTAGATGATTAAAGCTTGGATCCAAGACCATGTATACACTAAGATGTAGACACTATACCCTTTGGACCTAGGTCATAAAAACTTGACCCTCAATTCGTAGAGTATGTGCCCTTATATTGTGTCCCTTGATTCTTAACCTTGGAATCCAAGACTTCATGAATAGTACACATTAGTTATTTGATCTTGGGCCCTAGAATTTGGACTATAGAATGAAAGCATGGACCCTATAGATTTAATCTTTGAACCAAACCTTGTTTCTAGACACATTATCCTGAAACCTTTTACCTTTGAAGTTAGATTCTAAACCTAGAACCTTAACTTTGGACCCATGAACACTATATGTTATAGCTTGGATTCATCGACCATGCACTTTAGATCAAGAAACTATTACTAAATATTGTGATCCCTTAGACTCTAGACTTTAGATAATTGGACCTCACACCTTAGACAAAGAAACCTTTGCCCTATGCCTTTGACCATGGACCCTATGATCTCTTCAAAGGTAAAACCAGCATGACACCTCTCCACGATCTCTTCAAAGGTAAAACCAACATGACACCTCTTCTCGATCCCAACATGATAGAATGTAAGACCAAGGTAAGGTGGGTTGGGTTGCGGGATACCTCTGAGTCAATAGAAAAATAAGAAGAAAGAAAAGTACATACCTTTTTATTGTCAAAATGTAAGACCCCTTACAATTTGTTGTACACATCCTCAAAGGACTTGTCTCACCCCAGCATGACAGCCCTTCTCAAACACAACTTGGCAGAATGTAAGACCAAGGTAAGGCGGATTGGGTGTTAGGCTAGGTTGCAAAGATACCCTCGAGTCAACAAAAAAAGAAAAGAAAGAGAAATCCATAATTTTTTATCATCATAATGTAAGATCGCTTGTAGACTATTGTATACATCCCAAAAGACTAGTCTCACCCCAACGTAACACCCCTTCTTAGCCCCAACTTGGCATAATGTAAGATAAAGGTAAGGCAAGCTGGCCATTGGGTTGGGTTGCGGGGATACCCTTCAGTCAACAAAAAAATAAGAAGAGAAGTGAATACCTTTTATCATAAGAATGTATGACCCCTTGGGAGTTATTATATATCCCCAAGGCACTAGTATCGCCCTAGCATGATACCCGTTCCTCACCCCAACTTGGGAAAATGTAAGACGAACATAAGGTTGGATACGTGTTGGGATAGCTTGCAAGGATACCCCTAAGTCAACAAAAAGAAGAAAAAATAGAATTTGATACCTTTTCATAATCATAATGTAAGATTCTTTGTAGGTTGTTAATTACATCTTAGGGGACCTCAGGGGACTAGTCTCACCCCAACGTGACACCTTTTCCTAACCCCAACCTGGCAGAATGTAAGACGAAGGTAAGGTGGGTTGGGTGTTTGGTTAGGTTAGGAGGATACCCCTAAGTCAAAAGAAAAAATAAGAAAGAGAAGTCCATACCTTTTTATTGTGACCAAAATGTAAGACCCCTTGTGAATTGTATACATCTCCAAGGGACTAGTCTCACCCAGCATGAAACCTCTTCCTGACCCCAACTTGGCAGAATGTAAGACCAAGGTAAGGTGGGTTGGGCATTGGGTTGGGTTGGAAGGATACCCTCGAGTCAATAGAAAAAATAAGAAAGAGAAGTCCATACCTTTTTATTGTGACCAAAATGTAAGACCCCTTTTGAGTTGTATACATCCCCAAAGGACTAGTCTCACCCCAACATGAAACCCCTTCCTAACCCCAACTTGGTAGAATGTAAAACATCCCCAAGGGACCCTAGAAATTAAATGCTATATTATAGAGATTAATCTTACCTTAAATTTGAGAAATCAAACATTGTATCCTAGATGCTTACCTTAAAATTTGGAGCCTAGACCTTGGTCCCTATCCCTAGATTATAGATCATGAACCCTTAACCAGGAAACCTATACCATTTATTGTGAACTCTTACAACTTAGATTTTGGATCACTAGGACCTTAGCATTATGTGCCCTCAACAAGAAACATATACCCTATACCATAAATCATTGGACCATTGACATTTGACCCCATCCTTAGATTCTTAACTTTAGACACTAGGATGTGGACACTATACCCTTTGGACCTAGGTCATAAGAACTTGACCCTCAAATTGTAGAGTATTTGCCCTTATATTGTGTCCCTTGATTCTTAATCTTGGAATCCAAGACTTCTTGAAAATTACACATTAATTATTTGATCTTGGGCCCTAGAATTTGGACTATAGAATGATAGTATGGACCCTAAAGATTTAATCTTTGAACCAAACCTTGTTTCTAGACACATTATCCTGAAGCCTTTTACCTTTGAAGTTAGATCCTAAACCTATAACCTTAACTTTGTACCCATGAACACTATGTTATAGGTTGGATTCATCGACCATGCACTTTAGATCAAGAAACTATTACTGAATATTGTGATCGCTTAGACTCTAGATTTTAGATAATTGGCCCTCACACCTTAGACCAAGAAACCTTTGCCCTATGCCTTTGACCATGGACCCTATGATTTCTTCAAAGGTAAAACCAACATGACACCAATTCCTGATCCCAACATGATAGAATGTAAGGCCAAGGTAAGGTGGGTTGGATTGTGGGATACCTCTGAGTCAATAGACAAAATAAGAAGAAAGAAAATTACATAGATTTTTATTGTCAGAATGTAAGACCCCTTACAAGTTGTTGTACACATCTCCAAGGGACTTGTCTCACCCCAGCATGACACCCTTCTCAACCCCAACTTGGTAGAATATAAGATCAAGGTAAGGCAGGTTGGGTGTTAGGCCAGGTTGCAAGGATACCCCTGAGTCAACAAAAAGAAGAAGAAAGAGAAATCTATAATTTTTTATCATGATAATGTAAGATCCCTTGTATACTATTATATACATCCCAAGAGACTAGTCTCACCCCAATGTAACACCTCTTCTTGACCCCAACTTAGCAGAATGTAAGACCAAGGTAAGGAAAGTTTGACATTGGGTTGGGTTTTGGGGATACCTTTGAGTCAAAAAAAAAAGAGAAGTCAATACCTTTTTATCATCAGAATGTATGAACCTTTGTGAGTTGTTATATATATCCCTAAGGGACTAGTCTCGCCCTAGCATAATACCCCTTCCTCACCCCAACTTGGCAAAATGTAAGACCAAGGTAAGGTTGGTTGGGTGTTGGTATAGGTTGTAAGGATACCCCTAAGTCAACAAAAAGAAAATAAAAATAGAAGTCCATACCTTTTCATCATCATAATGTAAGATTCCTTCTAGGTTGTTAATTACATCTCAGGGGACTAGTCTCGCCCCAATGTGACACCTCTTCCTGACCCCAACTTGGCAGAATGTAAGACCAAGGTAAGGTGGGTTGGGCATTTGGTTGGGTTGGGAGGATACCTCTGAGTCAACAAAAAAAATAAGAAAGAGAAGTCCATACCTTTTTATCGTGACCAAAATGTAAGACCCCTTGTGAATTGTATACATACCTAAGGGACTAGTCTCACCCCAGCATGAAACCCCTTCCTGACCCCAACTTGGGAGAATGTAAGACCAAGGTAAGGTGGGTTGGGCGTTGGGTTGGGTTGGGAGGATACCTCTGAGTCAACAAAAAAAATAAGAAAGAGAAGTCCATACATTTTTATCCTTCCTAAAATGTAAGACCTCTTGTGAGTTGTATACATCCCCAAAGGACTAGTCTCACCCTAGAATAAAACCCCTTCCTAACCCCAGCTTGGCAGAATCTAAGACTAAGATAAGGTGAGTTGTGTCATGGTTAGGTTGCGAGGATACCCCCAAGTCAAAAAAATGAAGAAAAATAAGAAGTTCATACCTTTCTATCATCATAATATAATATCCCTTATAGGTTGTTATATACATCCCTAGGGGACTAATCTCGCCCCAGCGTGACACCCATTCCTCACCCCAACTTGGAAAAATGTAAGACCAAGGTAAGCTGGGTTGGGCATTGGACTAGATTGCAGGGATATCCCTGAGTCAATAAAAAAAATAAGAAAAAAAAGAAGTCCATACCTTTTTATCGTCAAAATATAAGACCCTTTTATGAGTTGTTGTGTACATTCCCTTGTATACATCCCCAAGGGATTAGTCTCACCGTAGCTTGACACCCTTTCTTGACCTCAACTTGGTAGAATGTAGGACCAAGGTAAGGTTTGTTGGACATTGGGCTAGGTCACGAGGATACCTTGAGTCAACAAAATAAAAAAAGTCCATACCTTTTTATCATCATAATGTAAGATACCCTTGTAGATTGCTATATACATCTTCAAGGGACTAGTCTTGCCCCAGTGTGACACATCTTCCCGAATCTAACTTTGCATAATGTAAGACCATGTTAAGGTAGGTTAGGCATTGGGTTGGGTCGCAGGGATACCTCTGAGCCAACATATAGAAAAAAGATAATTGCATACCTTTTTATCATCTTTGAAAGGGGTTTTAATTGAAATATTTTGATTAATTGGAGACCAATTTACAAAAAAATCATAATGTGGTTTTAGTGGTCCAATGTTAAGGTTCTAGGTTTAGGATCTTTTTTCTTGCTTCTTTTTTTCTTTACTTCTTTTTCTTTGCTCTCGTTCTTTCTATCTCTTTTTTTAATTTTTTGTGGTTTTTTTTTTCATCCTCTATTTTTCCGTATATGTTTTAGTTGTTGTCACACTTGAAACATTTTGTTAGAAAAAATCCAACAACTTTATTTTTATATATATTTTTACCTTGCTTTTAATACCTTAATCATGATATACATACCACTAAGTATTCCAAGGAGTAGGGTATATATGTGGTACACACTACACACATTTAAATACTATAAAATTCATCACAACAAAACTCCAAAAAACATACATGGCTAAATAATATTATTAGTGTTATATT
>CM021109.1:210882825-210964070 GCA_007115665.2 Sequoiadendron giganteum
TCTACCCTCAACCCAATAATCTCTACCCTAAACCCTGATCCATCAACCCCTATACCCTCGTAATCCCTCAACCCTCAACCTTCAACATTTAAACCCGAATCCATCAACCCCTATACCCTCTACTCTATAACCTCTTAATCCCTCAACCCTAAACCCTAAACCCTTAAACCCTAACCCGTAAACCCTCTACCCTCTATCGTCAATCCTCTACCCTCTACCCTTAACCCTAATCCCCCAACCCTTAAACCCACTTAGTAAACTCTCTACCATAATCCCTCAACCCTCTTGACCCTTAATCTCTCAACCCTTAACCTTCAACCTTTAAACCCTAATCTTGCAACCTCTATACCCTCTTAATTCCTCAACCCTCAACCCTTATCCCTCAACACTCAACCATTAAACCCTAATCCCTCAACCCATATACCCTCTTAATCCATCAACCCCTCAACCCTCAACCCTTAAACCCTAATCCCTCAACCCCTCTACAATATTAATCCCTCAACCCCTATACCCTCTCAACCCTCAACCCTTAACCCTTAAAAACTAATCCCTCAACCCACATACCATCTTAATCCATCAACCCTCAACCCTCAACCCTTAAACCCTAATCCCTCAACCCCTATACCTTGTTAATCCCTCAACCCCTATACCCTCTTAATCCCTCTACCCTCTACCCTTAACCCTTAAACCCTAATCCCTCAACCCCCATACCCTCTTCATCCCTCAACCCTCAACCCTTAAACCCTAATCCCTCAACCCCTATACCATCTTAATCCCTCAACCCTCAAACCTTAAACCTTAAACACTAATCCCTCAACCCCCATACACTCTTAATCCCTCAACCATCAACCCTTAAACCCTAATCCCTCAACCCCTATACTCTCTTAATCCCTCAACCCTCAACCCTCAACTCCTAAACCCTAATCCCTCAACCCCTCAACCCTCAACCCTCAACCCTTAAACCCTAATCCATCAACCCCTATACCCTCTTAATCCATCAACCCCATCAACCCTTAAACCCAAATCCCTCAACCCTTAAACCCTAATGCATCAACCCCTATTCACTCTTAATCCCTCAGCCCTTAACCCTTATACCCTAATTCCTCAACCCCCATACCCTCTTAATCCCTCAACCCTCAACCCTTAACTCATAATCCCTAAACCCTCTACTTGAGAGAGAGGGAGTGAGAGAGAGAGGTGGTGGGAGGGACATACTTGAGAGAGAGGGAGAGAGAGAGAGAGAGGGAGTGAGAGATGGAGGGAGTGAAAGAGAGATAGAGTGAGTCACTATGAGAGGGAGAGGAGGTAGGAGGGAGAGACTTGACAAATAGATAAAGGAAGATGGGGTAGGATGAAGATAATTGAGAGAGAGAAAGAGGGAGAGAGGGTTGGAGGGAGAGAGAAAAAGTGGGAGAGAGATAGAGGGAGTGAGAGAGAGGGAGAGAGACAAAGTGGGAGAGAGATAGAGGGAGTGAGAGATAGGGAGAGAGGAAAAGTGGGAGTGGGAGAGGGAGAGAGACAAAGTGGGAGAGAGATAGAGGGAGTGAGAGAGAGAGGTAGTGGGGGAGAGAGAAGGAGAGAGAGTGAGAGAAAGAGAGAGGGAGAGGGAGTGGGAGGGAAAAACCTAAGAGAGAGGGAGAGGGAATGAGGGTGGGAGGGAGACACCTAAGAGAGAAGGAGAGGGAGACAAAGTGGGAGAGATGGGGTTGGAAGGAGAGACCTAAGAGAGTAGGAGAGAGAGGGAGTGGGAGATAGAGAGATGGGAGAGATACAAGGAGTGAGAGAGAGACTTGAGAGATGGAGAGAGGATGGGAGGGAGAGGGAGTACTCGAGATAGAGGGAGTGTGTGAGAGAGACAAAGAGAGGCCTAAAAGAGGGAGAGGGGGTAGAAGGGAGAGACTTGAGAGACAGAGAGGGAGGGAGAGGGGGTGGGAGGGAGAGACTTGAGAGAGAGGGAGAGGGAGAGAGAGTGGGAGAGAGATATAGGGCATGAGAGAGAGAGAGAGGGAGAAGTGGTGGGAGGGAGATACTTGAGAGAGATGGAGATCTAGAGGGAGAGAGATAGAGGGAGTGACTGTGAGAGGGAGAGGGATAGAGGGTAGGAGGGGAAGACTTGACAAAGAGAGAGAGGGAGAGGAGGTAGGATGAGGATACTTGAGCGAGAGAAAGAGGGAGATGGGGTGGGAGGGAGGGACCGAAGAGAGAGGGAAGGAGATGAAGTGGGAGAGAGTGAGATAGAGGGAGTGGGAGAGAGAGGGAGTGTGTGTGTGTGTGAGAAAGAGAGAGGGGGGATGGAGATACTCGAGAGAGAGTGAGAGAGAGGGAGAGAGATAGAGTGAGTGAGACAGAGGGAATGGGAGAGAGATAGAGGGAGTGAGTGACAAACCTAAGAGAGGGAGAGGGGGTAGGAGGGAAAGACTTGAGAGAGAGAGACAAAGAGATAAAGATAACAACCTAAGAGATGGAGATGTAGTGATAGAGAGAAAAAGACCAAAGAGGGAGAGAGAGAGATAGAGGGAGAGTGAGAAAGGGGGTTGGAGTGAGATAGATTTATTTAGGTACCTATGTTGGAGGGAAAGAGATCTGAGAGAGGGGATTGGACTGAGAGAGTATTCTAGGTTGTATGGGAGGGAGTGAGACCTGAGAGATAAAGACTTCAGAGGGATAAAGAGTTTTCCAGTTATGGTAACAAGTTAGAGAAGGTATAAAAGGTAAAACCTCAACTATCCATTTGGCGCATGCCAAATTTGGTGCTCGCCAAATGGCCTACTTTGGATGTGTTAATTGACAAGATTTTCCAAATTTCCTCATATTTTTGTCTGTACTCCTTGTCTCATTTGCACATCTTTCAACATGCAAGTTTATAAAAAAATGGTGATAGCGTTAACCTCTCTCTTAGCTATCTAAATATATAATTCTTTTTTCATTTTCATTTAGTTAAGGTTTTGATCCATGGCTTCTATTGTAAATGCCTCCGTTTTTGGTCAAAAACCAACATGTGCTAGTTTTAGGATAGATTTTTTACCCATTCATCAAAACGTGAAACAAATTATATTTTTTGAAACTAGACTCCATTCTACACATGATGAAAAAAAAGAATCAATTTTCAATTAGTTTGCAAAACATTTAGGGGGGAGCATGCTCAAATTTTAGCTTTTCAGGATGTGTCCACTTTGACAATTCATAAAATATTATATATTCATTAAAAAATTATTTGAAAGAATGAGGATAAACTACATGGTGTTAGATAATTTCTCACCATTGGGATTTTTAAAATTCTAAAAAAATGTCAATCAAAAAGGGGGGAGCCCTCAAGCGCTATGCTATTTTTTTAATAAAAAAAAGGACCTATTTTTCCTCCCCCCCTTTTTGAGACCCTTAATCTTCATTAATTTAAAAAAAAATAGTAGCTTAGAAACTAGAATCAGAGCGAGCACCTAAACTTTTGTTCTTGCTGCATTTTGAAATTTTGAGCATAAATATCTTCATTTTCTCGTGCAAATCAGATTTTGCTGATTTCAGAAAAAAAAAGTGGCATCTTAAGAGCCAAAATTGTGTCATGGATTGGTGCACTTACCCTGAACCTCTATGGTGAATTTAATATGGTCTTCTCCCCCTTTTGACAACAATACCATATGTCAAATGGGTAGTAAATCAATAAAAGGCCACTACAAAAGATAAAAAACTATGAAAGAAAGATATAATAAACACAACCTATATAGAATAATTAATTATCAAGAAACCAACTATCCAAACCTCTTAAACTATTGTCCAAATTAAAACCAAACACCATCAGATCAGGATAAAGAAACCATAAAACATAGCACAGCCATAATGAAGCATGGTGACTGCCAGAGTATTAGAAGACTGATCACATATGCCAACCATGAAGATTTCTGGCATATAAAAATATCCATGATGCAAAAACATGAGAAGAACTATACCAAAACATCACATATATAGTGTGAATTAAAACTATTTGAAGATAGAAGTGGAATAGCAACATTGTGAACCACTAGGGGTGAATGATCTAATCTATGAAAATCCCCTTGAAACTATGAAACAATGCAACTGATAAGATCATATTCTCTCCCTTAGAGTAATAGTGAAAGAAAACTAATAACAAGAGAGTGCATCTTTGCCAATTCTCAAGAAAAGAAAACATTATACAACAAGGCACTATACCATGCTATCTTAAGGAATTTTTTTGTATTGTGCTTTATACTTCAAGATGTTATCTGATAATATGAAAGTTGAGTCAACATGGTGAGGGAACCAAACAAGATTAACTCAAACAATGTATTAATAAAAACTTATCCATTGCATACATGTAGACCATAAACATATATTGTACATAAATAATGTATCCACCAACACTAGTATAATCCTAGGAAGTGCATTTATATCACTATCTTGAATAGATTAAAAAAAAAATCATTAAAACATCATTACCAAGAAGAATGGATGGTTATAAGGCTAGCATTGCAATAAATGTAATGAAGCATATCACACCACCTATTACTCATAGTTCATTGTCCAGAAGTAACTCAACTGTCAAATCATCACTTCACATATTACTGCTATCAAGGTACCAATGCCACCATTACTTCCCATATAAGAAATAAATAGCATACAGTATATAAAATCACTCTCAAGAATAGTATGAGTACCAAACAACTAAATTCTAAGTCACTATCCAAACTTGGAAACAAACTAGTCCTTCACACTGACTAAACAAAGAATTCATTCTCAGTATAATCATTACTGCTATGAAATCATGATCCAAGTAAAATCACATGTACACAATCATTTCACATTCATATTGTATTCAAAATCTCCTAAGAACACTTGTTAAAGGACTAAAAGAAACCACCTTGAGAGTCTACTTGACAATACCTATTACTTGTAAAAAAAATGTATTCACAACACTATCTTAAATCCAGTTAAAGAATTTACAACATTGTCTTGTATAGTAGAGGAAGAAAATTAAAATACCAAGTTGCAAGTTCACATGTTGAAAGATCATAGTCCACTATTCCCAAAAGAAAAAAATCTATCTAAACTCAAAAACACTGTGCACAATCTAAATGAAAAGTGACTATCACTATAGAAGCAAGGATGACTTGATAGAATATCATGCAACATTATCATTGTACTTGATCGCAACACTTGCATAAGAAATCAAGTGATCATCATGCTAAACACCAATGCGAGTGAATAAAAGAATGTCAAAATCATAAATTCCTAAGTGCATCAAGAAGTGAGCCAACCATATAGCATTGTCTGAACTTGAAAGGATTATTAAGTTCCCATTTATCATTGTTCATTATCACTATCCCTGCACTATGTGTCAGCATGTTACTATTTAGGCTTGAAACAAAATGTTCTAGTCTAAATAGTTGCATTATCATTGTCCAAGGTATTCAAGGAACTCACCATCCACACTAAGTACCAAGCATGAACCAACCAAACTCTGCAATCTTGACACTTTTATTTGACTTTGTAAACATTGCCACTACATACCAAATGCAAACCATTTTCAGGAAGTTGTCATTAAAGAGAAATATCTCTTTGAATTTGACATAGGAAGACATTTTTTTGTCATGAGATTCCAAACATTATTTGAATTCCAATCTACTGACCTTGCATAAGAAGCCAAACTATCACCATGCAAAACACAACTGTGAATGCATAACAATACTACTGTGACATGAATAAACATCCCAAAATTGACTATGTTCATTGACAAGAAATAATTTCAAACTACCATATTTATAAGTGAGAATCATATCAATTTCAAGACTCTTATTGCAAAGACCGAACATAGACAATCACTAACTTCTCTACAATTGAAAGCATGGTATTACCAATGTTGTCAAGTCAGTCATGAAACTAGTACTACATTATCACAAAGGTCATCTCAAATGAACTTATGAGCACTAAGAATCAACTCAAGAATAGGCCTTTCTCTTTCTCATGAATAATATCACTATCACACCATCACGAAATATTATTCTAGCACAAATTATAAAGTATCAAAAAGATGAGTGTTGTCCACCTGACAAAAATTGTTGCATATAAATTATGCTACCAAATCAAGAGAGTAATGAAACTAAACCATCAAACCATTTCCTATCAAGATCACTATAGTAGCACTAAGAAATAATCATAGCACTACTGGTAGATACTTGAAACAAGAGTCTCACATAGCAACTAAAATACATATCACTGTCAATATGATCATGATTGACATTACACAGTGACAAGATTCACTCAAGCAAATACAATGTATAATACTGGCATGACACTAACAGAGATAATATTCTTTTAATTGATGAATGATGTAACATCACTATTAATGATTATCCTCTCCTTTGAAGCCCTTATCTCATATGATACTATCATGGGAAATAATTTTTTCACTATCAGTGAAGCAAATTACCACTCCATATCATATTATCAAGCAAGAGAAGTTATGTCTAGGAGTATTATGCAACAAAAAGATGATTGCTGCAATGTAATCAGGACTACTTTCCACTTGACCACATCACCACTCAAATACTACTCTCAAAAATTGTAAAATGATCATAACCATCATAGATACATAAGAGATTGAGTAACATTGTCCCTATCTTCAAACCAATAACAAACAAATAACATTCACAAGAAATTGAATTGACATCAAGCACCATCAAAAGAGGAATGAAGGTAATCATAAAGTCTCAAAACTAGTGTTGTCCTTTGTACCAATACCTTTTTTCACACATGAAATACCTTGAACCAAACAAGAATATCATTATGAATCTGATATGGTGTAAACACATACCACTACTACCCCTATAATTTTCAATTTCGTCATCAATAATCTTTAGAAGCAATTCCTTGATATAATAAACACAATCACCTTGTAACAAAGAAACAAGTACCTTTTCACAACCATTGATTCCATCATGAAGAAGTATGGGCTTTATATTGACTTCAAAGATCAAACAGGGACTATCACCAACTTCTAAACCAAAAACCACCAATTTACTGTAGAGACACAACCTCTTTACTATTATCTAAGGGGTTTGAATAATACCTCTAAAAGAATCTTCAACTCAACTGAAGCTCCTATTAGCATGCACAAGCTTTGACTCATCCTTCTCCTAGTCTTACTTTCTTCTCCAAACCTTCCGAATGATCATCTTCTTTGGATGTTTCCTTCTCCAAAATTTCTTCTCTAGTTTCTCAAACCTAGTTCTATAGTGCTTTGCAACATGACCATGGTTATGACATTTATAACATGTTGCATTAATATTCCCAAATAATTCATATTGAATCCTTTTAAACCTTCTTCTATGATAGCTTTGGGTATGTGCAGGATCATCATGGAAAAAAGAAGCCCTTAAGTGGCAAAAAATTCAAAAAGATCAGAGTTAGGAAACTTGATGTAAAAGTTTGAATAAGTTATCTATATTATTTCAAAAATATGTAAGAAAAGAATCTATAGAAAATTGAATGTAATTTCTAAACTACTAGGTTTTTTTTGGTTTTTTTAAAATCTATTTGGTGAAAAATTGAAATTTCAATGTAGTAGCACTTAAATTTCAAGGAAAAAATAAGAAGTAGATGTCTATTTGACTACCCTAACCACAATGAAATGATAATATTTTTTAATAAGATTTTAGATATAAGTAGAGTTCTCATGTTATTACAATTTTTTAAAAATATAAAAACTTGTATGTTTGACCACCTTAACTTGTTCAAAACTTCATGAAATTCATTTTTTTTTTAATCCTATATTATGCGAAGCATAGAATGTGATATTGTTTGAAAGTTATAAATGTTTTTCAATCAACCTATCAATCAAGACTTTAGTCATAAATTGAATAGAAAATGAATAATAATTGTTTATTAAATTCAAAGTAAAGCATAATTTATCTTGGTGGAAAGATGAGAATATCCTTATAAAACCCTTTTCATTTCATCAATTTTACGTAAAAAAAATCGTCAGCCACATACCCTACACATACTCATCATATTGTCACTTTTAAGCCCATCATGATCTTGCACATACCCATTTCTATATGCCCATAACCATTACAAAAATAACAATAAACAGGAAATGAATAATTGTACCTCACTGATTGATCTTGCTAAGTAGGTGGAGATCTTGTGAACCAGTTGGCTCTACTTCTTCTTCCTTTGTTGATGTCCTTGAACTATCTACCATCAATATTCTTAGGGCCAACAAAATGGTAATTTAAATCTATCTTTGTTCTTGGTGTTTTTATAACTTCAAAACTTTGTCCTTCTACAAAGTCCAAAATAATAACATCCTTTTGATGTTTCTTCTTACTTAACATCTCATTCAACTTGTTGGTTCTCTCAACAAATTTATGATTCTTTTCTAACTATTTTATAACATTCTCGAGATCTTTCCTTAAAGAGACTATTTCTCTTTTGAGCTTTTGACATTCAACTATTTTTACTTCCAGATCATACCTAATTTTAGATTGACAATCAACTCACCTTTTACAGTGTGTTCCTGTAACAGATAATTTTCCTCTAGTTGTGTTCTTAGAGACAACACTTCAACCTTTATCTTTTGACAATCTTCTACTTTGGTTTGCAGCTTCATGCAAGTTACTTCTTCATCTTTTCTATACTCTACCAGTTGCAACTTTAGATTCCGATTCTCCTTTCTAAGTTTCTCAATCTCATTAAGAGAATAAATAAGTTCACCTTTAAAATCAATTTTAGAATCATCTTCAAAATACTCTTGTTCAAAATCACTCACTAAGTGATCTCCTTCTTTGTCTACACTTTTCACTACAAGATCATCTTTTGTACTAGGTTTTAAATAGTGTATGTTGTTCAACATTATACTCGTTTTTTTTTCTTCTTTTGTTTCTTTTATTTTTTCCATAACAAGTACTCCACTACCAAGAAACCCTAAGTTGGTTAGAATTTGTGCAAGGGTATGGCTCTGAAACCAATAGTATGGAGTGATCCGATAATATTGGTTTACAATTTTTGGGCAAACTGGACTCTGAACTAATTTTTTTAACTAAATCTTCACTTTTAGGCTCCTATAGTAGCTAAACCACGAGGAATTTGAAGATGATGCAAACTAGTGATTTGTGATGTTTTGTCTATAGATTCTAAATTTTTTTTTTTCAAAAATTTTAGAATCAGATTAAACTTCTTTTTCCATCTCCTTTGAAAACTATTTTTTTTTTAAAACAACATTTTTAAGGAGTGACACTCACCATATACAACATAGTTTTTTTTGTATGAAGGATAAAATTCTATTTTTTTTGAATTTAGATTTGTAACTATGATATTTAGCACTTTAACTATGATATCTAATTTAAAAATGTAACTACGATAAAATTCTAATTGTTTTGGCTCTTCTGCTTCCGCTCATTTAAGTTTATGTCCTAAACCCACTTTCCTTGTTATTACTAAATTTGGCCTGGCGACCATTCTGCCTAGTTTTTTGTGCAAAGACAACGTGGCCAATGAACCTTTCTCTTCCATCATATCTTGCTTACCTAGCCGCAATTGCTTTAAGATCCAAATTTATGATATTGCTAAACTTATGGTAGGCAATTTTCCTTTTCACACATGTGATCTACACACTGCCTTGATTAACCAACAAAGCTTTATTCGCCCAAATATCCATTATGTGAAGAAATCCTATTGCTCAGTCGGTATCTCTAACATTTTTCTTTTAGAAGTTCTATGGTTTTTTCTTTTGTAGGTTAATATCATGGGTGGCAATCGTCTATGAACTAAGCCTGATAACTATGGTGAATTTCACAAAAATATATTGGTTTGGCACATCTATGTCAAGGGTGGCTTAGCTCCTCTAATGGAGAATCTTGTGGGTCATGACCATAACCTATCCAGTCAATCTGCCAATTCTTGGAAGGACAGAGAGTGATGGTGGGTGGTATATCTTTTGAAGTTAGCAAAGAGATGATTGTGCAGGCTACTGGGATGAATTGCATGGGGAAAAAGTATCTGAAACACACTCAAACTCAAGATAATGACAACATGAATGCATTCTTTGTGTGGAGTGAGGAGTCGGTCCGCAACCAATCGGGCTTTGAATAGGAGGCCCTTTTGTAGCCCTAGGATGAAGTATGTTTGGCCCTCATGGAATATGTGATGCTCGAAGGTAGATTTAAAACCAAATTTTTCTACCACTTTCCTTTGTTGAATCATCTTAGGCAAAAAGTTCTGTTATGTTTTCCATTTTTCTGCTTATGGATTTGGAAAATTTGGTGGAAAAATGTAAGGAAACTACTAGCCTTGACCTAGATGACATCCTTCCTCTACCTCTCCACCAAGGGCTTACTATGATGCTTTATCATTTCCACCCTGCTTTATGTCCACCTAAGCCTATTTATGTTGTCTTTGTGGAGGAATTTGAACCCCTCGTTGTTGATAATATCTCCCCTGTTGAATCTAAAATCCCCACTCGTAAACCCCATTTAGGTACTGCTGATAATCCCAAACCCAAACATTCTGCAAAAAATCTCAAAGGTAGCATGGGAAATACATAGACAAGCACCATAACCAGTCTATATGAGCTCAGGGCCACTCTGACCAAAACTGTGTACAAAGCCACTCCAAATAAAAAGGGCAAAGATGACAAGAAAGGCTTAATGGAGCCTATGGCGAAAGAGGGAAAAGGAAAAAATATTGTGGGGAAGGATTCCAAAGGTGACACGGTCATGGAGGCAACAATTATGACTAGTGGAGAGACCACTATTCAGAGGTCCAGGAGATTGGCAAAAAATAACAAAAAAAGATAGGTTGTTTCGGACTTGGAGGAGGAGTAGACAAATAGTAAAGAGTATAAGGAGGAGGAGATATCTGAGGAGGAAGAGAAGGAAAATGTGAAAGGTCCCCAAACCATTCTTGATAGCAAAAATGAGCCAAAAGAGAACTCGGCCTCTTAGTCTTCGCACCCGCTGGATGTTGAGCATGTTGAGGACCTGAAGGTCACTGATGAGGGAGAGGAGCTATGTGTTCTAAAATTAATAATGGACAAGATGGACAAGATATTCAGAGGCCTAACCTACTTCACTATGAAGTTGGTCCATTTCATCACCAACACTCTATCCGTGGTGATTAAATATGAGCTAGAGGGTAAGAATGTTGAGGATAACCAAGAGTGGGTCGGGGACGATGTCGTGGACCTCTTGTCTAAAAACTGGGATAATGCCAGTTAGCTAATGTTAGGTCTATGTTTTTGTGTTTCTATTGTTTGTCTATGGTTGGTGTACTATTTTTTAGTTGTTTCTATTTTTTGGCTAGATTTTTTATAAAAACTTGGACTTGATCTTTTTCTAGCACTTTCATTTGGTTTCATAGTGTTTTATTAAATATTTTTTCCTTAATCAAGTTTTGAAGTCAAACCAATTACAATTGAAACATAGGCAGACTGTATACAACATAAAAAAATTTGTATGTATCGAAATTCAATTTATTTTTTACTGGATCAAGGACATCAATACCCAACTTGAACATATTTTTTTTTAAATTATTTTGATAATATGCTATTTTTCCACACGTGCAGAACAAAGAGATTTATTTTTTAGTGAAAAATCTATGTTTAATAAAACTAAAAAAAACATACATAATAAAAACAGAAAATATTAAAATTATATTTGTTGGATAGCTCATTCTGAGGACTACCATGATCATTTCAAATAAATTTTAAATGAATTCATTTGATCCCCCAAAATATAAATCAAAACTGACTTTTTATTAGCATTTTGATAGGTGTAAAGGAGACTCCATTGTAGGTATGGTTTAAAACTAGTGGGGTTCTATCCAAAGGAGTTTGATCTAAGGTGGTTTAATAAAACCCTATTCAATTGAAATCCTTAAAATGGAAAATTTTAAGGCTTAAATCATTATATTTTCTAAAAATATATGATTTCAGCAAAAATCAGAATCTCCCAGAAATTGTAAACAAACTTTGTGGGATCACCCTACGATAAACACTGAGAGGGGGAGGGGGCTGAATTAGTGTTTCAATTTAACCAAATTCAAATTCAATTATTTTTCAAAACACATAACTAATCATGAAAATTTTAGTTTCAAGAGTTTACTCAAATGTGATAGCCAATATTAGATCTTTAAACCACATGAAGACCTCAAAAAGGAATAACACAAAAGAAACATGACATTATTTTTAAGAGTGGAAAACCCTCATAGGGATAAAAAACCACTTGAGAAAATTCCTCTTTGGCTTAAGAAATTCTCACTGATTAAAAAGTCTCATTGGCTACAAAAATGCCTCATTGGCAAAACCTCACTGGTTACAAAAATGCCTCAATGTCTTTTCAATGTTGCTACAACCTCACTAGCTTTTTAAGTTAACAACTGCCTCACTAGAAAATACAACTGCCTCATTGGAAAAATATTTTCACATCAAAACGATTTTGAAAATAAAAAGACAGTATAATTTCTAGTTCATTACAAAGCATTCCTTGATTGTCTCACTTTCATTTGAGACTCAAGAATTCATATGTCTATGTTTTGAAATACAATCAACACTTTTAAAGTGCTTCTCATTTGAAAATAGGATTTGCATTAAAGCGTAATATTGAAACACTAATGATATTACTGAGTAATTCACATCTGCATCAAAGCAACATAGTGAATATGTCTCCTCCTTATATACATCATGATAACCTATCCTCATGAATGAAAAACAACCATACAACAATATGGTTTCATAATTGTTAACCAACCTAAATATTTTCATTGTAACCTTATCAACAATGTAAAACCTTGTCTATGCAATGCCTTTAGAAGTACCCATATATAAAATGAGAAAAACTCATCCGAGACCTTGCATTACACTTAAATCACAAACAAGGGTTTTAATCTAAAAGAGCCTAATTTAAACTTTTCAAAGGATAGATATCAACCGGTGAAGTCGAATGTTGAAGACCACATTCTGTAACCACTCTATCATCACAAAAATAAACTATTACATACCCTAAGTTAACCACTACTAGGTTGAAGCAAAGACTCAACTAAACCACAATAACCCGAGCATAGTCACATCAAACCCCTTAATAATCATGTTAACATCAAATCACCTTGCAATAATATTAATGTATAAACAACTAGAATCTTCAAAATATACTTGTGCAAACAATGAACAATTTGAAACCATGTCTTGCAACTGTCATTCCACCTATCTCTCAAAGCTTCATCGAGCCCTAACTTAGCTTTCTAACAATATCTTGTATTTGCAAGATGATAATCATTTAGGTCAAATGATAACAAAACAATGTGTCAAAATTTTCATCATACCTTTTCACTTTGCAAAACAAGACACATATCATTGTGTCAATCTTTAATATCATAACCTTTATTTTCATGAATTTAATAAACATCATGATGTCAAATGCAAATAACCAATGCTTTGTGTCAACTAAAACATCAAGTGCACCAAGTGTTAAATCAAGGTCTATGTTCATATATTAACTAATGTTCTATTAATATTTTATCAATGTTAATTCATAGTCACCCAAAATATCAAACCAATGATGTCTCATGCTTTTCACAAGTGTGTCAGGGTGACAACCTATCTTCACACCAATGCCAAAACAATAATGTCAAAGGGTTCAACAACATTATCCACCATAATACAATGCTCTAAGGAGTTACCAATGCCCATATAATATGAATTACACCAAAAATGGAGTGGGAGATTCAAGAGGCAAATATGTGCGAGTTACAACATCAGAATCACTATTGAGATTCTTATATACTCAAGGGATAAATATATGCCATTACAAGAAATAAAAAAGTACTTATGAGTTGGTTTTATGTTATAATCATTTTCTGAATCCTACTTAAGGAAGTTGGAAACACTATATCAATTAGACCAATATATAAAAATATAGTCCCATTAATAATATTGCTTTAATAATACTCTTGATCTTCTAAGTTATTTTACCTTATGGTGTCACTCCACATTCTTATGATAATCCATTTAATATACTGGATAGTTTAATCATACTCATCATTTAGTCTAATCCTGAAATTAATGATCATTAGTAAGGTATCAAGAGTTGCTACAAGGATTTATCTCATAACCTGATCTCAACCACATTGTCAAATTAACAATAATCATCTTTCATTTGGTATTAAATTAAAGTGAGGTTCATTATAGCTATAATAATAAATTCATTATCAAAGTTCTCGTATCTAAAAGATTTATAGACATCATGCAATCATATAAAATATTTACCATGGCATCAATGGATTATTAAAAATACCAAGATTCAACATTAAAAAGATGTTTAATAATGTATGGTCACAGTGCTACTAAACGAAGTCACCCTTGCAATTATTATGCAATCAAGTGTCAAGTGTCATAATTATTATATATGATTCTTGGTTCATATTGTAAGGTTATCTTGCTACTAAATATTTGATCTAGGACTCCTTGTCATCTTATTTGTTTTAAAGTTCAAGCATAAAGTATCTAAATACTTAACCCTTGATTATATTGATTTCTTAGTTAATAAATATTCCAAAGCACCCTATAAGCTCATTTCCATGCCAAAACAAAAATGTCAAAGGGGTCAAAAACATTATCCACCATAATACAATGCTCTAAGGAGTTACCAATGCCCATATAATATGAATTACACCAAAAATGGAGTGGGAGATTCAAGAGGCAAATATGTGCTAGTCACAACATAAGGATCACTATTGAGGTTCTTATATACTCAAGGGATAAATATATGCCTTTACAATAAATACAAAAGTACTTATGAGTCAATTTTATGTTATAATCATTTTATGAATCCTACTTAAGGAAGTTGGAAACACTATATCAATTAGACCAATTTATGAAAATATAGTCCCATTAATAATATTGCTTTAATAATACTCTTGATCTTCTAAGTTATTTTACCTTATGATGTTACCCCACATTCTTATGATAATACATTTAATATACTAGATAGTTTAATGGGTATGTGCAGGATCATCATGGAAAAAATAGGCCCTTAAGTGGCAATAAAACTCAGAAAATCAAAGTTAGGCAACTTGACGTAAAAATTTGAATAAGTTATCTATATTATTTCAAAAACATGTAAAAATAAAATTTGTAGAAAATTTAATTTAGTTTCTAAACTACTAGACCTTTATTTAAAAAAATAAAATCTATTTGGTCAAAATTTGAAATTTCAATATAGTAGTACTTAAATTTCAACGTAAAAATAAGAAGTAGGTGTCTGTTTGACCACCCTAACCACAATAAAACGATAATATTTTTTTATAATATTTTATATATAAGTAGAGAACTCATGTCCTGATGTGATTCATATTTTTTTATAATTTTTTTCCAAGTAAATAATTAATTATGATTTTTTTATTACAACTTTTAGAAAATATAAAAACTTGTCTGTCTAACCACCTTAACTTGGTCAAAACTTCATGAAATTCATTTTTTTTTTTTTTATCCTGTAGTATGTGAAGCATAGAATGTGATGCATGTTTTGCATTCAAAAAATGTGATACCATTTGAAAGTTATAGATTTTTTTCAATCAGCCTATCAATGAGGACTTTTTTCGTAATTCAAATAGAAAATGAATAATAATTATTTATTAAATTAAAAGTAAAGTTGTCAGCCACATGGGTCATCATATCACTTACATATCGCCACTTTTTGGCCCATCATGATCCTGCACATACCCTAATCATACTCATCATTTAGTCTAATGCTGACATTGATGATCATTAGTAAGGTATCAAGAGTTGCTACAAGGATTTATCTCATAACCTGATCTCAACCACATTGTCAAATTAACAATAATCATCTTTCATTTGGTATTAAATTAAAGTGATGTTCATTATAGCTATAATAATAAATTCATTATCAAAGTTCTCATATCTAAAAGATTTATAGACATCATACAATCATATAAAATATTTACCATGGCATCAATGGATTATCAAAAATACCAAGATTCAACATTAAAAATATTTTTAATAATGTATGGTCTCAGTGCTACTAAACGAAGTCACCCTTGCAATTATTATGCATTCAAGTGTCAAGGGTCATATTTATTATATATGATTCTTGGTTCATATTGTAAGGTTATCTTGCTACTAAATATTTGATCTAGGACTCCTTGTCATCTTATTTGTTTTAAAGTTCAAGCATAAAGTATCTAAATACTTAACCCTTGATTATATTGATTTTTTAGTTAATAAATATTCCAAAGCACCCTATAAGCTCATTTCCATGACACAAAGGTTAGGATGATTAGTTAACAAGAAATTATGTTTGTTTACATAAATCATACTTATCACTAAACCAAGATGCTATGTCATAGTGAAAATGTAAGCATGAGTGACAACCTTGAACTAAACCATAGTGTCCTAGATAAATATTTAAATCAATATTTATTTATTGTGAGTTTAATGAATCTTGTAATCCAAGACCTTTTTAAGCATAGTTGTGGTCTATAAAAAATTTATTTGAGCACCTTCAATTTACCTACTCTTTACTTGAAGGGGTAATACCTCTCTTGTTGAAAATGTTATAACTTCAAGCTCACCGATAATATATCCCAAAATTAGAGAGTATAGTCATAAGGAATTAGTAAGTATACAATAGTGATTGTTTATTATCTGCATAGCATTTAACTTTGCAGTTAAAGATAACCAACAGCGAATCAACATTTGAAACATGTTATATCACTAACAATTTTGATAAATAGCCTCATTGCAATAATATTATCCTTGTAGATGGCCTAACGAGTAGACTTAGATTAAGAATTTAAAAACAAAACATATTCTTCACAACCTGGTCTAACCTCTTGTTCATAAGGTTTTTACCATACTATTAAGGGATTGGTTTGAAAACTATGAGTGCAAGTGAAGGCCAACTTGTTTGGCTAATTTAAGGGCTAAAAATTTTTCTTTTCAACTGAGTGCTCATGTCATAATTAGCTTTCATAGTTCCTTTTATTAATTAATACTTTTATTAATGAAGCAATATGCTCCTTTCCTTCTATTAGTGGTAGAATTCATATATTTATTGGGGTTATAAAATCTCATTTCATGATGGTAAAATTAGTAGTAACATTTCTTGGTCATTGGATTCAATATTTTTTGAAAACTTACAACTACTGTAAATCTACTCTCCATGCAATTATGAATGTGTGTAACGCTAAAACAAAAATTCATGTTATGATGATATTTTTAAGAAAAAGCCTTTGTGGGTTTCAACTGGTTTTGGTTTCAATGCTTATTGGATAAAATCAAACAAATTGTAAGATGTTCTTAGACCTACATACAATTCTGAAATTCTTTACAACTAGTTTTCATAATATAATTAAAAGAAAATAAAATCCTTAGGCACTAAAGGTATGGAAATTGCAGCTAGTTATTATATATACAAATTTAAATAGCTATTGCTAAGAAAAAAACCCAATGAGAAACACCTAACTTGATAGGGAGATGTTATACCTGTAAAAATGTCATCAATATGTCATTTCCAACACTTCATTGCTTTGCAATCCTCCCTAAACTCTGGTTAACTTCATTCCAATGTGTTTATTTGTCTTCCCCCGTGCGGTTTGTCCCTCCTTATCCAAAGTGACTCCCTCCTGTCCTTCCTCCATTTCTCCTTCATCTAAAGTCCCCTCTTTCTCTGTCTACATTTTCTATGTGCCTCCTTTTCCTTCTACCCTTTTCACTCCCATTTTCCTTCAAAATCAGAGGTTGAAAGAGTCAATAGGGGGTCGTGGGGGTTTAAAGATTTGCCCAAATGCCTTTTTTTTCTCACATCCTACCATTTGGATGACTTAGGCAATGGGGCACCATGCCTTACAATTTGTTGGCCATACTCAATTCCACGCCCATTTATTTCAACTTGTCTCTTGTTGTCGAATGGAGGAAATCACCTCCATAAATGCTTCTTTGATGTCTTCTCCCAATCCTTTTTCTTACTTTGAAAGAAATTTATAAATTACTTCTTTTATTTATTTATTCTTTGCATAGCCTTGATTGACATGGATGTGATAAAATATTTGGACAAAATGTATATTTTTATAAGTTTCAACTAGGGGTTCTATTATGCCACTAAGTACTTAATCTATAGGAGAATAGTGTTTTGTTTGAGAGGTTTGTTATAATTTGATATAAATGTTAATTTAAACTTAATTTATTTTTATTTTTTAATAACATAAGTAAGTATGTTCACATTTTTTTTTGTTAATTGACCTATGAGTATTTGACAATTTTATTTATTGAATGAATAGGATTACAAGTACAATATGATGGCACTTTTGATTTTTTAATATTAATTCCTATTTTAATTTTTTCTCTAATCTCATTTACACATAGCTAAGAAAACATATACAATTAAATTTTGCTACACTTTCCACACATGGATATGTGTAATTTTTCATGTTATATAGATTTAATGTAATTTAAATACACTATACAAATAAAAATATGTAAAAGTTAAATAGTGAGAACTTCCTTTTTATTCGTAATCCTATGTTAAAAATTGTAAGATTGTCAACATTATCAAGGACAAATACAAAATACAACAATGTGCTCCATGTTGAAATATTTTAAAGGTAATGACTAATGGTTTTTAGAGGGATCAATAAAGAACAAATAGAATGAGTGGATGTGGTTTATAGTTGTAGAAGAAATTTCTTTTTATCGTCAATGGGGCCTTGGTCTACTGGTGAATTTGAAAGGTTCTAAATGAGCCCACCAGGGATCAAGTCTTGTTGAGTGGGGCGAATTTGGAAGAATGGATATCCCTCAGTCAAGAATTTGTGGATGACCTCCATCGAAAAAAATAAAAAAATTATTTTTAACTATAGTTATTTAAAATAAATGAAAAAATATTAAATTTTTATATAGACCACATTTAGAATCTAAACTAGTAGATGTTGATAAATTTTTTTAATATACCATGATAAATTTTATTATGTCAAGATCATAATTTTTTATTTGTGTGTCAATTATACAAATTCATTTCATATCAATAAAACAATTACTATTTGAATTCATATGGTCAATCATCCTGACCACCCAAAACATAGAAACATAGAAAAAAGTAACAACAAACAAAAATTAAAAAAGCTAAAGAATGATATTATAATAAAAATGCTATGTATTAAAACCATTTTTCAAAAAATATGTTAATAAATATTTAAAGCTTTGAATATTATTTTAATGCTATTTTAAAACCAAAAAAAAGGAAATAAGAATGTGGGAAAACCTCTATTCCTAATCACTTACTGTTAAAACAATATATTGAAATTTTAGTTTTTTTTATGTCGATGCACATGAATATAATCAAGATAGCCGTTGACAGTAAAAAAGACAATTCAAATTTCTGTTGAGAATAAAAAGCTAATTGGATAGACAATTCAAATTTAGGCTCTATATTTAGATTGATGGGTTCTGCAAGCAGGGAAAAATGGAGGAGGCTTTTAAACTTTTAGAGGAGATGTGTGGAAATGGGCTTGAAAAGATGGTAGGAGAGAGAATTAAGCCCGGTGTTGTGCATTATGGGGAGGTCCCAAGAGACAAGAAATCTTCTGTATAAAATGGTTGTTTGATACAATGTTTTATTACATGAAATAGGGATTATCTTTTTCTCATCTGTTTTTGGATTTTTTTTTTATCTGTTTAAATGCATAAAAATAATATCTACAAACTCAAAGCATATTCTATTGTGATTCTGAAAATATAATTCTTAAATTGATATGGGTTTTATTTATTTTGATTATTTTCTATTGTGATTGTGATTCAGAATTATAAATTAATTCAAGAATTTATTTATTTTGATTACTAATAATCATGTTTATATTCATATAGTAAAGTTGCAAGCATATTAATCATGTTTATATCAATATATTGATGTCATATAGATGTAATGGAAGTGTATACCCTTAATTTTGTGTAGGCATCATATCGGGCAAATTGCTGCATATTTTGCATTGAAATTAAAGTTGGATTTATTTTTATATATTTTATTGTATATGCTTCTACAATAATTTATAAGTATATATAAAGGTAGATTATTCTTTGCTTACAATATCTTCTATACAAAAAAAAGTGGAGGAAGGCCAAAAGAATTTAGTCTTATTTTGTATTATATCTACATGGAATATGTGATTGAAATTTAGCATCCATCATTCACAATATTCTACATAATTGTAGTTGTGCCCTTGTTTATAAATGTTCCGTGAATTTGCCTCTAGCACTAGAAATGAACATTCTAAGCAGTAAAGATAATTTTAGGATGCTTGGATTTAAAACCTATTTGATATGATGGAAAATAATTGTTTTCTTTTTTATAGTTTGTAGGAATGAGACCTAACGAGGCCATGATCACTATAATGCATTTCTCATTTGATTACATGTTTTTTAATATACTTTTATGAAAATGAAGAAGGATAAAATAACGAGAAAGAGAACGGAGGTTCTTTTCCAAACTATGAGGGAGGTTGATGTGCTGGGTGACGGATATAAATGGAGAAAATAAAGCCAAAATATTGTTAAGAACACTCACCATCCCAGGTTTTTCTCTTTCCCAATATACACATTTTCTCTAAATGAAACATATGACAAAATTAAACAATAGGATGCCTACTTTGCCTATAAATCTAAATTATAGTGAATGTCGAAAGAGAATGAAATTTTATGTAACTATCAAATTTTTTTCCTTTGAAGTAAATTACAACTTCAATATAAGAAAGTTTCAATTTGCATTTGTTTGTTTGATGTTTTTATACAATACACAAAACATTACAAAATATAGTGATATTAAGCTAGATGTATAAGAGTTTTTAATTTTAATTATATTGTATATTTTATAATCATATGTTCTCTTTTTATTGTCCATCATTGAATATAATTTAAAACGTCAATTGAATAATTACACAATTAAAATATTCTCTCCCTCTCTCCCTCTTATCCTTCTTTCTTTCTTTGTATAGTTTATCTAGCTCTTTCCTTCCCCTAGTGTTTTCTATTTTTGATTCTCTCTAGATCTATATATATATATATATATATATACTTTTGTTATTTTGATGATTTTTTCTTACCTTTTGTTTTTCCTTTCTGTCTTCTTAATTTCATTATTATTTTCCCCTATTTTTCATATTTATCAAAATTTATTTTATTTTATTTTTAAATTTTTATTTTATTTTATGTTTATATGGATTTTTCTTATATTTTTTCTCTTTTTTCTCTCATAGTGTATTTCTCACTCACATCTGCCTTCATAGCTCTCTTTCTCTTTTGGCATATCTTTTTTCCTTTTAATTTTATTTTATTCTAGTTATCTCTCATTCTCTAAATATATTTATTTCTTTCAAATGTTTCTCTACATTGCTATTTATATTTCTCTGTTTCTTTCCATCTATTTTTCTCTTTCTATATGGGTTAGACCTTGGACCCTAGAATTTAATTTTTTGACCTATAGACCTTGATCTACACCCTAGCCTCATGGTTGTGGACCCTATATTGATAGAAATTTTTCCTATAGCCTAAATAGTTATATCATAGACTCTTTAAGTTTTGAACCTTAAACCTTAGGGGCTATGTCTTGTACTTATGGACCCTAGACCAAATAATATTATTATTTACCCTTTACCTTAAACGTGTGCATGAACCCTAGTGCTTAGGGTATGCTACTAGATATTTGACCTAAGACAATAGAACATGGGAATTCGATTCCAAGAACCTAGGCCTTAAACCTTAGACCTTAGAGTTTCAAACTTCAATATTGATCCTTCGATTATTATATGATTAAAGCTTGGATCCAAGACCATGTATACTAGACTATGGACCCTATAATTTAAATGCTAGATTATAGAAATTAATCTTACCTTAAATGTGAGAAATCAAACATTGTATGCTAGATGTTTACCATTAAACTTGGAGCCTAGACCTTAGCATTATCTGCCCTCAACAAGAAACATGTACCATATACCATAAATCATTTGACCATTCACATTTGACACCATCCTTAGAGCCTTAACTTTAGACACTAGGATGTAGACACTATACCCTTTGGACCTAGGTCATAAAAACTTGACCCTCAAATCGTACAGTATGTGCCCTTATATTGTGTCCCTTGATTCTTAACCTTTAAATCCAAGACTTCTTGAATATTACACATTAAATGTTTGATCTTGGGCACTAGAATTTGGACTATAGAATGAAAGCATGGACCCTATTGATTTAATCTTTGAACCAAACCTTGTTTCTAGATACATTAGCCTAAAACCTTTTGCCTTTGAAGTTAGATTCTAAACCTAGAACCTTAACTTTGGACCCATGAACATTATATGTTATAGATTGGATTCATCGACCTTGCACTTTAGATCAAGAAACTATTACTAAATATTGTGATCCCTTAGACTCTAGATTTTAGATAATTGGACCTCACACCTTAGACCAAGAAAAATTTTCCCTATGCCTTTGACCATGGACCCTATGATCTCTTCAAAGGTAAAACCAACATGACACCTCTTCACGATCACTTCAAAGGTAAAACCAACATGACACCTCTTCTCGATCCCAAAATGATAGAATGTAAGACCAAGGTAAGGTGGGTTGGGTTGCAGGATACCTCTGAGTCAATAGAAAAAATAAGAAGAAAGAAAATTACATACCTTTTTATTGTCAAAATATAAGACCCCTTACAAGTTGTTGTACACATCCCCAAAGGACTTGTCTCACCCCAGCATGACACCCCTTCTCAACCCCAACTTGGCAGAATGTATGACCAAGGTAAGGTGGGTTGGGTGTTAGGCCAGGTTGCAAGGATACCCCTGAGTCAACAAAAAAAAAGAAGAAAGAGAAATCCAATTTTTTTTATCATCATAATGTAAGATCCCTTGTAGACTATTGTATACATCCCAAAAGACTAGTCTCACCCCAACATAACACCCCTTCTTATTCCCAACTTGGCAGAATGTAAGATAAAGGTAAGGCAAGTTGGGCATTGGGTTGGGTTATGGGGATACCCTCGAGTCAACAAAAAAAAAAAGAGAAGTCAATACCTTTTTATCATCAATATGTATGATCCCTTGCGAGTTATTATATATATCCCCAAGAGACTAGTCTCACCCTAGCATGACACCCCTTCCTCACCCCAACTTGGGAAAATTTAAGACCAAGATAAGGTTGGTTGGGTGTTGGGATAGGTTGCGAGGATACCCCTAAGTCAACAAAAAGAAGAAAAAATAGAAGTTGATACCTTTTCATCATCATAATGTAAGATTCTTTGTAGGCTATTAATTACATCTTAGGGGACCTCTAGGGACTAGTCTTGCCCCAATGTGACACCTTTTCCTGACCCCAACCTGGCAAAATGTAAGACCGAGGTAAGGTGGGTTGGGTGTTTGGTTAGGTTAGGAGGATACCCCTGAGTCAATAGAAAAAATAAGAAAGAGAAGTCCATACCTTTTATCGTGACCGAAATGTAAGACCCCTTGTGAATTGTATACATCTCCAAGGGACTAGTCTCACCCCAGCATGAAACCTCTTCCTAACCCCAACTTGGCAGAATGTAAGACCATGGTAAGGTGGGTTGGGCATTGGGTTAGGTTGGGAGGATACCCTCGAGTCAATAGAAAAAATAAGAAAGAGAAGTCCATACCTTTTTATTGTGACGAAAATGTAAGACCCCTTCTGAGTTGTATACATCCCCAAAGGACTAGTCTCACCCAAGCATGAAACCCATTCCTAACCCCAATTTGGTAGAATGTAAAACATCCCCAAGGAACCCTAGAAATTAAAGCTATATTATAGAGATTAATCTTAACTTAAATTTGAGAAATCAAACATTGTATGCTAGATGCTTACCTTAAAATTTGGAGCCTAGACCTTGGTCCCTATCCCTAGATCATAGATCATCAACCCTTAACCAAAAAACCTATACCATTTATTGTGAACTCTTACAACTTAGATTTTGGATCACTAGGACCTTAGCATTATGTGCCCTCAACAAGAAACATATACCCTATACCATATATCATTGGACCATTGACATTTGGCCCCATCATTAGAGCCTTAACTTTAGACACTAGGATGTGGACACTATACTCTTTGGACCTAGGTCATAAGAACTTGACCCTCAAACTGTAGAGTATGTGCCCTTATATTGTGTCCCTTGATTCTTAATCTTGGAATCCAAGACTTCTTGAATATTACACATTAATTATTTGATCTTCAGCCCTAGAATTTGGACTATTGAATGACAATATGGACCCTATAGATTGAATCTTTGAACCAAACCTTGTTTCTAGACACATTATCCTGAAGCCTTTTACCTTTTAAGTTAGATCCTAAACCTAGAACCTTAACTTTGGACCCATGAACACTATATGTTATAGCTTGGATTCATCGACCATGCACTTTAGATCAAGAAACTATTACTGAATATTGTGATCCCTTAGACTCTAGATTTTAGATAATTGGACCTCACACCTTAGAACAAGAAACCTTTGCCCTATGCCTCTGACCATGGACCCTATGATTTCTTCAAAGGTAAAACTAACATGACACCAATTCCCGATCCAAACATGATAGAATGTAAGACCAAGATATGGTGGGTTGGATTGCAGGATACCTCTGAATCAATAGAAAAAATAAGAAGAAAGAAAATTACATACATTTTTATTGTCAGAATGTAAGACCCCTTACAAGTTGTTGTACACATCTCCAAGGGACTTGTCCCACCCCAGCATGACATCCTTCTCGACCCGAACTTGGTAGAACGTAAGATTAAGGTAAGGTGGGTTGGTTGTTAGGCCAGGTTGCAAGGATACCCTTGAGTCAACAAAAAGAAAAAGAAAGAGAAATCTATAATTTTTTATCATCATAATGTAAGATCCCTTGTATACTATTATATACATTCCAAGAGACTAGTCTCACCCCAATGTAACACCTCTTCCTGACCCCAACTTAGCAGAATGTAAGACCAAGGTAAGGCAAGTTTGACATTGGGTTGGGTTGTGGGGATACCTTTGAGTCAAAAAAAAGAAGAGAAGTCAATACCTTTTTATCATTAGAATGTATGACCCTTTGTGAGTTGTTATATATATCCCTAAGGGACTAGTCTCACCCTAGCATAATACCCCTTCCTCACCCCAACTTGGAAAAATGTAAGACCAAGGTAAGGTTGGTTGGGTGTTGGGATAGGTCAACAAAAAGAAAATAAAAATAGAAGTCCATACATTTTCATCATCATAATGTAAGATTCCTTCTAGGTTGTTAATTACATCACAGGGGACTAGTCTCACCCCAACGTGACACCTCTTCCTGACCCCAACTTGGCAGAATGTAAGACCAAGGTAAGGTGGGTTGGGTGTTTGGTTGGGTTGGGAGGATACCTTTGAGTCAACTGAAAAAATAAGAAAGAGAAGTCCATAACTTTTTATTGTCACCAAAATGTAAGACCCCTTGTGAATTGTATACATCCTTAAGGAACTAGTCTCACCCCAGCATGAAACCCCTTCCTGACCCCAACTTGGTAGAATGTAATACCAAGGTAATGTGGGTTGGGTGTTGGGTTGGGTTGGGAGGATACCTCTGAGTTAACAAAAAAAATAAGAAAGAGAAGTCCATACATTTTTATCTTGACTAAAATGTAAGACCACTTGTGAGTTGTATACATCCCCAAAGGACTAGTCTCACCCTAGAATAAAACCCCTTCCTAACCCCAACTTGGAAAAATCTAAGACTAAGATAAGGTGAGTTGTGTCATGGTTTAGGTTGTGAGGATACCCTTGAGTCAAAAAAATGAAGAAAAAAGAGAAGTTCATACCTTTCTATCATCATAATATAATATCCCTTGTAGTTTGTTATATACATCCCTAGAGGACTAATCTCGCCCGAGCGTGACACCCGTTCCTCACCCCAACTTGGAAAAATGTAAGACCAAGGTAAGCTAGGTTGGGCATTGGACTGGATTGCAGGGATATCCCTGAGTCAATAAAAAAAATAAGAAAAAAAAGAAGTCCATACCTTTTTATTGTCAAAATATAAGACCCTTTTATGAGTTGTTGTGTACGGGTGATCCCACAAAGTTGGTTTACAATTTCTAAGAGGAACTGATTTTTGCTGAAATCACATATTTTTAGAAAATATAATGATTTAAGCCTTTAAAATTTTCATTTTAAGGATTCCAATTGAAGAGGATTTGATCAAACCACCTTAGATCAAACCCCCTTGGATAGAACCTCGCTAGTTTTAAACCATACCTATAAATGAGTCTCCTTTACACTTATCAAAATGCTAATAAAAAATCACTTTTGATTTACCTTTTGGGGGATCAAATGAATTCATTTAAAATTTATTTCAACTAATTATGGTATTCCTTGAAATGAACTATCCCATGAATATAATTTTAATATGTTTTGGCTTTATTATGTATGTGTTTTTTTAGTTTTATTAAAGATAGGTTTTTCACCGAAAATCAAGCTCTTTGTTTTGCACATGTGGAAAAATAGCAAATTATCAAAATATTTTTTTTTTAAAATATGTTTCTGCTAGGTATTGATGTCCTTAATCCATTAAAAAATAGAAAAAGTAATTTTGATACATATAGAAAAAGTTATGTTGTATACAATCCACCTATGTCTGAATTATAATTGGTTTGACTTTGAAACACTAATAAGGAAAAAATATTCAATAAAAAAATATGAGACTAGATGAAAGTGCTAGATATCATAGTTAAAAATCTAAATTCAAAAAAAATAGAATTTTATCCTTCATACAAAAAAAGTTATGTTGTATATGGTGAGCGTCACTTTTTAAAAGTGTTGTTTTCTGAAAAAAACCAGTTTTCATGGGAGATGAAAAAAGAAGTGCAATCTTGTTCCGAAAATTTTGAAAAAAATGTTTTTAGAATCTACAGACAAAATGTGATGAGACTCTAGTTTGAATCATCTTCAAATTCCTCACGGTTTAGCCGTTATAGGTGCCCGAATGTGAAGATTTAGTTAAAAATAATAATTTCAGTGTCCAGTTTGGCCAAAAATTGTAAACCACTATTGTGGGATCACCCGTACATTCCCTTGCATACATCCTCAAGGGATTAGTCTCACCCTAGCATGACACCCTTTCCTGACCTCAACTTGGTAGAATGTAAGACCAAGGTAAGGTTAGTTGGGCATTGGGCTAGGTTACGAGGATACCTTGAGTCAACAAAATAAAAAAAGTCCATACCTTTTTATCATCATAATGTAAGATCCCCTTGTAGATTGTTATATACATCTTCAGGGACTAGTCTCACCCTAGTGTGACACATCTTCCTAAATCTAACTTAGCATAATGTAAGACCATGTTAAGGCAGGTTAGGCATTGGGTTGGGTTGCAGGGATACCTCTGAGTCAACATATAGAAAAAAGATAATTGTATACCTTTTTATCATCTTTGAAAGGGGTTTTGATTGACAGATTTTGATTAATTGGAGACCAATTTACAAAAAAATCATAATGTGGTTTTAGTGGTCCAATGTTAAGGTTCTAGGTTTAGGATCTTTTTTCTTGCTTCTTTTTTTCTCTACTTCTTTTTCTTTGCTCTCGTTCTTTCTATCTCTTTTTTGTATTTTTTGTGTTATTTTTTTCATCCTCTATTTTTCCTTACATGATTTAGTTGTTGTCACGCTTGAAACATTTTGTTAGAAAAAATCCAACAACTTTATTTTTATATATATTTTTACCTTGCTTTTATTACCTTAATCATGATATACATACCACTAAGTATTCCAAGGAGTAGGGTATATATGTGGTACACACTACACACATTTAAATACTAAGTGGCTGCAATGATAGCACCGCTTAACCGTAACACCTTTTCATTAATTCTAATAATTTTCTTCAATTAATTCTATGACTATTAGTAAGAAAATTCTCTTATAAAATTCATCACAACAAAACTCCAAAAAACATACATGGCTAAATAATATTATTAGTGTTATATTATTATATTCATGCTTGATCATCCTACTTGTGATTATTACCCATATTGTTCTTCTTCTTTTATTCAACTATGTTTGTCATGTTCACAACATATCAATACAAGTAATACCACTATTTATTTTTTTCGCAACATGCTAAAGAAGGTTTCCTACTTAACAAGGAATATAGTTCGCCATTTTCATTTAAACATCACAATATGAGAAAAGAGAACACATTCAATGCATACAAGTAATTCTCACAACTTATTAATATCTAAATCTTGGATTTCTCTATTTAAGGTTGAACCATATAATCACATGTTATAATCATAGTTCCATCTATCCTCATAAAGATGCACAATGAGTAGAAATTCCTACAAGTTTTGACCACCTTTATGTTTTCTCTATTGTATTCATGGGTATATGTTTTTCCCTAAATAAGTACTAGCCAACGCACAACACTAGTTGCTTTCATTTATTTATTTTTGTTTATTTTAATTCCCCAACCACTTATTTTTCTTAAGATTACACATTGTTCATTACCAAAATTTTAAAAAATTGATTAATCATCCTCATCCTTTAAGGACAAACCCACTTGTGTAGGTTATTAATTGCCAAGATGAGATATAATATTTATTATTGGGATCTAACTGTCATGCCCAAAATTTTCACTCGAAAAAGCAACGATTTTAAAATAAAATAAAATCTAAAGAACCTTTTATTACCAATGAGCCATATGATGATCAATCAAGACAAAACAAATACAAAATAATTTGAAGACTCTCCTAAGGAGTACCAAATAGTTGACACTCTTATACACAATCAACAACAATCTATCTAATTACTTTAGCTTATACTTCATTATCCATGATAATTGCAATACATCTAGTTTCCTAGAAGTTTCAATGTCCTTTTTAAGACTAAGTCACAATGGAGGCGAGAATTTAGGGCTATGCAATCATAAATATTAAGATACTTTACATTATTCTTCTAGCTCATTAGGCTCCTATTAAATATTTTTAACATCATCACTTTCTTTTTTCCCAAATATCGAGATGGGGAGTGTAGAACGGTTACAAATTTTCCCAAATTATTCTCATTAATTGAGCTATCATATTTTACCGTTATTCCATAAACTTTTTGAATATGAAGCTCTTTTTAGTTTGGTTTTCACAAGATTTTATTTATTTTACTTGATCATTACAAGTTAATCACCCCATAAGATTAAATCTTTCCTAACAATTTCTTTGAAGTTTCCAATATAAGATGGTTAATTGTAATTCCATTTTAATGTTTCAATATAAGTTAAGCTCACAAAAGTTACTTATTTATCTCTCAAATTTGAAGGTTTACTGCTATGAGTAGTTCCACATGTTACTAATAAAAAAATAGCTAAAACCCATATTATTCCCAAAGTACCCAGTGTTGCAACCTAGGCTTGATACCAAGTGTGTCATGCCCAAAATTTTCACTTGAAAATGCAACAATTTTATTTTTTTTAATAATTCTAAGGAACCTTTTATTACCAACAAACCATATGATGATCAATCAAGACGAAAAAAATCCAAATTAATTTGAAGACTCTCCCAAGGAGTACTAAATAGTTGACACTCTTATACACAATAGCATTTTCCTACTTATTCATTAACTTAATTTTCCCAACACAAATTTACTAAAGAAATAAGTTTCCCAAACTCTTCTCATATTAAATTGGAATAGATTTTACAAAGATTGAGGAACCACTTATTAATATTAAATACCTCTAGAATATAAAGTAATTACCTGAGGCAATTTTTTTCTTTTGCAGAAATTTATCAATCATTTATCCATATAACCTATCCCAAAAAAAAGAAATACACCTTCCTAAATAGTCAAGTAAAAGCCAAAAAAAATAAAAAATTATCATTTTGCTTATTATTAAAAATAAAGAATAAATTAACATTTCTTATTTTTTTTAAATAGTAATTACTTACATAACTATAATATATATAAAACAATTACTTAAACTTAAAATTTAAAACATAAAAATAATTTAAAATGCTAATATTTTTAAAATCCATTTAAAATCAATATATTTTAATTTTAATTTTTATAAACTTAAAGGCCACGTAAGCCTCCTCTTTAACTTTTAGAATCCTCCTCTATTCTTTTAGATTTACTTTTATGCTTTTTCTTTTCTTTTCTTTTATAAATGATATGTTTCTAATTATATTAGAGGATCTTATTTTCTTTATATTAGAGAATTTTCTTCTTTCTTTTCTTTTCTTTTATAAATGATACAAAGAGAAGTTTATTTCAAAGTTAGTCTTGTCCTATTTATGGGGAAGAAAATGTAGAACCCACAATGATAGGGCTTTAAATAAAATTACAACTGGGAGAAGTATGTTGAATACGATTTTATCGTTGAGATACATCAACCTCGCTCTAAAGTAGGGTGCAACGCAAGAACTTCAGTGACATTACCACAGTCATCCAGAACCACCCACTCAATGTTGCTTAAACTCTAAGGAAATCAGGGGTTTAACCATGACATGAAATAATCATCCTATTGTCGAGTCCTATAAGGTTACCCCTGAGTAACAGTGTGGCTATCAATAGACTTCTAGTTAACTACTTCACATGAAAGCACTAGCTTTCATACCAAATTATTAAATTGTTGATATTACAAGGGATAATAACTATGGTTCTGATTAGGCTACTAAACACACAACCCAAGTACTATTAATATAATGAATCCTCGCTCTATCTTTGTTTCGTAGGCCCCTCATTCATCAAGAAAATAAAGAGGTGCTCACCAAATAGATTGTTACTTTCACCAGCTTAAATATTTAAAAGATTTCTTGTGCGTTGAAGTTTGGTACAAGCTATTTTATTGTCAGTTCCTCCATGCTTTCCTAGCTACTCCTCTGCTACCCACAACGTCCTTACTATTAATATTAATGGGTGGTATTTTCATGAAAATTTAGTTCCCGATTAATTTCCACTGACAAGCAGGACATTGCATGATATGTCGATTTGGTATTAAATGTTTCTGATCAGTGAAACCACCTTAATGGAAACACTACCTGGTTACGTTGACTGGCTGTAATGAAAATTTTCATAAAGTGTACGCGATTTGATGGGAAATATTAATGTAACTTATACATTCAACTAGAACTTAGCTGGTTTCTCAACATGGCTCATAGGCTGACTTGACAGGAGGAGAGGAAATTCTAGTCTTCTACCAAGTAATTTACTATATTAATAATGATGTTTCGGCGTATCTTCCAATTGTTTTACAAACCAACATGAAATCATATGCATTACTTTATAATGTAAGTGAGAACTGCCCTCATGTGACAGAGTTGACAAGAGTGAAGAATTGCTAGATTACAATGGTAGTGGTGCCTTACTAACTAGCCCCTTGAATTGAAAGCTAATCTAAAAGTTAGCGCCTCTACTTCTTTCCTTTATTCTTATTTTGCTGCATATTTTTTTCTTATTTTTGCTCAGTATCTCGGGTACTAATTTTAATCATAATCTATTATCTGTGTAAATATCTATCTACCATGCATTCTATTAGAGGCAGAATCGAGGTGCTCATTTTGATCTTTTATTAGGGTCTATCGATTATTATGGGTCCCCTTACATTTTTGACCCTTGAAGTTTAGAATGTTGGCTATAATTTACTTCTGCACTAGCTACTTGGTAAAGATGTTTCTTATTCTCTAGAAAGGCAATCTTTTGAAGTGATCTAGGGTCACACCTAGCTGTAGGACCGTAAATAGTTATCCTCAAGAATTACTAGAATCCATAGATTGCAAATATTCAATGGCTTTCTGCAGTTTAATCTCGCATTCCTTGTGACAATGAAATAGATAGACGTCTCCACTTACTAGGGTTCATGATCTCATAGGCCTTATTCAATACTCCCCTCAAGCTTACATAATCCTACGTTATATACATTTTTTCAATGTGATGTTTCCCCTCTCTCTCTTTTTTTTTCATTCTCATGTTCAAATCTCCAAAATTTCTTTTTCATTCTCTACATTGTGAAGGGTTGTTATTTTGTTTGTAGGGATTCTCCAATGAATGTTTGACCATATAGTTTCTTGTTGAATATTAGTTACACTTGCTCACTGTTTTATGCACGATAATTAGTTTATAGTTTACATGGTATTGAAAATGTTATACAATGAACCACATACATCTGTTTTTCAAATTTACCTCTTTTGTTTTTAATAACTTAACTATGACAAAATGGGCATTAACAAAGAATGAATTCTTTGTGGAGTTGGGCATTGATGTCGTTGAGCTAGGAAGGATTATATGAGCGTCCAAATTCGCACATTTTTTAATGATGGGAGCTATGATGTTATTGGATACATCAGATGCAATAGGTTGACTACAAATAGGGACACCAGTGGATAACCCCACTACAACCAAGGACTTTCTCAACAAATTTGAGCCCTATGTCTAAAGAAAGCCAACCTGGTTGCACACCCTTTAAATCATTATTATGTTATTAAGCATTTTTTTCTGTTATAGATATTTTATTAAAACTAAATTCGAAAACTCACTTTACATTCAACATTATTTCAATAAAAAATAAGAGTTACAGTAAGTAAGAACTACCAAAGAGGTATATCCCAAGTTTACTTTTACTTTTTTTAATTTTTTCATAAACATTTAAATCTTCATTAAAATAAAGTATAATATTCATCTTTTAATATGCATGGTCACAAAAAAAAATTGAGGGTAAGTTATTTTATTTATATACCAATGAACTTAGCTTTTCTTTTTTTCCATTCTTTTCATATTACATCAAAACAACAACTTTCCATATTACAAAAAATTGAAAGGAATACAATGAAAGACATACAACTATTAAAGGCTTTCTCTCCACCCTACAATAATGGTGTCATGGAGCCTCGTGGGCTCTAGCCATACCCCCGAGCAAGGAATTATTTAGCTCCACAATGATAAATGGGGTCTTTTCTTATTTGTACAAAAATGATAGGATTAACATAACACAAATTTCATATTTATTTAGAGTTATAGTGTGTTAATTAAAAGTGAAAGTAGAAAAGATATTAGGTTATCTCAATCATTAGTTATTTATGAGAAATATTAAGAGGATATAAGTATGGATATGGTAGTGGGTTTGTCTAAAATATAAGACACATAATTTAATATTGATGGTAAAGATATATTTTCTAAGATGAAATATTCCATTCTATGTAAAATGAATAATCATGAGATATATGTAGTTGATCTATTTTTTGAGAGAGCTTACAGATCAAATGGTTTGAAAGTATTATAATTTTGGATATGGATACTAATATTTTTATAAGATAAAAGAGGTTAAATATGTGTCACTACCCATACAAGTTCCAATGGTGAGAGTTCAAAGAAAAAGAGAAAAATCAAAATCAAAATCAAAATCTCTAACAACTCAAAACAAGAATAACGATACAACCTTTATTGAGTGGGGGATCTAGACAAATCTCTAAGTCCATAATAGAATTTCTTTCTTTTGAAAGCCTATTATGCTCAAATTTAAGAGATTTCAAACATTCCCCATTATCCTCTTTGATATCTTTCTCTTTTTTATTTCTTCTCCTATTATTTTAGGAGAATTTTAAAGCTACTTGTTGTGGAGTTAAGGATTTTCTTATTTAGATTAATGATCTTATTTCTAGAAATTTTTAGTTCCTAGAATTTTCTTTATATTCCCATCTATAGTATATCCATTTGGATCCTATTTATGACTTATGGGACAAGGAGACCCATAGTTGTTATTTATGACCATGGTATCTTTACCACCCATTGGTTTTTTCATATTCTTCAATTTTCCATTATTCCTTAGTTATTTCTTCTTGGGATTCTTTTCCTTTCTTCTTACTTTCAAGGTTTTTACTATAATTTCCTCCCTCTCTAGATGTAGATTGGAGTTTATATTAGTTGAGGTTTCAATGGGCTTATTAAGGCTGACAATTTGATAGTAGGGATGGTTTTCTATTGTTTACTTTTTTATTAATAGAATTTATCATGGAATTAGAGATAGAGTCCAATCTAAGATTAATCTCATAATGGGTTTCATGGAAATCACTACCATTAGACTTCTTATCGTCATCCATAATTTTAAGTTCTTCATTTCCACTAGAACTAACCTCATTTATGATCTCATGTATGGGAGTCTTCTTCAACTTAGGCTTTTGGGAGGAGAGCCTAGCAAAGCATCTCTTATTCTTAAGTATTTGGTGGGTGTTTTCCATACCCTTAGAGTTGGAAGAAACAAAATTTTCTACTTTCACATATAAGGGTTTCTTAGCTATCATAATCTCTTTTAGACCTTTTACTATAGCAACCAATATTTTTCTTTCGAAGTCTCATGTGGATGATTGAGACAACAAAAAAAGGGATATTAGGGTTAAGAATAATATTTTTAAACTATAGGGGATTAATCATAAGTTTGGTAGATAGAAGTGGTGATACAAATAGAAGATTAACCCTTGGTGTAGGATAATGTGTAATGCCCTAAACTTGATCGAAGGGAAGAATATAACTAATTTTTTTTTTATACATATATGTAAATATGATCTAAAATGTTCTACCATACTTGACATGGTAACACTACTACACACATTAGATGACATTTCTTTTGCAACTTCAACATCAAAACTTTTCCCAAGAGTGGGGGATGGGAAGGTAAGAGTAGACAGGTGCACAAAGTCCCTTATGTGCACCCTAAATTGATGAAGGGAAACCCTAGCTGCCTAAGTTAGACTTGAGCATGTTTATTTACCATCCAATAGGAGAGTTATAAAGGAGTTTTTGTTTGAAAATGATTTCCCTAAGGAGTAATTATTAAATTGTTATGTTATTACATTTGCCCGCCTATACCTAAAAAACCATCAATTAACCATACCTTGTTTCATCAATGATTTAATAGAATTAAAATATTGGTAAGATGATACTCTTAATATTAGCAATAACATCCATACCCATATTAGTAATAAAATCTCTAATGATAACCCCCTTGATAGTAATATTTAATCTTTGTGTTAATATTAATAATCTTATTAACTCTTCATGAAATTAATTCTCGCACTCATTTATTAATATTAATATCATTATTATCCCTAATGATATTAATATTGATTCACTTTAACATTAAAATGATTATTTTGAATCCTACCAAGTTAATAATATTAATTTTCACTTCCAATTTAATATTAATATCATGCGGTGAAAAAAGTAGGTGAATATCAATATGATAATTGATATTGACCTAGAGATAATAATAATTTGATTATTTATATTTAAATCACTTAGTATTAATGTTAATATTACTCATAATATTAATATTAATAATCATTAATACCACTCTTTAATAATAATAATAATATTATTATTGATATTAAACCTTATCTTAATATTAATATTATTCTTGATAAAATTATTTACATTTAATATTAGTAACATTATTACTAATACTAACATTAATATCATTCCTCTTTTCTTCTTGTTAGCGGAACTAATATTATTTTTGACCTTCCCCATGATACTACACTAAACGACTTCAATTTCATATATTAAAACTATACATATATAATTTTACTTCAAAAACTTGATAAGTATTGTGTCGCAAAAAAATATATCTTTGGACATTTTTTTCTCATTTGAGTCTTAACTATGGATTTCAGCCTAGTTTTGCCTAGATTTAATGTTGAAATATGGTCAACACATTCACATTAGGTCTTGGACCCTTGTAAATCAATAAGAATTCTATGATGTCTTATAAAGGTGTTGTGAAGTGTTGTAACCCACTTTCACACTTCTCTAAGACTTTTTTATTATAATTCACTTAAATAACCTCTTTTTATCATTTAACAAGCCTTATTTCAAAGTGTTGTAAGGAGTTGTAATAAATTAACACTTTTCTAGGCTTGGCATCAATAATTATACCTTTCTTATGCCTTTAATTGGCCCCATTTTATAGTTACATAGCTTATTTAATTATCTTTTTGAGAATAAAACTAATATACATCATTTAATATATCTTAATCCTCGACACCCACTTAAAATGCCTAAGTGGGACCAAGTCACCACTTGGGGCGACTTAGTCCCATTTGGCTCAAAAATCAAAACAAGTTCAAAATTTTGGTGGGTTTTTATTTTCTAAGACATAAAGTCGGCTTGTGATGTGGTATTTTCGTGAATTAGGGCATAATTGTGTATAAATATGCGGTTTTGCACTCATTTTGGGGGCTTCTATCTTCTTCTTATTGTCTTCTCTCTTGATTCATTCATCATTCCTCTCAAGCGAGCTAGGGTTTTGGCATTCTAAGTCATCAAGAAGCATTGAAGGGAAGATTCTTCATCCATTGTAGAAATTCAAGATCAATCATCATGGAAATTTTCCAATCCCTTCATTTCATGTTCATTCTTCATCTTATTTCTTCATTTGCTTTAATTACCTAAAAGGGGTTTGACCAAGGCAAACCCCTATTCCCTAACATTCAACATTTATCTTTCTCTCTTTGTGTGTTTGCAAATTTAGGTACTTTGAAGGCTTAGAGATCATTGAAGAATTGGTTGAAAACTTGTTGAAGAAATCTCCTTGTTGGCTAGGGAAAAACATACACAAAAAGTCACTTACAGTGTTGAAGATTGGGGTTTCGGATTCAAATACCTAGACAAACAGAAAGTGTAGACCAAGAGCTTTTGTTTCCACTTTCAAATTTTCAAAAAAGCCAGAGTGGACTAAGTCACCATTAGTGGTGAAATACTCCCACTGCACATATTTTTCATAGATTTTTGTAGATTCAGATACCCATTTGGCTGAAATGGGTTTCTAAATATTTTTCCTCATCTAGGACTGTCTCTCAATATGGCATAAGTGTCCCAGTATGTCAAAATTCCAAAATAAACAACATTTCTAGTCCTCATTATAGTTCCCAAAATATTTCCAGGTGCACATCTTCAGTTCTATAGTCTTTTGTTATGTTTCATAGTCATTTCTAGGTCATTTAGCATATGTTTGCATACTACATTGTGTTTTCAAATATTCTATGTTTTCCAGGTTTAAAGCTGGTGGTGAACCCTTTCTATCTATTTTTATCCCCAAAAACTCTCCCTTTGACAGATTTCAATCTCTTCTTGCATTGAAATCTCAAGGATTTGTTCTTGAATGAATTGTAGATCTTTGTCCTTCCCCCTTTAGGTGAAAAACCCTAGAGGTGCAAGAGGATTCAAAAAAATTTGAGTCATTTTGCTGAACCCGACTTTTGAATATCTTCTTTTCCAATTTGGGAGTCCTTCTTCAACCTATATTTAACTTTCATTAACTTTGTATTAGGAGTTTGCATTAGTTAATTTGCATTCTAGGGTTTCAAAATTTTACATTCATGAAAGTGCATATCATTTATATTTTTGTATCTCAAATCATTTAAAATCATATAAAATCTACATTTACCTTTCCTCTTTTGGTCATACAACATCAAAATCATCAAAACCAGTTGAAAATTTTAGGAAACTTTTAATAAAACCCTAACTGGGACTCATTCTCCTACTTTAATGAAGTCATTTTAGAAGAACCAACCATTGATTTCCAAGAGTATTTGGTTTGTAGTTCTCCTAAAACCCTTCCTCCTAGGGAGGATATAATGATACACGAGAAGGTTAACATTGACAATAATCATATTGTATCCTTAGAAGAAGATGAAGAGAAAACATTAGCCTCTCACTCGCTACGGGATGTTAATATTTTTCCACCTCAAATCATCCTTTACCCACCATCACATAAACCTTCAATCAATGCCAACATTTTCACAAATAATTCTTCCAAGAAAACTATAACCTTGGTACATCCTAAACTGATAGATACCTCATTAAATATGTATCAAGCAAAAAATTTGATTCATTATCCACATAAATAACATTAGTTGTTGCTCCTTTCCATGTAATAGTTGTAGGATCATAGCATACTCACTATTGCAAGGAGCAACATATCATTATCCATTCTAGGCTCACCTTTTCTCTGCACTCAATGGGGGAAATGGGTTAGGTATCCTTGTCCTCATATGTCACTCGTCATTGTCTCTTTTGGCTAGTCGTTAACCTTTCATGAACATATAAGAGCAAGCTTGGGATGCGGATGACATGTCTTAAGTTGAATTGCAAGTGACATGCTATCTTTTTCATGTTGTGTCTTCATTTGGAAACATATCACTTAGCATAAGGATTTTTGAATAAGCTCCTGTGGCTTCTTCTACTTTAAAGAATTTTTTCATAGTAATGGTGTTAGCAACCATTTTAAAGTGGGGGCATACATCAACACTCATCTTTCATTGTGCGATTTTCTTTTTCTTGTGATTCCATCTCTTGGAAACATTAGGTACAATTTTGCCCAGGATGAGACCTTGCACTTTTCCTCTCTTGGAAACATTAGGAACAATGTTGCTCAATATGAGACCTTTCACTTTTCCTCTCTTGGAAACAAGATGAGAAATATTTCACTTATCCTCTCTTGGAGACATTATGCATGATGTTCTCTAAGGTGAGACCTTGCACGAACTAAGAAAAATATATTTGAACAAACCTTACTCTATTACAATGTCTCATTTTTGTGTGGTGCCTTATTAAAGTTATCAGGAGGTATAACTCTGGTATGGTTGAGCGGGAAGCCCATTCTGAGGCATTACTTTCCCCATATCCACCTATGTGTGTGAGTGTATACCAGCCATTAGTGTATGTTCCTTTTTGGACTTCTCACCCGATGGACAACCAAGAGTTATGTTGCCTTAGAGTGATTATGCATTTTTGGACAAACGACCTAGATCTGATCCACAATGCGTTGGACAAATGTTCGAAGCTTGATCCACCTTTTTTTAGTTTTGTTCTTCTCTTCCTTCTAGTTCTTGCCACTGCATGATCATGTATTTTGTTTTACTGTAAATTATTTACCTTGTGTGTGTCCTTTTGTTCTTATGATGATTTGACTTAGGATCTTAGATCCTAGTGGCTTGACCAGGCCTCCTTCATCTTTGTCCTAGGATCTTAGAGTTTGCAGCATGGAAACTCTCTCTAGATGTGGGTAATCTATAAGAAAAGAGAATATCCAAAGTGAGTTGGTTCTTTGTATGATGATCCTATTCTAAAAGTATTTCTTGGGAAAAGGGATAGAGAGTAACAGAATATTAAAATCTATGATTTTTTTTAAATGATTTTCAATACTTGATGTTAAACTAATGATTATTCTGAATTTTTCTCACAACCAGTTTTTAGAAAAACAACACAATCTCACAACCTCTCATTAACAATTTTACATAAATAATTTGCATGAAGATATGATTTAAAATACGACATGCAACCTGTATCCTTGAACTTTCCTGCATCAACACTACAGTCTTAGGACATAACAAGGACTCCTTAAACAAAAATCACAAGATAACATCAAACTAAAACCTCAATAGACACACAAAATGATAAGTAGGAATGTTGTTTTTTTTATTCGACTGTAGGAGTATGCCAAAATCTCAATTGAGTACAAAATAGTTTACAAGCTCAAAAATGTGTGAGAGCAAGAAACCAGTAATGAATTGGAAAACCCTAAGTTTTCTCCAAAGATATATCTCTCAAACCCTAATCCGAGCTCTTGAAAAAAGATCAAGGAAAAGGTCCCAAAAACTACTCAACATGTCAGCACAAAAGTGGAAAGTCTCACTTTTTGCATGCAAAAACTATCAAGCTTCTAAAAATAGAAAAAAACTACTTTTAAAGCAAGGAAAACACTTTATCTCTCCAACTAGAAACTCAATTCCAACCAAGAAGAAAAGTCAATGCTCAACTATTAAAAATAGCCAGAAAATAAAACAATTTAGAAAGTATTGTTTTTCTTCTGCTTTACATACATGCAGTTTTACAATTATTCCATTTTTGCAATTAAAGACTTAAAAATCTTTTGCAAAGAATAGCTTATATCTCTCTCTACAAAGTTTGATTTTTCTTATAAAAAATCATAAAAAATAATATACTCCTTATTACATGTTTCATTTTTTTCTCTAAAAACAATTAAGAAAACTAAGACATACTCCTATCAATATTAATTGATTCTTTCCAAACTTAAATTGATAAATAGTACTAAGGCAAAAACATTTTCAATTAATTTCTAGAAAATTAATCAAAATGAAATTAAGGCATGAAGCCTACACCAAGGTATAACATAGAATGAAATGCCTTAGAATATATGATTCAACCATCATAGGCATATTACCTTGGCATTAATAATGTTTTGAAACCTAAGCAACACCCCAAAGTCGACTTAGGGATTTGAGAAAGCCTAAAGAACAAAACCAAGGAATACGCTAACATTTCGCATCATTTGCAAATGAAGACTCTGGAAATAATGCCTCTTCATGTTGCCACCATGCTTAGGGTTCAGCCTCTGGGACTCCATTCGATCCTTCATTCTTACTTTGCCTCTATTAAGCTCTGATCATATTCGGCTTCCGAACTGTGGTAAGTTCGACCTGTCATTTATTTGATGCATTGTTTCTTGGTTCATTTGATGATAAAATGGCCTCACAGGACACGAATTATGATACATTTTTCTGATGCATTCCTTGCATTGTTTATTAACCTCCTCACTAGCCGCCATTGGTGAAACCGACCCATGCATCGTGAGCTCCAAATGAGCTTGGGTGCGGCTTGTGTTCTCCCACAACCATCATAATGGTAAGTTCCTCCCTGTCTCCATTGTTTCTTTGTATTTCCCTTATCAAACTAAAGCCTAATGAGCCTTATCTCTGTAAATAATGATTGTTATTTCCTTTTAAAAAAAATATAGGCCCATAGACTAGTTGCACCATGAATGCTTGGCTTTGGATTTTAATTAAAAATTTGCATTTCATACACTCATTTTCTTGATTCTTTGTGCTCAAATTTTGATCTTCTATGAAGCAAAACTTGGAAAGGCTCTCCTCATTTTTTCCTAAAAGAGTAACTGAAACTCCATACTGGCTCGACCCATGATGCATATCAGGCATTTTTGTAAAAAACACTCGTGGATAATTTGGAAAAATGAACTATATGTATTTTATTTTCAAAATCCCCATATAGGTATTTTGAAAATCATGGCAAATATGCCTCTCCTTATGAAACCCCATGTGGGTATCTCTTTATGTGAAGAAAATCTGCATTTGAGTGAAATTTTGTATATGGATTTTTATAAATCTTGAGAGAATCCTTCCATTTCTGTATTTTGTCAAAACCCAATATGGGTACCTGGCTTCCTGCACTTCAAACCTAGTGTATCTTGTTTGGAAATCCTTTCATCTCATCTGATTAACAACATCTATGAGATAAAAACACATCTGGGTATTTAAAACTCCTTTGCACACTCCATTTCGGTTTTGGCTACTTCCTTTCACTTTCTGAAATGAGTATGTATGTGAAATTTTCTCCATTTACTTTCCAGTTCGCTTCCTTACCTATCAAGGCATAACTTTCATAAGCTTTAAATTGTGTAAAAAGATGCTATCCTTGAATGAAACACAAACTTCCGTCTATATAAGGCATCCCCATTAATTCTAATGGAGGACAAATAATAACTTGAATGATAAACAACGAAACACTTCAAATCCTTGTTGCATTCTTCTATCGGGCACTCTTCATGCTTTTTTATGCTCCATTTACCTTCCAAATCATGGACTTGCTTAATTTATTGATCAGTATTCAATTGATGAGGCATATGTATGCCTGTTCACTATCATTGTTAAGAGATAGAACACTGCTGTTCCAAAACAGAAAAATGGAACAACACTATAAAGTGAACAGTCTTAAAAAATAGCAAAACAGTATTATGACAACAGAACCAAACCTTTCAGAAAACATGATAGATTGATAGTTTAAGCTAAAACAAGTTGTCCAATTATCATTCATTTGCAATTTTCACTTCCATATGTTGATCTGATTGTTGTAAATGCATGGTAGTTTGATTACTTGTTCAGTTGTAAAGCTCAGAAGAGCATGATGATTGCATCTTTGTCTCTCAACCCTCTTGTAACATATAAGTGCAGCATGCCAGGCTCTACCCTTGTGGGAGCCTATTTTCCCCCACATGCTTGGTCTTCAAAAGATAATCAGCTACATGGCTTTCCCTATACCTGCACAAGGAAACAAACAGTGTTAGCACAAAAAATAAAGAATGATGATGATGTTTTCCCTCTTTTTAAGTTCATGCTTCTACTCTTTCCTTTAGTTGTTTCTCTGCACTATAAGGATTGAAATATATATTTGTTAGTACAACATGTAGTATTATTCATTTCCCGAGCTCTTAATTGAAACCCTTCTCAAACTCTTGCAGCTACATTCGGGAGTGGAAGCATTCAGGAGTGGAAACATAAAGGAGCCAGCTTCAAGAAACCAACCAAAGACCACCTCAGGCATTGAAGGATATGTATAATGTTATTTTACTTTTATTTCCAGTTATTTATTTCCTTTCATGTTATGAATGGAAATGGCTAAAACCATAGCTTGTGTGGATGTTTAATTTTGTTCTTTCATTTCCATTTTGAAAGAAAAGAATTAAAATGCAAGATTGTACTAGCATTTGTATTCTCACAATCAAATGACATATGTAAATATGCATTACTTCATGAAATAAATGAAAGCATTCTTCTTTATCATTTTTATACTCAATTCTGCATTCTATTTTATTTATGCAAAAACATGAATGATACTTCAAAACTCAGTTTTCTCAAAACACCTGCACAATTGTCACTTGATGAAATAAAATGAAATGCAAACATCACTCAAGCATATTAAAAAATAACTACACCTTCACTTTAAAATATAACAATATTGAAATCAGCTCCACCATTTGAGCTGTAGCGAAAAAATTGGTAACATTTTGGCGATTTCCCCTAGATGCTTGCTAGCTAACCATAGATCAATTCCCTTTGAAAACTCCATTGGGTGCAGAGTCAAAACTGCCCCTCTTTCATGAAACTCAAAAAAATTTGAACAACAATACTCCAAACAATAGCAAATCAAAAACAAAATAATGCTGAAAGAAAACTAATAGGCCCTGATGGCCAACATAACATGTGCAACAACGCTTAGGGAAAGAAAATTACTAAAAAGGAATGTGCATAACACACTTATTTGTAACAAGTACTCTATTTATTTACAAGATAGAACTTATCTCAGAGGCAATGCTTGAGGTGGATCCCATTAACTGGGATGGACAACACCTCTCTAGTGAGCTTTGAAAGATGGAAATCGTTGTGTTCCTTGCACTCTGTGATCACATAAGGCCCATCCCAAATTGCATCAAACTTGGAATCTCATCCAGGTCTACTCTTATATTCATTCCATTTGAAGACCAGATCACCAATGATGAATTCCCGTAGTCTTGCCTTCTTATCAAAATATCTCTTCATCTGAGGTTGATGTATTCCAAGCTATTTTAAAGCTTCCCTTCTAGTTTCCTCAAGCTCTACTAGCTATGCGAACCGCACTTCAAGAGGCTGCTCATTTAGTAATTCTAGCTCTTTCACGTAACTTAAAGTTGGAAATTCAATAAAAATGGGTAACTTAGCTTCTTTGCTATAAGCAAGTACATAAGGAGAACAACCAGTGGCCCTTTTAGGAGTCACTCTATCAGCCCAAAGAGCTAACTTAATCTTTTCATGCCATGTTCGTTGATTGTCCTTGATAGTCTTCTCGATTATCCAGATCAAATTCTTATTTGGAGATTTTGCCTACCTGTTTCCTTGTGGATAATAGTTAGAAGATGTATTCAGATAAATTTTATTTCTAACTGACTAATCAAAAAATCTTAAACCAATGAAGGCCAAACCATTGTTAGAAATTATTGAATCTAGAGTACCAAATCTCAACACTAAATCTTGATAAAAATTGAGCACAAAAGTCTCATTTGCTTCCTTTAAAGCAACCGCCTCAGTCCATTTAGTAAAATAATATGTGGCGGTAAGTATCCACTTATGACCCGTGCTTGAAGGTGGGTTGATTGGCCCAATAAAATCTAAGCCCCACTTAGCAAAGGGTTGTTCCACTTGAATCAGATGCAGAGGTAAAGCTGCAAGGTTCTGTTTTCCTGAAAACAAAGCACACATTTCACATTTTTGAACCCAAGAAATGGCATCTTTAAACAGATTTTGCCAATAATAACTAGCCCACATAATTTTCAGGGTTGTTGTTCTTGCAGCAAAGTGGCCTCTTGAAGGCCCATCATGAAATTCTGCTAAAATCTTATCAACTTGGTCAGGTTCAATGCATCTTAATAAAACACCTTGAAAATCTCTTCTATACAGAATGCCATCAATAATTGAAAAAGGAATAAATAGTAATCTGTAATACCTTCTTTTCGCTCTGTCTAGACCTTCAGGACAATCGCTAGTTTGCAAATAATTCATCATTTGTTGCACCTAGGTAGCAGTAGGAACTAGAACAACAACTGCATCATCATTGTTTAGCACTGTACCAACCTTTTCAGTTTCTTCTAAGCTGCTGCCCACTGCATTTTTTGTAATCTGTTCACACAAACCCTTACCTCTAACAAGATTGGTTATTTTAATATCTATTTCAAACTCCATAACCTTGGTTATCCAACCAACACGCTTGTCGTTAATTTCATGGTTCAACAAGAAATCCTTAACAGTTGAATGTGCAACCAACAAATTAATCTTGTTGTTTGACATCATATGTCTGAACTTTTTTAAGCTTCTTACAATAGAAAAAACATGCTTCTCGACAAAGGAATACTTTACCTCATAATCATGTAGTACTTTGCTAAAAAAGGTTACAGGTTGCTCCAAACCTTCATCGTTCTGCTGGCAAAGCATAGCAGAAATAGTATGAACTCCTGCAAATGCATAAAGAATTAAATATATGTCATACTTTGGATTAATGAGGGTAGGGGCAGCTACGAGAGCTTCTTTGATTTGATCAAATATTATTTTATCTTCCTTGGTCTAGGCAAAAGGTATATTCTTTTTAAGCATAAGAGTGAGAGGTTGCAGCAAAGCTGCGATATTTGGTATGAACCTCCTCACAAAATTTATTCTTCCAAGAAATATTTGCAAGACTTTCTTGTGAGCTGGAAATGGTAATCCAAGAATTGCAAATATTCTTTCAGAATCTATGAAAATACCCTGCTTCGAAACAATGTGCCCAAGGAGTTTACCTTCGTGTACATAAAATATACACTTCTTTGGATTGAGAGACACTTCGAACTCCCTGCATCTCTGAAAAATATGTTCTAAATGATCAAGATGTTCATTAGCATTTCTGGAAAAAAAAGTAATATCATCTAAATATACCAGAATGATCTTGTTCATGAGGCCATGAAAAGCCATATACATCTCTCGCTGAAAAGTTGCTCTAGCATTGGATAAGCCGAAAGGCATCCTTTTGTAGGCCATTGTGCCCCACTTAATCATGAATGTTGTTTTGAATTGATCCTGCTGCTTTACCAAAATCTGGTTATAACCTGAGTAACCATCTAGCAAGGAAAATCTGTCAGAACCCGAAACCACCTACAAAATTTTCTCCATGGAAGGGAGTGGGTAGTGGTATTTCAGTGACACTCTATTTAAATCTCGAAAATCAACACATAATCTGATCTCCCCACTTTTCTTCCTAACTGGAACTAGGTTTGACACCCAAGAAGTATGCTTGATGGGAAAAATAATGCCACTTTCAACTAATTTATTGAGCTCGGCTTTCATAAGGTGTTCTAATTTGGGATTAAGAGGCCTCTGTTTTTGCCTTACTAGTTTTGCAGCAGGCTCTAATTCAATAGTATGCTGGGCTAGTTTTGGGTCAAATCTGTTCAAATCCGTATACTCGCAAGCAAAAATATCACTAAAATTTTGACATAACAGAATAAAATCTAGTTGTTCCTTTTTATTACATACCTTTCCCAGCTTGAGAAGCTTTCCTTTGAAGATTTCAAAGTGTTCCTCTTTAATAGTCAAGCTGCACTTGTCTCTCCTCATCTAGTCATCTGAGTTGAACGCAGATTCCAAGGTCACCAAACACCTTGGCAGCTTGTTGGTCCTCAACTATACAATATGATTGTCATACTGCTGCTGCCACTTTTGTTGGTTTCCATTTGCAAACTCAGCTTCAGTAATTAAAAAATTTACAATTTGCTCATCACTGTCCAAAACCTGCCAACTCACATTATTGTCAGGTACAAAAGGTCTGATGACTATCTTTACATATTGACGCACCTCTACTTTGTGAACTTCATTTGGAATATCAAACTGAGCCCCTATAGCAGCGAGCCTATCTACATGCTTATTTTCATTTCTAGGCACTGAACAGATATTAAAAGCATCAAGATCTTTCATTAAATCCCATACCCAATGCTTATATTTCTTAAGCAAGTCATTTTTTGTAGCATTTAGATTTCTAACCTAATTCACTATTAAATCAGAATCACCATAAACATGCAAGTATTTAATACCTCTCTTTCGGGCCCATTCTAGGCCATGTACAAGTGCTTCATATTCAGCTGTATTATTTATACAGCTGAATGCAAATCTGAAGGTTGAATAATGTTTATCTCCCTCTGGTGAAATTAGCATGGCCCCACCACCAGCGCCTACACTGCTCCTCGAACCATCAAAATAAAGTTTCCAAAGTTCATTTTCTTGCCCTGCAAGTTGTACTTCCCTTTTAATCAGATTAGGCATATCAGAATCAGGTCCACGAATCATGTAAACCCCTAATCCTACCTCATCTGTATGCTAGAAGGGATCAAGCTTGTGATCTTTGTCTACCCATTCATCTAGATTTATATTTTCTACATGGGTGTTGTGGTCTAAGGTCATGGTTTTCTCTAGTGCAGGGGTGACATAGAGGTTAGCGTTTATAGGGCTCAAAATGTATGGTTTGGTATGGTCCTTGGCTAAAGGCTCAGACTTTATGGTTACTTTTATACCATACCTTGTTCTAAAAAAAAGATGAGACTAGTTAGATGACAAGAAACCCCCAACTTGGCTTTGAAATCCCTTGAGAGGCAAATGGAAAAGTGTGGTGGAAAATCAGTTACATGTATATCTTGATGAATTGCAAAACTAGGTGATGCATGCAAGGTAAGGGATAATTTTTTGACTATACCAATAGTTTAACAGTAGACCATCCAACTAAACTACATGCTTCTGAGGATTGGGCTCATAAACAAGAACTAACACATCAACTAATTTTTTAGGCATAACAAAGCTACTTGCGCCAGAATCAACCATGCAGTTTTGCACTAATTTATCTCCAATGATTGGAGTCAAATAAAATGGGGGAGGCTTTAACTCTTTAGCTTCCTGCTCACTTTTAACCTCTGAACTGTTAGTGAGCATGACTTTGGTAGCACCTTGATTAGTATCATTAGAAATAGACAACTCAGCTAAAGCATCTTGCAAAAAACGTTTCTGACCTGGGATGTGCAAAGCATCTAATACGAACATGCTGATAGTAGTCTTTCTGAGGTGTTCAACAATATTGAAAGAAGTAGCATTTACCTTCCTCTTGGTTTTTTGTGACAGCAACATCATTTTGCTTCTCCAAGGGCTGCAAATGTGTCTTTGACTACTCCTTGTCAAGTATCTCTTGGCCCTTTTGCAAATAATGCACCTTGGGTTGCATTGTAGCATTAGTACCGGGAGTAGAAACAGGTTGCTTATCCTTCATAGGTTGTTGCTATGAACTTCCAGCTTGTTGTCCTAAATCCATTGCTCTTTTTTTCGACCTCATGTTGGCTGCAACAGGAGAATCTTGTTGATCCTAGCCATTCATGCCATAGAACTTAGAAATCTTCCAATTTGGCAAAGCACCTCAAAACCTTCTTGCTATTCCAGGCTCTGATTTGAAACACTTTCTCAACCTGCATAACTATTCTAAACCATTAAGGCCTGATTTCTCATGCCATTATCACATGCTGATTGGTTATGGGGTTGGTTGCATGGATAACACCAATCATAATCCTATGTGATATTATTCTAGGGTACGAGCTCCTTTGACGAACTGGCTGCGTTTGGGTTGTATGGTTGGAAAGGTCTTGGGTTAAAATTTCTCATTTGGCCTTGATAATCATTCTGAAAAGCATGCCTATTAGGTTGGTTCTGCTGATAAGTGGCTTCATAAGGTTTATGTTCATGAACTACTTGCTTCTTAATACTCACAAGGTCATTCCCAAAGGTCTTGAGTATACTTTTCATCTCCCGAATTTCTTGGTTTTGGGCTGGAGCAATAATTTGTTGTCTTGTCTGATAACCTATTACTGGGACAACGAGAATAGTAGCTAAGGGAGGCAAAGAAATAGGGGTAGGTGGCTATATTTTGGGAAACAATCACATAGGAGGTCTAGGGGCTATATCTCCAGCTTGGATAAGACAATTTTAGGCTCTAATGGCGATATCGTAAGCATCAGGGAGTGTATGCCCACCCATAAATTGGGTCATGACCGAAATCTTACTGTTCAAATATTTTAAGTAAGACAAAAAATCATGAGCTGGTAAAGGCCTTACCATTGCAGGAATTTTGGCCCAAGTTCTCTAAAATTGGTGGTTGAAATCAGCCAAGTGCTCGTGTGGTGCTCTCTGAATAGTGCTCAATTGTTCTAACAGGGACAAATTATAAGATTTATCAACAAAAAATTGGTATAGACCATTAACTAGTGCATCCCATGTTGCAATTGAGTTGGTTGCGAGGCCTCTGAACCATTGTAATGCTTTCCCCTTGAGCAATGCACCCAAGAGCCTTAACGTGACGTTCTCCTGTGTGATATTGTGAACTGAACATAAGGTAGACACGTCACGAATGTGCTCCACCGGTGTTGTGTGATCTTCTTCAATGAAGAACAATAGGCTTCTAAGGGCTGCAACTAGGATGTCATCATGTTGAGAAATGTCTAATGGACAACCTCCATTAAAAGGTGTAAACAAGTGTTGCCTTGGTGCTGCCATTGGTGGTATTTGTGATATTGGAACTAGTATTCCTGGTGATAAAATAAGAGAACTGAAAACAAGAGGTGTTGATTTTTCCCTCACTAGCATCTGAAACAACCTCCTTGCTATTATGCCAACTCTTCGTTGTGGGGATAGCTGTCAGTATCAGAAAGGTGCAACACTTGATCTAGTTTGTACCTTTCTCATGCGCATGTTACACTAGGTCTGCATGTAAAATTAGAAGTCAGAGTCGCTAGGTATATTGAACAAGCCTCCAAAAGGCTGAGAAACCTGCTGCATACACCAAACAATAATTTTTTTAGAAATTAAAACTTCTTGAAACTGATTTCTAGAGTCCCACCGGGTGTTCCAATAACTGTTAGCAATCAGATATGCACCCCATCAGATTTGCAAAAATAAGACTATCTATTGCAACATGGAAACTCTTTCTAGATGTGGGTAATCTATAAGAAAAGAGAATCTCCAAAGTGAGCTGGTACTCCGTATGATGATCCTATTCTAAAAGTCTTTCTTGGGAAAAGGAATAGAGAGTAACAAAATATTAAAATCTATGATTTTTTTTAAATGATTTTCAATACTTGATGGAAAACTAATGATTATTCTAGATTTTCCTCACAACCAATTTTTAGAAAAACAACAAAATCTCACAACCTCTCATGAACAATTTTACATAAATAATTTGCATGAAGATCTAATTTAAAATATGACATGGAACCTGTATCCTTGAACTTTCCTGCATCAACACTATAGTCTTAGGACATAACAAGGACTCCTTAAACAAAAATCACAAGATAACATCAAACTGAAACTACAATAAACACATGAAATGATAAGTAGGAATAATATTTTTTTTATTCGACTGTAGGAGTATGTGAAAATCTCAATTGAGTACAAAACAGTTTACAAGCTCAAAAATGTGTGAGAGCAAGAAACCAAAACTGAACTAGAAAACTCTAACTTTTCTCCAAAGATATATCTCTCAAACCCTAATCTGAGCTCTTGAAAAAAGCTCAAGGAAAGGGTCCCAAAAATTGCTCAACAAGTTAGCACAAAAGTGGAAAGTCTCACTTTTTGCATGCACAAACTATCAAGCTTCTAAAAATAGAAAAAAAACTGCTTTTAAAGCAAGGAAAACACCTAATCTCTCTAACTGGAAACTCAATTCCAACAAAGAAGAAAATTCAATGCTCAACTGCTAAAAATAGCAAGAAAACGAAACAATTTATAAAGTATTGTTTGGCTTCTTCTTTACATACATGCAGTTTTACAATTATTCTATTTTTGCAATTAAAGATTTAAAAATCTTTTGCAAACAATAGCTTATATCTCCCTCTACAAAGTTTGATTTTTCTTATAAAAAATCATAAAAATAATATACTCCTTATTACATGTTTAATTGTTTTCTCTAAAAACAATTAAAAAAACTAACACATACTCCTATCAATATTAATTGATTCTTTCCAATCTCAAATTGATAAATAGTACTAAGGAAAAAACATTTTCAATTAATTTCTAGAAAATTAATCAAAATGAAATTAAGGCATGAAGCCTAAGCAACACCCCAAAATCGACTTATGGATTTGAGAAACCCTAAAGAACAATACCAAGGAATACCCTAACATTTTGCATCATTTGCAAATGAAGACTTTGGAAAGAATGCCTCTTCCTGTCGTCGCCATGCTTATGGTTCAGCCATTGGGATTCCATTTGATCCTTCATTCTTGCTTTGCCTCTCTTCAGCTCTGATCATATTCAACTTCCAAACTATGGTAAGTTCGACCTGTCATTTATTTGATGCATTGTTTCTAGGTTTGTTTGATGAGAACATGGCCTCATAGGCTATGGCTTATGATACATTTTTTTGATGCATTCCTTGCATTGTTTATTAACCTCCTCACTGGTCGCCATTGGTGAAACCGACCCATGCATTGTGAGCTCCAAATGAGCTTGGGCGCGGCTTGTGTGTTCTCCCACATCCATCATAATGGTAAGTTCCTCCCCACCTCCATTGTCTCTCTGTATTTCCCTTATCAAACTAAAGCCTAACGAGCCTTATCTCTATAAATAATGATTGTTATTTCCTTTTTTAAAAAATGCAGGCCCATAGACTGGCCACACTATGAATTCTTTGCTCTGGATTTTAATTAAAAATCTACATTTCATACACTCTTTTTCCTGATTCTTTGTGCTCAGATTTTGATCTTCTATGAAGCAAAACTTGTAAAGGCTCTCCTCATTTTTTCCTAAAAAAGTAACTGAAACTCCATACTAGCTCGACCCATGATGCATATCAGGCATTTATGTAAAAAAAACTCATGGATAATCTGGAAAATGAACTATATGTATTTTATTTTCAAAACCCCCATATGGGTATTTTGAAAATCATGGAAAATCTGCCTTTCCTTATGAAACCCCATGTGGGTATCTCTTTATGTGAAGAAAATCTACACTTGAGTAAAATTTTGTATATGGGTTTTTATAAATCTTGAGAGAATCCTTCCATTTTTGTATTTTGTCAAAACCCAATATGGGTACCTGGTTTCTTGCACTTCAAACCTACTATATCTTGGTTGGAAATCATCTCATCTCATCTAATTAACATCATCTATGAGATAAAAACACATCTAGGTATTTAAAACTCCTGTGCACACTCCATTTCGGTTCTGGCTACTTCCTTTCACTTTCTGAAACGAGTATGTATGTGAAATTTTCTCGATTTACTTTCGAGTGTGCTTCCTTACCTATCAAGGCATAAATTTCATAAGCTTTGCACTGTGTAAAAATATTATATCCTTGAATGAAACACAAACTACCTTCTGTATAAGACATCCCCATTAATTCTGATGAAGGACAAATAATAACTTGAATGATAAATAAAGGAACACTTCAAATGCCTGTTGCATTCTTCTATCTGGCACTCTTCATGCTTTTTTAAGCTTCATTTACCTTCTAAATCATGCACTTTCTTATTTTATCGATCAGTATTCAATTGATGAGGCATATGTATGCCTGTTCACTATCTTTGTTAAGAGATGGAACACTGTTGTTCCAAAACAGAAAATATGAAACATCACTATAAAGTGAACAGTCTTAAAAACAACAAAACAATATTATGATAGCAAAACCAAACCTTTTAGAAAAACATGATAGATTGATAGTTTCAGCTAAAACAAGTTGTCCAATTATCATTCATTTGCAATTTTCACTTCCATATGTTGATCTGATTGTTATAAATGCATGGTAGTTTGATTACTTGTTTAGTTGTAAAGCTCAGAAGAGCATGATGATTGCATATTCCTCTCTCAGCCCTCTTGTAACATGTAAGGGCAGCATGTCGGGCTCTACCCTTTTGGGAGCCCATTTTTCCCCACATGCTTGGTCTTCAAAAGATAATCAGCTACATGGCTTTCCCTATACCTGCACAAGGAAACAAATAATGTTAGCACAAAAAAAAAAGAATGATGATGATGTTTTCTCTCTTTTTCAGTTCATGCTTCTACTCTTTCCTTTAGTTGTTTCTCTGCACTATAAGGATTGAAATATATCTTTGTTAGTACGACATGTAGTATTATTCATATCTCGAGCTCTTAATTGATACCCTTCTCAAACTCTTGTAGGTATATTTGGGAGCGGAAGCATTCGGGAGTAGAAACAGAAAGGAACCAGCTTCGAGAAACCAACCGAATACCACCTTAGGCAATGAAGGATATGTCTAATGTTATTTTCCTTTTATTTCTAGTTGTATATTTCCTTTCCTATTATGAATGTTAACGGCTAAAACCATAGCTTGTGTGGATGTTTAATTGTGTTCTTTCATTTGCATTTTGAAAGAAAAGCATTAAAATGCAAGATTGTACCAACATTTGTATTCTCACAATCAAATGACATATGTAAATATGCATTACTTCATGAAATAAATGAAAGCATTCTACTTTATCATTTGTATACTCAGTTTTGCATTCTATTTGATTTATGCAAAAACATGAATGATACTTTGAAACTTAATTTTCTCAAAACACCTGCACAACTGTCACTTGATGAAATAAAATGAAGTGCAAACAACACTCAAGAATATTCATAAATAACTATACCTTCACTTTAAAATATAACAATATTTAAATCAGCTCCACTATTTGAGCTATAGCCAAAAATTGGTAACAATCCCTTTGAAAGGGTCTTCTCTTGTTTCTTTTCCTAACAATGTAGTTTTGGGTGATAAAGGTTCTTCTCCTACTACTTTCCCCAATAATGTAGAACTGGGGATTAGATCTTATAATGGTTGGAAAACACAAATTAATTATCATACTCCCTTTCATCAAGGTTTACGACATGTTAACAAACAGGAATGGAAAAAGAAGAAGAAAAATAGGATTTTCACTAAGGATCCATCAGTTAAGCTTTCAGATGCTCTTCTTGAAGAGAAATCTCAGAATCTTTAGGGTGTATGGCATGATAATAAGCAATAAAGGAAAGATAAGAATAAAAAAATATGGTTCAAAGAGGTTTTGTTGGTTAAGCTTCCAAATGCTCTCCGTAAAGATCAATCCTTGAATCTTTGTCATATGGCTTTAATTTGTAAATCAACCTCTAATAAGCAAGATAGAGATGCAACTTTTAGGGTTAAATCTTGGGTGTATGGGGGTTTTGGTTTGCATATTCATCCCTGGGTGCCTAACTATAACCCCAAAGAGGTGAAAATTAGATTCATTCCTTTTTGGTTATAGCTACATTCTTTACCTTTGGAGTATAGGGAGCCAAGCATTGTAGAAATTATGGTCAACCAACTTGGTTCTTTTCTAAATCATGATTTGGTTCTCTTCACTAATCTAGAGTTACCTGCAAGGGTTTGTGTTATGCTGGATATGCAGAAAGTTCTTCCTAAAAGTATAAAAAAAAATTCTAGCTTTGGGGCTTACAATCAAGAGATTTTCTATGAAAATAGCACAAATATTTGTTAGGAATGTCATATATTGGGTCATCCTACTTCTTCTTGCAAAGGGTTAATCAGTCAAGATGATAATATTAGTGCAAAATTTGTTCTTCCTTCTCATAAGCCAAATTTGGCACAAATAAATACATTTTCCTCTTCAAAAGTAAGATTTGATAATAGTGAATTGTTGGGGATTTCAAAAGGAAAGGATAAATTGTCTGTTCTTGGTGTCTTTTTTGACTTCCCTTCAAGTTTTCGTTCATCTCTTTGCCCTAAGTATCAATTGGTTCAAAGTTGTTTAGAGATGCAAATTCCTTTATTAAAAGGTGTTAATGGTTCTCTCTGAGATTTTGGTGTTAGTAATTTTGACAGACTATTTGTTTCTCATTCAAAGCTTTTGAGAAAGGTACTCGAAAAAAGTAAACTTCATAAAACTTTTTATCATGTAAATATGGAATGAATTTTTTTAGCAAAATCCAAACTCCTACATTTACATGTTCCTTTGGTTCACCTCTCAATTCAATAAGCTTTTAGTATTTCTTCTTCACTATTATGGGTTTCCTCTACTTCACAGTCTATTCCAATAAGTTGTTCAAATATTCAGACTAATGAGTTAATCTTGGGAAAAGAGTTAGACTCTATGGACTTTCAGGATTTTCAAAAATCTGGTAACTTGGAGGACCTTGCTGATCTCTCTATGGTTAGTCCTTTTTGTTTTGATGAAATAGATGGGGAGGCAGTAACCCCAATTGCTCCTACAAACTTCTCATCTAATTGTGCTAATTCTTTTGACTTGTCAAATGTAGAAAATAATGATTTTTTGTCTGAATTATATTTTTTGTCAGATAAAGCCACATATGATAATTTTGATGTTGAGGAGGGAAGTAAGGATTTTTATTTTTTTAAGATTATTTCAATAAATTAGACTCCTCTTTTGTCCCCTCCTGTTCAGAAGTCACCTGGTAAACAAGGCAGGAAATCAAATGCATGAAAGCTACAAGAGGAAGTTGCTTCAGGGATGCAATCAACTTTAGATGGTAGTATTAAAAAATGGTTGAGGGGAGCCTGTAGCTCTCTAAATGTGATATGAAAATTATATCTTAGAATGTTAGGGGTATTAATGCCCCTAACAAGTTAGCCTGCATCAAGCATCAAATTGATGCTTCTGGGGTAGGTATTTTTCTTATCCAAGAATCAATGTTATCTCAAGAGTCTTATTATCTGGTAATTAGTAAATGGTTTGGTTGGAAATCAACTCATTCAATGGCTCAAGGGGCTTCTGGGGGGTTGATAGTTTTGTGGAAACCTCAATTTGTTACAATAGAAGTTATTAAATCTGAAAATAATTGGCAGTTAATGAAATTTATGCAATTTGATCTTCAGTTTTGTCTACTAAACATTTATGCACCCAATGAAACAAGTGGGAAAAAGCTACTTTGGGATGAATTATCTTAAGTTTTGGATCAATTTGAGGATGATAAGATGATTTTGCAGGGAGATTTCAATGAAATCCTCTCCATGAAAGATAAAAAGGGAGGAATCATTCCTCCTCATAAAACAGTTGAGGATTTTAATACTTTTGTCCTTAACAATGCATTAGCAAACATTCCACTTGAAAATGGAAAATACACTTCGACTAACAAATGAAAAGATTTTTTGCAAATTGTTATGTTTTTGGATAGACCCTTGGTTTCATCTAATTGGTTTACCCACAATATCATTTTAATGTCAGAAATTTTGTCTTGGATAGGCTTTGACCATTTTCCATTGTCTCTTACTACTCAAAAGAAAAAGGTGGTTTCAATCTCAAAGACATCTTTCAAATTTGAAAAGATGTGGTTTCGTCATCCTCAATTTTTAGATATTTTAAAGCTATGGTGGAGTCAAGATCCTTTAGTAGATGGAAAATTTATGTTTAGAATTTGTTGTAAACTAAAATATTTGAAGGGAAAAATAAAGATTTGGAATTCTTCCGTTTTCAAGAATAGTTTTCAGAAAAAGGATGAAGTACTTAAGCAATTATCTCAGATTCAGAAGAGTTGTCAACCAAGGAGGAAATTTATTGGCAAAAAAATTCAAGGGAAATGTGGCTTAAAGAGGGTGACAAAAACACAAAATTCTTTCATAGGTCTGCTCAAATAAAGAAAGTGAAGAATTCTATTTTTTCAATTAATGATAGTGTTTCTGGTGAAAGATTAACAAAAGAGGAAGACATTCAAAAAGAAGGGGTAATTTTTTTCTCAAATCTTCTCAAAGCTCCAACAGGATCTTCAGATCAATAGTTATTAGTGAGAGAAGAATTGCTACAAAATATTCCATCTCTAGCTTCAACACAAGATAATGTGCATTTGATGAAGTCATTCTCTCTTGAAGAACTTAGGCATGTTGTATTTTCAATGTCTATAGATAAAGCACCAAGTCTAGATGGTTTCACCTCCATTTTTTTCATAAATGTTGGGATTTCATTAGACCTGGATTTTTGAAAGCATTAGAGGAATCTAGAAGTTTAGGGACAATGCTAAAATAGTTTAGTTTTACCCATATTACTTTGATACCAAAGGTTATTAACCCCTATTCCTTTTCATAGTTTAGGCCCATATCACTTTGCAACACCATTTATAAAATTTTCACAAAAGCAATGTATTTGAGGTTGGTCAAGTTTATCCCTAGTATAATCTCGGAGGAGCAAGGGGGTTTGTTCCAGGAAGGGAAAATTTAGATGGTGCTATAGTTTCTTATGAATTCTTGCACTCTGTTACATCTTTTGATTTACTAGCTTTTATCACCAAGTTAGACATGATGAAAGCTTATGAAAAGGTGGATTGGAAATTTGTGCTACAAATCTTTAAAAATTTTGGCTTCCATGATACGTGGTGTAAGTGGATCTACTCTTTTTTGTCTGGTGCAATTTTTTCGGTTCTCATAAACGAATCCCCTTCAGGTTTTTTTAAGTCCTCTCAAGGAGTGAGGCAAAGAGATCCTGTATCTCCCTTTTTATTCATTATTTTGGCAAAGGCCTTAAGTACATAATTTAAGAAAGCGCATTTGGATCAGCAATGGAAAGGTATCAATTTTCCTCCCACCAATCTATCAATAACTCACTTTTTATTTGCAGATGATACCATTTTATTTGGCAAGTCTTTTTTAGCAGAAGCAAGAAAAATTAAAGAAGTTTTGGAAAAATACTCTCTTGCATCAGGGAAAATGGTTAATTCAAGCAAGTCAAAGATTTACATTTTTAACACAAAAATAGAATTAAACAATAAGATTGTTCAAATTATGGGGTTTCAGCTTGCTATTTTTCCTTGCAAATACCTAGGAATTCCATTTTTTGTTGGGAAAAATAAAGTGTCTTACTAGGCTAAAATTATTTAGACAATTAAGTCTAGAATTTCAACATGGAAGGGGAGATGGTTTCTATTGCTGGTAGAATTTTATTAATAAAATCAGTTTTGTCTTCTATTCCAAACTATTTTATGGTGGTCCTCAAAGGCCCAAGGACAGTTATTGCATAAATTGAGAAGCTAATTAGATCTTTTCTTTGGAAAGGAAAATACCTCTAGTATCACTCCACAATATTTGTAAAGAAAAGTTAAAAGGAGGGGTAGGGGTGCATAATATGTTGGCAAGAAATATTACACTAGGATAAAAATTGGTTTGGCACTTGTATTCCAGACCCAATGGAAAATGATGTAAAATTATGCAAAGTAAATATCTTGACTCTGTTTATCTAGCTCGTATTCTCACGATATCCAACCCTCCACAAGGTTCTGTGATGTGGAAATTTTTGGTAAAGTGTAGGGATTTAATAGTTAAATATTTAACTTGGGAAGTTCATAATGGAGAGAGTGTAAAATTTTGGAAAGATTCATGGAATGGTTTCCCACCATTGGTAAGCCTATACAATTTATAGTCTGCAATTGATTTCACAACTGATAATTTGGGGTTAAAGCTTAAAGATTATATTAAGGGCTTAGATGGGCAAACATGGGCTGTTACATGGAAAGTCCTTCCTTCCTCAAATTTCTCCCTAGCTCAACAAAATGAATTGGCAAATATTATAAAATGTAGAACGATTTTAATCAACAAAGGGGGTGACAAACTGATTTGGGCACCTTCAAAATTAGGTAATTACATAGTTAAATTGGGGTACAAAGCTGCTATGTTTTATCATGATCAAGGGTGTAATCAAAGAGCATTGCCATTTTTCTGGAATTTAATGGTATTTCCAAAAGCATGCTATTTTTCATGGCTTGCACTAAAGCATAGGGTTTTAACAAGTTAGAGATTAGAAAGGCTAGGAATTGCAACTCCTTTCAAATGTGTGTTATGTGAAGAAGTATTAGAAGAAGTAGATCATTTCTTTGTTTCATGTCCATTTGCCAAGTATTATTGGAATTTTGTTCAAGACAAGTTAGGCTGGAATGCTCCTCTTCCTAATAAGCTTTGGGACATGTTCATGTCCTAGCCTACTTTATACAAATAATCTCTTTATGCTATTTTATGAAAAATAATACCCTCTTTTGTAGTATGGGTCATTTGGTGGGAAAGAAACAAAATAATTTTTCGGAAAGAAAAATCAACTATAAGCTCAGTGGTGGTAAAGCTAGAAAAATCTATCTGCAAAGTTACTAATTCATATGTACAAAACACTAAACATGTGGGAACTATTTTTATGGATTGGGATTCAAAGAAAATCAAAGTTTGGTCGTATCTAGTGTTACCATTTAAAGGAAGTCTTTTCTTAGCTAGAAATATAAAAAATTGATAAAAGGAAGGTAACATGGGAGCCTCCCTCTAAAGGCTTTGTAAAGTTAAACTTTGATGGTGATTCTCATGGTAATTTGGGTTTATCAGGAGCTGGTGCATTGTTAAGGGATCATGAAGGTTCTCTAATAAGAGAAATTTCAATTTCTTTGCCAAATGGCACAAACAATCAGGCTGAGGTGAATTCTCTTCTACAAGTTTTAATTTTAGCAATTTAGTGCAAGGTATCCAACTTGATAATTGAAGGAGATTCTTTGTTAGTTATCAATGCTTGTAAAGAAAAAACTTCAAAAAATTGGCAAATTAATTATGTTATGAGGAAGATCAATGTATTGATGAAAAAACTTGACAATTTCTAGATCAAGCATTCTTATAGGGAAGCCAATCTAGCTACAGATAGGTTGGCCAATATAGGGTGTGACCAAGATCAAGATGTTAAAATATTTGGGGTCCTTTCAAATTGCCTTTCGGTAAACCTTCAGGATCTATTAAATTTGGAAAAACGAAGATTAAATAATGTAGCTTCTTAAAGGATGTGTTCAAGTAGTAAGGCATTCAAAATGCAAAGGTGATTTGAAGTGTCTACGAAAAAGTGCAGGCTCTTGAGTTCGCAACAAGAAGATAAATTTAGCGAAGCTGTACTTTAGAGATTTTTAACTGTTTTTCTTACTTTGCAATTAATTGATATCTGTCTAAGATAATATCTTGTGTAAGATTTGCATTGTAAGGCGCAAAAATGTTAACGTCATCATATAATTTTGTTTTGATCATTCTTGCTTTATTATATCTAATCAAAGGAAAAGTACAGTGATATTTATAGTCATTTGGAGAAGGGTAATCATTAAAATATATGTGGATGGAGGACATGTGCATTGTGATCATTATAAGAAGGTTTGATAGCTCCACTTGTCATATAAATGAAGAGATTTGGTAATCATTTTTCCAAATGCCAAGGAAAATATAAGATTTAACTCCACCTTCAAGCATGAGAAGTTCAAATTCTTAGGAGATATCTTCAGGCCACATTTATTTTCATTGCATATATGATGGCTTTTCTTATGGGAGTTACATTGGTAGGTCTTGAAAACATGAATCAGGTTAAGATCTAAACATAATCTAAGAAAAAGAGGTTGGCTTCACAAAAGCAAATGGAATATTGGAAATTTCAAGAGGTTTGAAATCTTGAGGCGCTTCACGCTTTGGCTTATGTTCAAAGCAAGTGTAAAGGAGTGAGTCTATTCAACTTCTTCTCAAATTTAGCTATTCAATCTTTTCAACTATTTTCCTCTGGTTAAGATGTCTGGTTCTGGATTCTTATCTTTGGGTAGGGTATTTTTCAAAATTACCATAGCTTTGGTATACTAATTGTGGTATAATTGGAAATTCTGACACTAATGGTTTTTTCTTGTGGGTTCTCTCCTCTGCTTGGAAAATAGTCTATAGTAGTAAATGTAGCTACTGGAGCTATTTCTTATTGTTTGCTAATTGTTTTGTTAGTCCTCTAATTCTCTAGCTGTAGGGAGCTCCGTAAAGTCTTCTAAAGTTTGTAATTTTTTTGGAAATATATCAAAGAGAGATCCCAAAGGTGCTAGTGTAATCAAAGAAACTGATTCAAATGGCTAGAGAGTATAATACGAAGAATTTTAGGATTCCAGTGGAAATTAAAAGGTTTGAAATTCCTTTCTCGGAGGAGGTAACAAAAGAGGAAACGAGTCTAGTGTTTAAAACTGCTTATCCAAGCATTGTTGAATGTATTAAAACTATGATAGGGGATGAATTAGTTCAACCTGATTCTCCAAGACTTTTTTTTCCTTCAAATTTTCTTTCATTTTTTCTATCAAATGCAATGGATCTCCTCCAATCATATGTTGCATTGGGAATTGTGTATTCAGTCTCAGTCTTACTAGAAGAATTGGTGGAAAATAAGCTTTTAAAAGCTATTCAAAAATACAATCTAGACCTAGGGGAAGCAGATGTAGCTGGAATCTTTCCCAAGGGTTATCTCAAGGAAAATAAAGGTTTTGCAGTAGTATATGGAGCAGTGAAAAAGGGCCTCAGAGATGACAACCCTTGGTTAATGCTTCAAATGATACAACAATATTCAAAAGAACTAGGGCAAAAAATGATAGATTTGATCAAAGAAAAATATTATGCCCTCTCCTACATTCTAGGCCACCAAGTGCACCACTCAAGAAGCCAAAATGTGGTTCCTCCATAGATCAATCCACCAGGGTGCTTTGGAGAAGTAGGAGAGGAAGAACAAGGTGATAATTTTACTGACTTAATTGTAACTGCTGAAGCTGGTAATCAAAATGCAGATGACATGATGGAGTAAAAAGATAGAACACTTGAATTTTTGACAAAAAAATTTGTAATGTAATGAAGTCATGGTCAGATAAAGGTGTATAAGGTTATTTTTCTTAAAATAAATACTTTCATATATGCTGATATATGATAGCCATATATGATAAAACTTACCAGTACAATAATTTTGGTTTTTGTAATTTTGCTTTTATATATAATATACCTAAATAGGATTACGCCTTTTTTCTGAAAAAAAAGAAGTATTAAGGATTTTTGGTAGCTCTAAACAATTTGGTTCTTAGTAACAAATCGAGAACACCTAGGTATATACACATCCGCTTTTCCACTTAAGGCATGGTACTAGTGCAGTATGTTATACAATCCAAGATAGAAGGCACTTTCTCATGATTTCCTAATCTTTAATATAGCCTTCCGGTAACTGTGCTTGCAAGAACTTTCCTACAAGTTTTCCGTTGTGGGGGTGTGTCTCATAGTAAGTCCTCTCTTAAGGGTGACACAAAGAATAATGGTGTACTTAAGTATTTATCTTCACTTAAGATCAATTGAAGTGCAATGAGATTGGATATGTACTATAAGTGAACACAAACGATGAAATACACTTGGAGTGTTTCTCTTCACCAAGATTGCACAAAGTGCAAGGGGATTGGATACACAGTACGAGTGTGTCATAGAAAAGAAAACACTCATTCATTTTAGCCTCTAAAGCTAAGATGAATTCATTTTATGTACCAAATGAAATGTTAAGTTTTCCTTGTTCAATTTTAAACCCAAAATACAATGGTGAAATGAGGGTTCAATTTCAGTCCCATTTGAGCATTCTTTTTAAACCCAAATGAAAATTAGTGAGGTCCTAAAGCATAAAATGAAAAGAATAATAATTGGGTTCTAATTTCCACAAAAGCATCAAGGTGCTTGTTACAATTGTAAGATTCAAAGATGAGAATTCTTCTTCACTTCAAACTTTAATGTCCAACCTGTAAAACCTAGTTAGCCTAAAAACCAGAATATCGTTAGAAGCATGTTAGTGATTAGATAAAGTAAAAAAATTAAAGCACATGCTAAAAAATGATCATCATTTTTCTTAACAAAGTAAGGCATCATTTTTCATGATAATGTCGCTATAAGTCATTTGGGTGTCGCTTTGGTGAGTTTAGGTGTTGCTCTACAAAAAACCAATGATGACGATAGCATTGCTATTTGAGGAGAATCATCATTTACAAATCTTTGATACCTCTAAAAAGTATTAGAATCACCATTTGTTTAATCAACGTTGAGATATTAAATAGGAATCATTTTTTTAGATGAAAATAGTGTCATTGTATGGTGATTCCCAACAAAGGCATCGTTGAAATTGTTTTGGGTGTCGCTGTATCTTGCAAAAATTAGAAAGAAAAAAATCTGAGCTAGAAATTGATTAAATTTAATCAGTTTTTTGCTCCTTCTAGCACCAAAATGTGATTGGATAGATTAGCATGGGTTGATTACACTTGATCCATGAAGAATCAAAGTATAAAGAAGCTGCCAATGTCAATCTTCAACAAGATCGATCAAATGGAAATTACACTAAATATTTATCAAAACAAAGCATTCTAAACTATGAAAGACTCAAAATTTCTACTCTAATCCATTGGAAACTTATCATGTTGTGAGAGTGGTGTCATGTTGATGTAAAACGATGACCCTTTCCCAATCCTATGGGTAAATGAGCTTGTTCCAATCAGTTTTATTGAAGAAAACTGATGGAATGGTTGTGAGATGTGTATGAAAACATGATTTTAATCTAAATGAGCATGATGCAAGCTAATATAACATTATTGTATGCTAAAAGATTTAGATATGCAAAAGCTAAGCTAATCTAAATGGATTCTAAGTGTAGATGTCAAAATCTGCATTTTGTTAAAAAACCTTGAACACACACACACTCTTAGTATGGTTAGTATTTTAAAAAAAAGCAAATAATCAACATCTCTATGAAATAATCCAACATGCTTGATAAACAAAATAACAAACTCAACTAATTGAAAGAATAGAAGCATATTGGATACCTATTCCATATTGGATTGGTGCACCCTTGACATGTAAAGGACCCCTTTCCAAATCCTTGCTAAGCCTTAAGATGATGATAGACAAAGAGATGCAAGATGAAATCAAATGCCTATAGTAAGAATGCTCAAATTGTAGATGGAAATGAAGCAGAAAAGCCTTGAATTTATAGATGGGATTGAGAGAAGAAGAGGTAAAGTGGAGGAATGTGGGACTAATCCTCAACCAATAGATTCATGCCACTTGTCAACATGTGAATGGGCCAAGGATGTGCAAGTTTTGATGAATGTGCCCATAAATGTCATTAGTTGAAATTTGAAATTTGAAAATAAAATTAAATGCATATGGTTGAGAGTTTTGGGGGAGAAATATTTTTGGACAAAAAAAGTCAAACAAATGGAGTTAATGAGGGAATATTCCTTGGGAATATGCCTTGTGAGGAAAATAGAGTTTTAATAAATCAAAATAAATGATTTATTATGGAAGTGGGAAAATCTAGAGGATGGGACATGGATTAGGCTTAGTTTTAATCATGGATTTGATTAATTAAGCTCATGTTAGGTGATTGTGACATTAAACTTAAATTTTTGGATTTATTTAAATTGAATGAGAACATAAAGAACATTTAGAGTTTTAATTAAACATTTGGATTTATTTAATTAAATGTAGGAACTTTAAGAGATTAATTAAATAAAATTGATTTATTTAATTGATGGGTGAATATGATGTAATATGTGGAATGCATGATGTCAATTTTGCATGTCTACATTTTTACCCTCTTTGAAGAAATGTACTTGTTGCATTGGTTCAAAGAATGATGCCGTCGAGATCGAAAAATTTAAAAAAATATATATTTTTTGGATGCCCTAGCAAAAAGAAGTACGTTGGTACGTTGCCCCCTCAAGAGATTGAGCGAAAAGTTCAATTTGAGGTTGATCTCGCGACAAAGAGGTTCAAACTAGATGTATGGATGGTTAGACTAAAAGATCTATATGATAATGATGATGAGATGTTCTTAAGATGCTTAGAATAAAAAATATATATTATTCTAAACAACTTGAATGATGATGCAAATGAGATGTTTGTACGATCCATGATGTTGTCCTATGATGATATGACATGATTATTAAGGATGCAGGATGGATGCATTGATTAAATGATACTATGTTATTGTGAAAGAGGATAGAAGAATGAGAGGGATCAATCCTTAAATCCAAGAAGATGTAGAAGTCCAACAAGTCCATTAGTCATTGAGACTTTATTAGATATGATGATGAATGATGATGATGTATTGCTTATCCAAGGATGGGAGAGATAAAGAGCATAACCCTCTTTATGTTTGATAACACACATAGGTGCGATGCATCAAGGTATAAAGAACCAGGATGGTGTTGCACCTAGTGTGATGGACTTTGACTTGACAATCAGATAGGAGTACTCTTGTTCACGCCTGACATACAAAACCTTATTTAGAGTGCAGTTTAGATATTCTAAACATCTCAGACCAAAACATAGAAAAGAAAGTATTCCTATGTGGTCAACAAGACATCTAGAACACCATCCCTACAAACAAACAAAACACACATGACAAAGTTATTTTACAAGAATATCCAACAAGCACAACAAATAAAAAGATAATGATCATTGCCCCATTCCTTTCTCTCTAAATCTTTTCATTTAGACATCATCGAGAGGTCATTGGAATGAGCACAATAAGATAAATCCAAAGAAAAGATAAAGTAAACAAACAAGCTAATGTTCTTCATACCACTAGCCAAGACTAAAACATAGTGATGCCTGATGTTGATGTCCATCACCAGAAGGATGCATCCTAGGAAATATTGTGATTAGGTGCTGATGAGATTTTGATTGAATGATAAGCTATTGATACTTTGAGTTGATCAACTTGTTTACTTACTAACCTAGACTTGAGACTTTGACGATTGAGCATTCACTTTAGAACCTGCTAAACTTGCTTTCGATTGACTTACCAAAGGATGAAAACGATGATTTATTATGAGTTTTGATTATTGCGGGTGAAAGAAAGATGAGACAGGTGCACCATTTTGGGTTTTTTCAAATATTTGGATGTTTTTGGTGTTTTTTAAAATGTTTTGAGGTTGTCTTTGGGATTTTGAGATTTTTCAATGTTTTTGGTATTTTCAAGATTTATGACCAAGAGACTAACTTAAAGACCTATCCTAGGGGTCTTGAGAGTTGATCAATAGATTAGCCTTTCCTACGTTATACACGTAGAGACAACATAGTTCGACTGACAATTGACTTGATTACTGATGAGATAGATGGGCAAATGGATTGCCATTTCTATTGCGACAGATGCCTAAAGGACTGACCTAAAATTTCTTAGGGGGTGATCAAAGATCAACCTTGCCTACATTCAAGCTCAGAGATGATGTAGCTTGGTTAAATGAATCTATTTTTTATTTTTCAGACTTTTGACATGTTTTGGATTTTGATATGATTTGGATTTTTTTTTATTTTTATTTTTTTTGATGTTTTTTTATTTTGGATGGATTTTTTGAATGTTTTTGGATTTTTGATGGATTTTCTGAATATTTTTGGATTTTGGATTTTCTAATGTTTTTGGATTTTTTGATGCTAAGGAAGATCAAAAGAATAAACACGAATTCGATCTGATGCAGGTACAGGAACATGCCCCCAACTTGATGTGATAGAATACTTCGATATAGGCAAGACAAACTGACCTTAGGAATGTGCCAAGTAGTACTAGGGAACATGATATGAACAGAAGATCAAGCTATGGTACGGATGCGAACGAATGGTGGAAGGATAAATGTAAGATGTAATAGATAAGTGAATGCGCGCAACAAGTCATGAAGATCCTAGTGGATGGAGAGTGCTTTATTTACGCTTGGCACCTATTTGCCAAGTTTTCACTGAGGTACTTGTCCAAAGCGCCACCAAAGTGGTTTTCACTAGAGGATGATTTTTTTCTCTACTATTTTCAATCCTTTTTCTGATTTTTTCTGATTTTTGTATTTGTTGATTTTTTTTTTTATCACCAAGATGCCTGTTTACTAGGTTTTCATTAGGGTGACCATTTTTTCAGGACATTTTCTACTTTTTTTGTATTTTTTGGCTCTATACATTGGAAGATTTTCGGCATAATTTTTTTTGAGATGGGAGTTGTTCATGGGATCCTATAGGGGTTCGCCTTCTGGTGTTGATAACTGATATGCCCTTGATTTATAGCTTGCCATGATGACAAAAGGTCCCAACCAGCCAAGCTAAATTTCCCTTTGCTTTTTGGGTTTGGCACGTTCTTTTGGTTTTCCTTTAGCACAAGTTCGTCGAATTGGAAGGTTCGCCTCCTAATATTCTTGTTATAACTCTGCTTAAGTCAGTTTTGATACACCTATAGATGGTTTAGGGAATCCATACACTGTTCATATAGTAACTCTAACTCATTCAGTTGTGAGACCTTGTATTCTTCATCTATGATGAGGTTTTACAGTGATATTCTCAGGGATGGGAGCTCGATCTCCATGGGTATGATGAATTTTGATCCATAGAATAGGGAGAATGGGGTGGCACCTGTTGGTGTGTGGATGCAGGTGTGATAGGCCCATAAGGTAGGATTTAGCTATAGATGCTAGTCATGAACAACATCATTGACTATTTTCTTACGGATTTTCAAGATGGTTTTTTTGGTGGCTTCTGCTTGGCCATTGCCTTGGGGATAATACGTAGTGGAAAAGCAACGTCAGATGTTGAATTTTTGGCAAAGGTCATGAAAATACTGATTCTTGAAAGGTGTCCCATTATCTAAGATAATAGCTTGGGGGACACCATATCAAAAAATGAGGTAGTTTAGGATGACTTTAGATATTTGCTTTCAAATTATGTAGGTCATGGGAATGGCTTCGATCCACTTTGTAAAGTACTCCACGGTGGTGATGATGAAATTGTGGCCATTGGATGAGGTGGGGGTGATTTTTTCGATGAAATCGAGACCCCATTGTGAAAAGGGCCAAGGTGTAATGATAGGGTGAAGCTCTTAAGCTGGTGCATGAATGAGGTCCCTAAGCTGATGACAATGTAAACATCTTTTGATGAAGTCTTGTGAGTCCTACTCCATTGTGGGCCAGTAGTATCTGGTTCTCAACAACTTCTTAGCCAGGGTCATACCACTTGAGTGTGATCCACAAATGTCATTGTGTACCTCAGTTAATGTAGTCAAGGCTTCCTCAATGTTCAGGCAATGCAACAGGGTTCCTCTAATGCTCCTACAATAAAAGGGTTTCTCCTAGGATGACAAAGCGGGTTGACTTCTTGATGAAGGCTTGTTTAAAGGTTTGGGGTTATATTGGCGGGCAAGACTCCTATTCTTAAGTAAGTGTAAATGTCATGATACCAGGGATCACCGTGACCAATGATTTCACACACAAATTCAAACTCTATTACCTCGAATGCTGGTACAAGAAGATTCTCTACAAGGAATTCTTGCTTTGGGACGTTGTGTGGGATTTCCAAGAGTGATCCAATTGTAGCCATTGTGTCCACTACTTTTTTGTTTTCTCTAGGTAGCTGTTCAAATGTGATATCAATGAATGACTCTTTGAGGCTCTCAACCAACTTCTTGTATGGAGTCAGTTTATCATCCTTTGTCTGATATTCATTGTTTACTTGATTGATTATGAGCTAAGAGCCCCCATATACCTTTAGAGACATGATCTAACATTGTAATACAATACTTAAGCCTATGACAAGAGCCTCATACTCTACTATATTATTCATGTATGAGAATGATAGCTTGTAGGATTTGGGTATGTAGTCTCCTTGGTGAGTTATGAAGAAAATTCCTGCTCCTAATCCATGTTGCATGTAAGATCCATCAAAGTACATTTTCCAGTGGTCTGCAACACTTAGGCTGAAAATTGATTCATTAAGGAACTCTGAAATGAGTGGGTTTTCTGCATATATAGGAGCCTCTACTAGTTGATCTGCAATTTCTTGTCCCTTGATGGCCTTGCACTCCACATATTCTATGTCATGTTTTGTCAATATCATAACCCACTTGGCTGTCCTCTTTATGAGAGTGGCTTTAGAAAGTAGGTACTTGAGTGGATCTATCTTCACAATCATCTTGATTTGATGAGCCATGTAATGTCTGAATTTCTAGGCTGCAAGTACAACTGCTGAACAAGCTTTTTCAATAGGAGTATAGTTTATCTCATGTCCCACCATGGTCCTACTGATATAGTATATTTCTCTCTCTCTTCCATTTTCATTGTGTTGAGCTAATAGAGCACCAAGAGCTTCCATTGTTGCTGAAATGTACAAGATAAGTGGTTTTCCTAGGATCGGCGGCATCAAAATTGGTGGCATGAGTAAGTATTCTTTGATTTTGTTAAATGCCTAATCACATTTTTTATCCTATTTATATGCTACCCCATTGTGGCGTAGATGAGGGTATGGGATATGTTTATCTACTAGTTGCACTATGAATCTATGGATGGAATGGAGCCTACCTTGTAGACATCTTAGTTGCTTTAGTTTCCTGGGTGCTTCCATGTCGAGGATCACCTTGACTTTGGTGGGATCCACCTCTAGTCCTCTCATTGACACTATATATCCTAGGATCTTACCTAATTGCACCCCAAAGATGCATTTCTTTGGATTGAGATGAACCTTATATTTTTCCAATCTATCAAAAATAGAGCTCAAGGTTGCTATGTGGTCGTATCTTTCTTTGGATTTAGTTAATATGTAATCTACGTAGCCTTCCACTATCTTATGAATCATGTCATGAAACATCAGTTTCATGGCTCTTTGGTATGTTTCACCTGTATTCTTTAACCCGAATGGCATCATGTTCTAGCAGTAGGTCCCCCATGGACATGTGAGCATTGTCTTGTGCTGATCCTCCTTTTCTATCATGATCTGATTATATCCAGAAAATTCGTCCATTAGTGATAACATCTCCTGTCCAGCTGTCATATCCACTATCATGTCGATGTTGGGTAGTGGAAATTCATCCGTAGGAAACACTTTGTTTAACTCTCTGAAATCAGTGCAGATGCAGATGCCCCCATTTGACTTTGAAAATAGTACAAGATTTGTCACCCATTTAGGATAATCAATCGGCCTTATGAATCCTGCATCCAAGAGCTTCTGCAATTCCATTTTGGCAAAAAAGGCTATTTGGGGATGCATCTTTCTAAGTTTTTGTCTTTCGTTTAAGAATGCAACAAAAAGTTCTTATTCTTCTATGAGAAGTGACTCAGGGTAGAAGGTGATGTGCGGTAGCTCTTCTATTCCTAGATTGATGGGGTTACACTATTTTTCTAGGACTGCTGATTTTTTTTTATGAGGTGTAGTTGGGGGGAGATTGAATCCTTCATCATCTGGTGCCTCAAAGAGGTTTTCACCATTGGATGCATCCTTTATTTTTACTAGTTTATTGTTAGAGAGTGCCACAGTGTGGTTTTCACTCAATGACCTTGAGATTATTCTCAATTGTTCACTTTTGTGACTGAAGGACTCAATCATCTCCCCGTAATAGGCCTATGTGTCCAATGTGATGTCAAATCCTACCTTATGATCTCCAAATGGTACTGTATTCCTTAGTTCCATGAATTCTAAGAGCGCCTCATCATTTTCAAATGTGTCCAGAATTGGTGGTCCTCATTTGTTGTAGTCGATGAGTTGGGGGTAGACAAAGTTTATTTTTTGAGTTTTGCGGTTTGACTCAAAGGATAAGGTACTAATCATGAGTAGGGAGGAGTCTTTAAAAAGTATGGGTAGGTCAGTTATGGTATCCTCGTCATCAATACTACTATAGACATCGGTTATGTCAAGGGTAAAGTTGTCTAGGGGAAAACTTGTATATATTGGTGGTCATAAGGCGGCTATCATTAGCTGAGGGGGGGTCCTGACTATGTTAACTGGGGGACCTCAACCACGTATGGTTATAGTCGGAGGGGTACACCCAAGTCCAAGATTTTTCATGCTTATTTCTATAATGATAGGTTTTATTTGGCCATTATTGTACTTTCCAAGAATTTCATTTCTATTGTAGCCCATACCAAGCATCATTTGTAGCCCCTTGCTTTGTTCATCCATGGGAAGATTATGTGCAGGCCTTTCATCTTGGTATAGTGAGCTTGAAATGTCTTTTTCATCCACAACTTCTTGACTTAGAACCCCCCAAAATCATAATCTAGAAGCGTTTGCTCTGAAAGTGTGAGAGGGTATTTTAGTTGGTTGGGCTTTCCCATGTGACCTAGGAGATTGAGGTAACTCTCCTATGAAAAAAGCATTCTTCTTCATTCTGTATTCCCCACACCCATTGTCTTGGATCATGAGATTGATATGAGATATGTCGGGGATGGAAGGTGTCTTTGTCCCAGAAGTGGAGGTGGTGTTGGATGGGTCAATATATGAAGTTGAGGGGCCCTCATCATTCTTTGGGACTTGGGGAACTTTATAGAGCTTGGCTTCCAGATTCTTGTAATAGGCAAAGGGTTCAAGATCACCATGAATTGTGACCTCTTCATTTTGGTATGAAAATTTGACACATTGGTGGAATGTTGAGGTGACCACCTTCATCCCATGGATCCATGGGAATCCTTGGAGGATATTGTAGGGAAAATCAAGGTCGATGACCTAACATGTGGTTTCCATAGTAGCTGGCCCTACTTGGATTGGGAGTTTGATAGTTCCTTGAGACACTCTTTCCTTGTCATCATGTACACTCTAATTGTAATGCCTTTGTCTTTCTCAATAGAATCTTTGAAGATTCCCATATTCTTTATGAGTTTGAGTGAACAAATGTTGAGGCTCGCACCTCCATCCACCAAGACCCTTTTGACCTTACTTTTGTGAACCAAGACCTCAAGGTGTAACACACGGTTGTGAGATGCTTGGGTGGGAAATTCTTGATTGGAAAAAGTGAGGAGATTCATAATTGTAATGTTACCAACCATAACTTGGAACTGCTCTGTATCAAGGCTTTGTCAAGTATTTCCCTGTGGGTGGCTGAAATCTTCAATAACTCCATGATGAAGATCTGAGCAGGGGTTGTTTTTAATTGGTCAAGGACATTGTAACCATTATTAATGGATTTATGGTTTGTTGTGGGTTCTTAGATGGCTGCAATGCCCCAACAATGGTGACCTTTCCGCTGCATGTGGTGACTCCACAATCAACATTGGCTCCCTTAATGCTAACAACAGTGACCAATTCATCAAGGCATGTGACAAGACCCTCGTATACATGGTTCACTTTGCCATAATTCTGCTTAGCTTTATCATTTCCTTGATTGTGGTTGGGCATCAGATTCATGTATATTTTCAGATCTTGACTACTAGCTAGTTGCTCAACATTTATGACTTTATCCTCAATGAGATCTTGGATGGTGTTTTTCAATTTCATGCGGTTGGCAGTCGTATGCCCCTTGAGCTTATGATAATCACAAATGATATTTTTGTTGTACTAGGGTGGCTCTACTTGGGGTTCTTGGTAATTATCATGAGTGGGGACCTTAATGAGGTTCTCATTAACCAAATTTTTCATGATGGATTCAATTGACTCCCCAAGGGTTGTGAATTTCCATTTGGGGGGATACTTGTTTCGTGGAGGTGGTCCTCCTTGATTATTGAGATTGTTGATTTGATTGTGGGGTGGTTGCTAGTTTATCATATTTTCTTGTGTGTTATTGTGATTATTATTCTGCGGTTGATGATGATGCATTTGATTATTTTTCTTTGGAGCACTGATGATGACATTGACATCGACCACTCCATCGTTGGTGACATTCTTGTTAATTGACCATGTGTGAGGTTTATCATTGTAGCTGGTGGATGGTCGACTATCTTGATGTTCAGGATAGGTAGGTGTGCCCCCTTGTGTTATAAGGGCCCTTTCGATATTGACCGCTTTGGGGATCAATTGGTCATAGGTGGTGATGCATTGCATCTTTAGATAAAAGGCCAAGGTCTTGTCCAAATTAGCAATGATAGTGCATACTTTTTGTTCCTCTAGCATGGCCAATTTGCTCTGATTGGCCTTGGATCACCATTATTGTAGGAAGGAGGTGAAGGATTCCCCCTTTCCTTTTTTGAGTGTCGATTGTTCTTCTAGACTGACATTCGTATTAATGTTGAATGCATAATTCTAAAGGAAGGAATCTTTGATTTTCTTGAAATGTTCTAATGCCAATAGGGAGATGAGAGAACCATTCCATGGAGGCACTGGCCAGGCTTCAAGGGAACAACCACATTAGATATGTATCATTGTATGCAACTTCCATATAATGTACCTAGAAATCCCTGATGTGATCTTCAGGGTTCCCTATCTCACAATATTTCTAAAATTTGGGGATTTTGAATCCCTTTAGGAATGGTACCATTGCTAAGCTCCTGTCAAATGGATAGGGACACAAATTGTTGGGTGTCCTTGTTGTTTTTCCTAATTGAAGATCAAGCACTTGCTGTGAGAGTAGTTTGATTTGTGTTGTCACTTCATCTTGCGGATTGGGAGGTGGGGTGAACATGTTTTGAGGTGTTGGGTTGACGAGTGGGATGTTGGTGGATGTTTGTTGCAAGCTTTGTTAAGCAAGTAGTGCTTGCATTTACTGTTGAGCCAACAACGCTTGTTGTTGGTCGTGTTGCTACTGTGCCAAAATGTTTGTTGTTGGTCATGTTGTTGTTGTGCCAAAAACGCTTGTTGTTGGGTTTTGCTATTGAGCTACCTCCTGTTGTATTTGATAATCTTGCAAGGCTTGTTGATATGCTTCTTATTGGGCCTCTTGCAATTTTCCTTCGTATTGTGCTTGTGCCTACGCTTGTTGGGATTGAGTATGCATTTGTTGGATTGCTTGTGTGATTTGAGCAGCTTGTGCGGCTTGTGTGGCTTGAGTTGATTGAGCTTCTTGCACAACTTGGGTAGCTTGAGTGGCTTGGGCAGCTTGAGTAGCTTGAGCTTCTTGCGCAGCTTGGGAAACTTCTTGTTGTTGTAGTAAAGCTTGGGCTTATGCAACCTAATGTGCATGTTGTGCTTGCTGAGCAGCTAGTTGTGTAGCCTATTGGTTTTGGAGCACCTTTTGTTAGGAAGCTTGTCGAGTAGCTTGCAATGCGATCGTGAATGAATTTTCCATGTGTTTCAGCAGTGGTGGTGGATTGGGAAATGCGTGGACCATTGTGATGAGCGGAACAATCGTCTTGATGATCAAGGTTTGAGTTTTGGATGGTGTGATCGAGATACTTGGTCCTTGGGAAACCATGCTTTGAGATACTTGGTGAATGGTGGATGTGTTGATCGTTGATGTTGCTTGGATGGTTTCCATCTATTGTTGCGATATTGATGGAAAAATGAGAGGATTTGTTATGATTCTTTGAATTGATTGATTGATGGTGGGTAAGGGGGGAAGACCCAACCCAAGTGATGATGTAGATGTGAGTGGTCAGGGTGGAAATATGGGTGGTGCATTCCATTGGAGTGATGATGAGGAGTCAAAGATTCCTCTGGATTCAAAAAAATCACCTTCTCCTTGTGAGGTAGGGAGAGAGGCTTGTGTGTCTAGAGAATAAATTATTGTTGCATGATAAGAGGTTGGATTCGCGAAATCATGGAATGTAAGTAGAATGTAAGGGTGTAATGGATTGATCCAGTGTGGTGTTTGCATTCAAATCTCAGTTGGTCACAAGGCGATGTTTTTGGAGTTCGCGAAGCATGGCGCTTCCCTTGTTAGTAACCGACGGGGTTGAAGTGATAGATGATATGATTTGGGGGATTTCTTGAGTGATGCTTTGGAATGGAAGTGTGGATGATGTTGAGGGCATGATCCCAAGAGGTCTTTCCACAATAGTACTTGCGTCATAGTCAGAAGGGAGTTTAGCCCCTTCTTTCGCTAACTCCAACATGTATTGGGATGGACAGAACCTCATCATAGCATTCACAATTCAATTATTTTGGGGATTTCACACCATCTCTAGGATTTCATCTTGTGTCATCCCTAAGTTGGTGATGTCCTCCACTTGACCCTCCTCTTGATAATTTTGAGGTATTTGAGGAGGATTGATTGGGAGGTCAATGGTTATCATAGGGTTGAATGTTGTTTCAGTTTGACTTAGATTGCTCAAAGTGGATGTTTATTTATTTTGCTCCATATTATTCTTGTGTTGAGATTGAGTTTGAACCATAAAATAGAGATCAATTTTCAAGAATGTAAGAGATGAACCTCTAACCCCTTAGATTGGTCTAAACCTTAGGCTCAAAGAAGAGAAGAACTAGGATAATTTAAGGATCAAAGTGATGATGAGGATGAGATAAACAAAAGATGGATGATATGGATGATGAAAACCCTTGACAAAATTTTAGGGAAACACTAAACTTTAGGGCTTGACTTGATTTGATTTTGATTGATTTGGATAATTTGACTAAGTGTGTTAAGTCAAACAAAGTGATTTTGGATAATGAACTTGTAAACTCTAGGAAGTTGTGTTATCTTAAAGTGAACTCGTACACAAGAGGATAATTTGACTAAGTGTGTTCACTCAAAAAAAGTGATTTTGGATAATGAACTCCTAGACCCCAAGATGTTTGATTTTATCAAGAGGTAAATTCATTCACAATGATAATTTGACTAAGTGTGTTAAGTCAAACAAGATGATTTTGATTTCGCCTAGAAGTTTAGCATAAATGATGTTTTCAAAGTTTCCAAGATTTTTTTGGTGAGATGATCTTTGATTTCGATGGTTGAGGGATGAATGAGAGTGATTGATTTTGATCCTAGACTTGACCTAGATAAAACTCTTTCTTACAAGACCTCAATTTTGAAGAGCACGCTTGATACTTCCTATGTGAGAAAAGAAAACCTTTGAAACAGAGTTGGATTTTTTTGATAATAAAACTCATACAAGTTAGGGTTATTTCTTGAAGCTTTCTTGTATAAGTTGTAAACCAATCTTTCTCTAACTTCAAGAAGTCTTTCAAGATGCTCCTCATGAGCTTTTGAAGTAAGACTTTTGAACTTGGGTTTCCGGATTTTGATTTTATGGGAAATCATTTGAAAGAACACATGTATGGGGTTCAATTGTTCTTTAATTTTCTTAATGAGTTCTTTTTACCACAAACAATTTCTTGATTAAAATTTTCAAACTAAATGTCTATTTCTCAATTCCTTTTCATCCCACAAGGTCCATTATGTAAAAATCAAGGTTTCAAGAGCATAGTTCCCTAGGTTGAATTTAGTATGAGAAAATTATGATGTAAATCCAAATTCTTAGAAACCTCTAAGGATAAAATACCTAGGGAAAGCAACAACACTTGGATTCCATCAAAGGTATTTGCCCCTCCTAAAGGGTTTGAAATTTGAAGATTTTGTGAATTTTTGTTTTCAAATGTTTTTGATCAAAGCAATGTGTTTTCGATTCCAAGAACATGTACAATCCTAGGCTAAAAGACAATATTTATTGGGTTCCCACTTGGACGAATCCAGTTTATATTCAATGTGGATGATTAGATGTTCGACCACACAGGCTCCCCCTTACAATGCACTCACTTCTTGGGTCAGCCAAGCATTAGTACCCATGAATCTCTCATGGCATACTTTTCATCTCTATAACAAAATCGCATGTATATGTGGGGTGGCTTGAAAGGACATGACCTTTTGCACCAACAAATAGATTAGGATTTTGGCCTTTGCTAAACAAGGGTTTTAAAGCAGGCATTCCATTCATGGGGGACCATCCATGTGGCAAGAGACCATTGTTGGACTTCTTGTCAGAATAATGCTCATGATTCTTGAACTTTCCTCGAGAATCCACACTTATATACCGGTTGGAAGTCTCTTGGCTTTAGCATGTTCCCAATTGGGTCATTCCCTAGGGTGATTACTTTTTCCCACCAGGCAGGCCCTCTAAGATAAACAAAATCAAGCAAACATATTTGTAACTCGATCAATCTTTGTTGTGAACCAAAGAGAGAGAATGTACGCAATATGCTCCACTCACACTCGCAAGATTTGTTCAAATTTTAGGTACCCAAATTGAAATGTGGAGGCAATATTCTATGCAACTTAATGTCACCAAAAATACTTGTGATTCTCAAGATCTTCGTGAAGTGTGAGAGAAGTGCATATGCCTTTTTAAATGAAATTACTTTGAAAAAAAGATTACAAGAAAGAAAAGAACATGTTCATTTTAATTTCCAAAGGAAAAATTGAGTTCTTTTTAAAGCCCCAATATCAAAATGTGAGAGTTGTTTGTCAAATTTTTAGAACCCAAATTGAAATTTAGTAAGTTTCTAAAGTTCAATTTTAATCCAAATTTGAAAAGATCAAATCAGTGATTGATTTTAAACCCAAATTGAAAGGTGAGTTGGTTTCAAATAGAAAACGGAAGTAGGAATTGGAGCCTCAGATTATAACACTAAGAATTAGGAAATGCTTTTTAAAAATATTTATTTTGGTGTTCAAGTATTAATCTTCTTCAATTTCACTCCACTTGCTTTTGTTCAAACTCCAATGCTCCACTCCAATGCCAACCTATTCCAAAGTAAAACCTTAGATATGAGATATATATAAAAAAAAAGAATTAATGACAAGTTTAAAATGAATGCATTCAATGGTCATAATAAATGTATTCTTATACAAGATTCCAAATCCGAAAATGGCAATCCATAATGAAGCTTGATTGACGATTTTAAGAGAATGTGACCCCACAAATTCATAAGTTTAAAACTAGAACACACATTGATGGCTTAAGTGACTTTGTAGAGATCTCAATAGTACTATGCATAGCTTGGATATGATAACTGCATAAAGACTAATCAATGACAAATATGATTTGGAATGCAAGCCTTAAATCAAAATTATTGTAGATGAAAAACTATGAATAGGTGCCTACTAAATTTGAATAAATGTGTGTAATGCTAGGAAATCAATGCTACTATAATAAATGCATTCAACTCTTTTCTATGCTAAGCGTTTCAGCGGAATCTTGTAGAATCAAGTATCACATGATGGGTTCTTTAGATCATTGCAATAATGATTCAAATATGTGCTTCAAGTTTCCCTTTTACGTACCCAGAATCAGTGTAGCCATCCCTTAATGAAGTAGCTAAAACAAGTTTTTCAAAACATTGTTGGGGAAAAGGAACGGGTCATCTTAGAATGAAACATCTAAGAATAGTAGTGCCTTTAGTGACTTTAATTTCTTCAAATCACCTCAGAGACACAAACTACTATGCCATAAAGTGAAAACAGGAATAGTTGTTTTCCCCATTGATACTTCTGAGAAAAGTACATGCAGACAAAAAACCAGATTCAACACATATGCACAAATTCAATTCACAGAATCTAACAACATGGAAGACAAACTAATGAACACACAAATTTACATGGGAAAAACCCTTTCAGGTAAAAAACCCCACCCTCCAAAATACTCAGCTCAATTGTATTAATCAACAACAAGAACAGTTGCAATACAATCTCAGAGCTATGCTCTTCAAGATTTTACATCTTGTCCATCTGGAGAATACGAGCAACAACATAAGACATAATCCTTACATTGTTCCAATGTTCTTACAAAATATACAATGCAAATTATTTTCATCCCACCATCCCACTCACTCATCTATCCTTTCAGTCAGCATAGCCTCACGGCCACCATAGGTTCACATCTTCTTTGTTATGTGTGTCTCAGTGTTCACAGTTACAATGCTCTATGCATATCACTTGAACACACACACTTTTACACGATTTGATCTCACATCTCGATCATCTCTTTTTTCAACCAACAACTATCAGGGTATTTAATTACCCCACTGACAAGCTTCCTTCATCTTTGATCACCACCCTACAGCACGCATTGGGCCACCCAACATTAAATATCAGTCAGAGAGAATAAATCTGTCAACCCCCGAGTCTGCACATTTAATGCAAATATATCGGTTAACAAAAATAAAGCTTTCAACTAATAATCATTGATTTAAAATAGTGATATAAAATCAATGAATGAAATTGTGCCATGTGTTGACACACCATTCATCCACCGCTTTGACTATCACTCAAATAGCCAACAAAACCCTATGGTCCTCTTACCATGCCACCACCAAGTGTTGTGAAGCCTCCCACGGTATGGCGGTGGCACTGCCCAAATGCGAGGTTGAGCAAAGCCTCCCACAGTATGGTGGTAAACACCATGCTACCATGCCATTGCTGAAAGACTTCCATGGTAAGGAGGTAACCACCTATGCTAACTACCACAGTTTACTACACCACCACACCTTAATTGAATGACCCCCATGGTAAGGAGGTAAGAGTTAATGTCGATCATCAAGTTCACCGCACTACCATCAAGGGAGAAGGACTCCATGGTATAGTGGTAACACCGCCCAACCATCGGATAGACCGAAGAGCCTAGCGGTAAGGTGATAAACCATGCAATTGCACCACCTCCAAAGGCTCCCAATGGTAAAGCAGTAAAGGCATGAACATAAGTTAATTCACCAAGTCTATTAACAGAGGTTCAAGCCAACAAGTTTAGGCACATATTTTCCAACAATCTCCCACTTGACGAAGTAAGCCTCCAGACTCGAACTCAAGAATCTAACACAATGCTTTTGTGATCCAACCAAGACACCTACAATGACATCCAAGATGTCCACCAACTCAGGCAATAGTTCCAACCATCCACCACAGGAAAAAGGAATGAGCCAAGGCGTATATGCACCAGTCTCAAGAACACAAGCATCAGATCCTACAAATGAAAAAGGCATCACATTATCACCACTCCAACATGCTCACCAGCCCTATAGAAGAAACACTACAATAGCTTCAAAGCTCTCAATCACAAACACAATCATAAAGACTTTCTCCAGAAACAAGATAAAACATCAGCTAGAACATGAACGAGAAAACTGACTGGTCCCATCCAATTGATCAAACCACATGACTAAATTTAGCATACACAACAAGTGCTAATTCATCCAATCACACATATATTCAAGGTAACCACATTAGTAAACTCATGCCAACAGCATATCCAACCCATCAACCATAGATACAAGCACCATGTGCAAACCAGTCAAAGAAGACCAAACACATACAGGTACTCCCACTGCATGGGTAATGCCAAATATGAGAGATCAACAGAATAAAAATTCTACGAATCACAACACATAGAAAATAATAACCGTGTATTACCAAGGAACACCCACAATGATACGCAAAAATTGCAAACCAAATGCCTGTAACATGCCCTCCTACACACACCTCTAAATGCCAGCTATGTCAAGTATGATCTCCTTCACATCCTAAGGGAAAATACATAAGAACACCCAACTGTCCAATCACCAAGATCAAACATAACATATATCATGTAATCAATATGGATGTAAGCCTCTCATAACCAAAGAAGATCAAACTAGCCCATATGACTATCTCCTACCAGTCCTCAGAAGCGTAAGGAGATAAACTATGTTGTCCATCTTCCACTATGAATCCTCCAAAGCCTTAAAAACAAAAATTCAAGATCCATATCTATGAAAGATAAATAATATGACACATCTAAAAGATATAATGGGAAAATAGCTCTCAAAAAAACTTCATTGCCAAGCAAACCAAGGGAGGAAACAAAAAATGCTCCTCCAAGATATACAAGCCACCAAGACTCATCCAAAATAAATCTCCTCACTGGTCTTTGTTGAGCTTGTATTCAACTAAGGTGTAGGGTACTCATACTTTCAGTTGAAAACATCACCTTTCTCATATTATGAGAATCGCAGCCTCACTTCATTCTCCATGTATCCATGAGCACCAGCAACTAATCATCTCATGCTAAACTCCAATCTGCACTACTGCACTATCAAGAATTTCTCAAGCATATGACCAATGTACTCAAACACAGAGAATTACTAGACCACTGTCAAAGCTCCAAACATCTAATAATAGGAACTTATCATGATATCATAATCTAAACACCCCCCTTAGAAGATACCATGCTTCAAGTGAACAAACTATGGTCTCAAGAGCAACGCAACATGCCAAAACTCTTATACTCAAGCAAGAGTATACATGACATCAAGAAAATAGACTCTAAACAAACATCACCTATCAAGCACCACCAACATCTCAGCCAAAGACTCCATATGTCCTCCATGGTTCGAATATGTTGTACACCCTCAAATAGTGTCCATGGAAACACGACATAACTCTTCTGCAACAATAGGATCTAAGAGTCCCACAAGTAACATCTACAACACCAAAGAAGATCCTTCACCACCAAAATGATGAATCCATAGTTACTGCTAAATCTCCCACTGAACCGTGACATCCAAGATTTCCAAGCATCATGACCAAACATCTATTGATCTGGAAAAACCTTCAGGGACAATCGACAACATGTCCATCTAACAAAAAAGCCAAACAACACCAAGATCTCCAAACCATGTAGACCACACCATCACTGTCAAAATCTTACACTATAATGTGTATCAAGCTCTACATGACATTGTGATACACACACTACAAGTCCCCATTACTAACTATTCAAGTTCTCAACACCATCCATCCTCTCATCCAGAAGCAACCATGCCAAAGCACAAGTGACCACAGACAAGGTCAACTAACAAATCTCAACCACCATTGAAGCAACCTTGTGGATATTGACAGTCCACTTCCAAGTTTTCCCATAGCAAACATGTAGGTAAAGACATCCCACAAAATTGCACAACTCGTAGATCAACTCAATGAAGCCTGTGAATCTATCATCGCACTGGAAACTGCAAAATTGAGATCTCAAAGAGAACAACCACATAGACAACTTGAATCAAACACTAGATCAAGCTCAAATTTGATTCGCTAATCATGTCCACAACTTGAGCACCACAGTCTAGGAAACCAACAAGAAACACCACAAGAATGTTGAGTGATAAATCACATACCAACACTCCCATGCAGAGAAGACATCACACCTCCTCAAAACCATGTCGAACTGCAACTATCTCATCCAATCACACCCCAAAGGCCAGGGTCTAGAAACTAGCTTAACAGCAGCTCAACATAACCACAAGTTTTTTATTGACCGTGCAAAACCTACAAAACCACTGTGTTTATAAAACACCTATGCACATCCATATCCACTGATCATCTAGATGACCCAAGAGTCTACACATAACCAAAATGGTTAACCAGAAAAATGGAAAAATAGCATGAATATGCATCATAGG